>JASVER010000007.1:9938351-10062985 GCA_030449065.1 Oceanodroma leucorhoa | reverse complement strand
GAAAGGGTAGTCAGGCATTGGAACAGGCTGCCCAGGGAAGTGGTGGAGTCACCATCCCTGGAGGTGTTCAAAAAACGTGTGGATGAGGTGCTTCGGGACATGGTTTAGTGGGCATGGGTACTGGGTTGATGGTTGGACTTGATGATCTTAAAGGTCTTTTCCAACCCTAATGATTCTATGATTCTATGATTCTAGGAGAGTAAAAGTTTTGACATTCTACTAATCTTCAGTGCACTGTGTGGCTGACAGGCCTCTGGAGGGTGTTTCTCCCCTTCCTCCTCTGGCTCGCTCTCCAGGTGCTGTAGTGTTGATGCACCAAAGCTGCTCTATCAGAAAGTCTAATTTGACAGTTACAAATTTCTAAATAACTTCAAGTTTCTGAGTTACTTAATGAAAGCAATTCATAAGCGATACTGGGGTTGGGAGCGAGAGATATCAAATAACCTGCTGTTGTTGATACTATTTATGATAGTCCTGTCTTATGCTTTTACAGTGCCTTCCAGTTCCAGCATCCTTGGTAATAAGATGCATTTGGCATCACTAAAATTCAGTGGGTGGACAGTAGTAATCAAATGATAGATTACATGTGGCAGGGTAAGCGTATGGCCATAATTATTAGCAATGACACAAGTGCAAATCTGTTCTTACAAATAGCTCTAAATAAGCTTTCTTATCTGTGCATCATAAGCATGGCCTCCTTCAGACAATGGATAATCAGTAAAGTAGATTTTAGTCATTTTTATCGAAGGATGAAAAACGACAATCCTTTTTTATACAATTTTACCAGTGTATGTGGATTATAGCACCTAAATTAAGAATGTGACTTTATTTTTTTATTTTACCATCACTGCATATCATCACTTTACAGTCCCATGTATATCATTATTCACGGGGCTGTTATTTAAAAGGTTTTTTTATACCTTCCCTTGCTGAGTATCAAGATAAATGGTTGCCCATACATTTGACTTTAAATTCCTGGCTRGATGGGAGCTTCAAGCTGTGGTTGGGTTTTTTTTTGGGGGGGGGGCGCCCTTTTTTCTTTTTTTCCTTATTTTATTTTAAATCTATGAATGCCAAGAAAATTAAACCTCTCTTTTTCTACCAGTTTGGACTGACTGGTGTACCTGGAAAGGCTCCTTCTGTATGTCGCCAGGTTGTTTAGTACCATATATCACATGTACTTAATTCAGTCCCTGAAGCTATTTTTTAAATTCCACCACTTATATGCAGGCAGTACAAATTCCTGTCGTGCTGTGACTCATCACTGGCCCTGCGTAGTCTGATATTGGGACACCCAGTAGATATGACAGAGTTACAACTTCATCATTATTTCTGTAGTGTTCAGTTAAGAAGGAATATTAGGAGCTAAGGTTTTGAAGAACAACCAGSCAGTCTAAATTGACTTAGAACCATTAAATGCTCATCTACTCGTTAAAGGCATGAGGAAATCCTGTGGATTCTTTTTTTCCAAGGCATTTCTTTTTCCAGACAGAGCTAAGTAYCTTATCTTAATGCGGCTGAGCAGGACAGAAAGAGAGAAGTCGTGCAAGTGTTGGCTGTCACTGAGGGGGCGCTCCTGCCTGGTGCAAAGCCAATTCAGTGAAATGGGGCAGGAATGCGGAGGTACRTTTTAGTTAGTAGCATATTAGTAGGATGATCAAAGAACCTGAGGCCTTGCATGACCTGGGCAAAATATAGGTTCCTATCTTACATGTTACCTTTCCTCTGCTGGAAACATGCAGAGTAAGACTAGAGAGSCTGGAGCCCTTCTGCAGCCCTCACTCCAGAGAGCTGGGCAGAACTGGAGGAGCCTGTGATCTGCCCACAGGCAGAACCCCACGGGCTATGGATAGGGGAGCAGCAGGTCAAAGACATCAGTAGAATTAATCAGTCACTATTTTTAAAGCTGTGGGATCTTACTGTTTTTTTTCTTCTTTTTTTTTTTTTCTTCCAATACACGCAGATTGCAAAAAGGGACCTGCAAGGCCCAGGGAGGAGGTCCATGAGGTCATCCCTCTGATACTGTCTTAATTTCAAAATGCTTTATAAAGGGTCACATGGCAGGCCTAGATGCAAGCTGAAATCTAGAATGTATAAAAAGTTTTTCTAGGCCTAAAAAGTTTAGGAACAGCAGCTCTTGAGAGGATGAGGTATACCTCCACARTGCCTGACAGATTTCTACCTAACTTGTGCCTATAAAGAATGATAGGGTTTCCATAACCTCACTTTGCTGCCTGTTCCATTATAATTACCTTTTTATGTACCCAATCTAAGTCTTTTCACTGAAAATTAAGCCAATTATGTCTTGTCCTCTCCCCAGCAGACACAGAGAATAATTCATCAAACTCCCTCTTAGTAAGAGCCTTTTACATTACGATGATCRTCTCATGTCCTCTTCTGATCCTCTCTTTTCTATGTGGGGAAAAAAAAAAAGCGCCGAATGTTTGAATTTTCCTTTTTTTCCAAAGCTTTTAGCATTCTTACTAACTTCCTTGAAACTCCCTGTTCTAATCTGCTTGCTCTGACAGGGTGTACCTAGAAGACAAAAAAGATTAACTTCTTTTCGGACTCCAGATCTTTAGGATGCCTGGTCCTAGCAATCAGTGGCTAAAATAAGAGCCTTGTTGAGTGTCTTGTGTGTTTGGTCAGATCTGTGAGCTTATGATCTCCTTATAGCCACTCTTGAACATTTCCTTAGCTAAACATAACGATTCCTGAATTAGGATGATCTTCACTTCCATAACTGGTCTTTGCAATAATACCTTTCAGTGAATTTTTTTTTTTAAAGTTCGTTCCCTCTCTGTTTTATAAAATGTTCAGAGGCAGCAAATGCAATAAGCAGAGTACAGGAATAGTGCTGTGGGACAAAGGAAATTCCCCAAAAGTATGTTTTTGTGCAGGGTCAGTTAGAAAACATTCTTGTTTTCTATCACTGCTTTTTTCTGCTCTCTCTAACATTCAAGTGCCAGTGGTAGGCTCTATGTACCGTATGGTATGTAGATGTTCTACATGATCAATAATTTATGAAGTTGGCAATTCTTAAATGATTAAATTTTCAACAGTGATAGCAGGTTCCTTCTCTGCTCTGGTAGTTATTATCCCACTGAATAGTTACATATCAGCAAATGCTGAAATAAATATTTCAAAACTTTTTTTTTTAATTGTTGTGACCCACATTTTGACTGACAATATTTTATTAACACTGGGGCTGTATAAAGCACATACAATTTTTTGCATTTAGGATATTAATCATCTTCAGTGATGATGGCTTGCTGTAATTCCCAAGTGACTGAACTATTCTTTGTGCTCTGACATAATTTGTAAATTATGGAAAATAATGATTTACTTGAAGAGAATCACATTATGTAATKGGGCAGACTTTGTTACAGTTGTAAAATCCCACCAAATAAGGTGGAAATTAAGTATGATAATGAGGTCATTTGAGATTACTGTTTTCTAGAACAATGCTGATGAGAACTGATGTCCTTTCCAAACTAAAGGCAAGATTTGGCTCCATCTTTATACTTGTCCATGGTTGTCATATTATGTTGAAAGTGTAATTTTCAGAAACTTGAAGTGTCCACATGACTGTGGTTTTGAAAGGTGTTTCATAAATGACAAATATGAAAAAAAAATAGAGAAGCTTTTGAAGACCTTTGACTTGAAGCCCCGAAAGTTAGAGGAAATCTTCTGTSTTTGTCCCAGTTCTAGCAAGTATTTTAAATAAAAATCTCTAGCTTGCAGAGGCTGTCCAGCTTCTAATTTCTGAAGAAATTCATTTAAATAAGAATTTAATTGCTGAAGAAAAATGTTACCAATTATGTAAAGGAGAGGAAAATGAAATATGACTTATTTTTTATGCAGAAAGGAAACTTACTATGATATTCTGCAATAATTTAATCTGTAAGAGCTTCTTTGAAGTAGCGCACAACAGAGTGGGGGTAAAGTTGAGTCTAGTTCCAGGCACAGACCTCTGATATGGACAAGGCGCTAAGTACACTTCATACTCTGCTAGGCAGCAGTAAATGTTCCTGTCCCTCCGGGCACACTCTGAAGTAGATCCTGCTTTCTGCAGTGGTGATTTTTCTATTTTCTCAAGCTTCCTATCCACATTAAAATAATAAACAGAAACGACAATGTCTTGTATAAGGCTGTGATCGAATAAGAGTTAAATCCCAGTCATTAGCAAAACGCTATCGTTGAATTTTTAGGCTAGATGTACAGCTGGCATTGGATTACTCTCCTTTTTGGAACCTTTTTGTTCCTATTATGAGGAACATTTGAGTTGAGTTTCTGCTGATCAACCTCTTTTGTCATAYCCCCTTAAAACAAACCTTGATTTTTGCAGTGCCTGCGGAAGATTCCTGTATGGCCTTTCTGTTCTGCAGCCTCGTGCAAAGCTGTGCAGTAGTGTTTCCATTGGCATTGCTCATCTGAGGACTCTTTGCAGGAGCGGAATGAGCACTGAATTAGGACCAGGAACTAAGCAAATAGAGCTCTATTTTAACAATAACAAAATGAAATGAATACTGCATTTAAATTTCAGCTACCTGGTTTTAATTTTGARGTTTAGGGTTGCTGTCTGAGTAGTTATACTGAATTTCTGACTCAGTGTTCTTGCCCTATTGCCCTCCTAGCACTCTTGCTTTATTTGCAATAGTATTAGCCCAATTTCTCTAATTTGCTTTATTGTATTGGCAGTGTCCTTAACCAGCAACAGCCAAGGCAGCATGTTTCTGTTACTGGTTTCTTCTTCTGTGAATTATAAGATTGATTACTTCCCCTTTCCTGTTAATGTATCTTCAGTTTATGATAGATTATATGCCTGGCAATACCTTAAGCAAAAGAGGAATCTGGCTTGCAGTGTGTAGCAAACCACAGCTTGTTTATTCATTGAGTTCATTTTAATCTCTGGATCTGTGATCATAAAGTGCAGTGCAGTTATTTCTTTATCTCTAAATTAAGGTAATTGTGGGGGTGGATTTATGGAGAGGTTTAGTTATATCAGATGGAATTTTTTGTTTGTTTTGTTGGATGATTCTGAAAGCTGGAGAACTGTGGATAAAGAAATTAAAACAATTTCGTGCTGCATGTGAGGATCGTTAGGATGCCTAATCTCTTATTAAGAAGGAGGATTCAAAAGTCTATGGATGAGTTTGCTCATTGCAGAGATGTAAGATAATAAAGGTTGAGACTGAATTTGTTTCTGAACTCTTTATGAAAATATTATGGTTTATATCCAGCCTCCTTTAGCAATAGTAAATTTATCATTGTGAAGCAAAAGAATATTGAGATAATATAATACCAAGATTTTCTTATCAGAGATTTGTATATACCAATTACATACTGTGTTTTCAGATAAGTCTGTTGTCACCAACTAGATATAAACCCAAGATGTGTTTGGGTAAGGGAAGATATTTTCCTTTATAAAGTTCTGTCTAATATCAGGAGAATTTGAAATATTTTTCACTTTGCTTCATAGCAAATTCCCTTCAGGAAGTGGGCTTGCAGTTGCGTGTGACCAGGTTATGGTGTTTTCCCATGTTCCTGTGTTCACCTGAGCTGCTGTCGCTGCCTTTGGACACACTCCATGTCATGGCAATGGTGAATTGAAATTTATTTGCTGAAAGAATCCTTATTGAGGYTTACAGCGCACTGGAGCAGGCTAAAAACCTGCACAGTCAGTGGCAGTGACTGAGGTGAAGAGCAGTAACTTATAAAGCTTTTGTAATTCAATTGTACTTTAGTTGTGCATTTGTACACTTCTCTTCCCAGGCAATATATTTAACAGCCTCTGGAATTTATGATGCATTCCAGTGGTGTATCACAAAGTTTTGGAAAAGACTTATGTTAAAGCTATCCTTTTTTCTCGAAGTTGGTGTTATTTTCTTCCTACTAGTGAGTCTATGCCATTTTGATTGCTGCTATATTACGTCTGCCAGGGATGACTTATACCCCTAAGAACTTGTGGTTGGTTTTGGAATGCATTGAGGTTCAGGATTCCTATCATATTTATATGCTAATGTTTTAATCAGAAGAATTCTTCCTCCATTCATTTTACCTAATGAATGATGACCTTTCTTCTCTGCTCCCCATCTAGTAATCTATTTAGATGTTAAGTATAAATCTTCTTAGCAAATGAGTTGCTTATGTATGTGTGCCACATGATATATCTCTCTTTTGGTATGAGCAAATGTTTTGTTTAAACAGGAAAACAAATTCCCYAGCATCTTTCTTTTCCTTTTTTTATGCACAGAGTTAGGTACTTCAGCATGGTTATAATAATAAAATATAGCTAGTATGCTGTATTATGAAGACTCTTAAGTACATAATGTAGTAGATCTATTATATGAAAGTATACTTAACTAAAAAAACCTCATTTGATGCTTGAAATCAGGGGAGTCAGGTCACGTTCTGTTCAAGTGTATACTCTTCTTTGCACCCTTCTCTGACTGTTCACTGGAAAAAACTATGCTTGTGTTGAACTAAGGTGTGTTTGTTTTCTGTTTTTGTTCCCCGTACCTTCCCCCTCCCCCCCCTGCCCCAAACTTTAACTTTCAGCAATCCAATAAAAGTCCTTCACATAGGTGGAGAAGCATGTGCATTGTAATGTCCGTGTGCATGGACTAAAATTTTAAGTCCACCGTTTTCCAYCCTTATCATGTTACAACATTTTCTGTTAACTATGTCAGCTGAATAAAATGACATAGTAAAAGTATCAGTTCTCATTCTTCAGGATGAAATGACTCCATTACCTCATATGGATCAGTATGTAGCACCAAGAGTAAATATTTAGGTCTTCATAGAGACCTTCTTTTTAAATCAGGATACCATTTGTCATGCAAGCCATGTGTTTGTTAAAGGACAGTATATTCCCAAGGTTTTGCTTTAAGGTGTTTGTTAAATGTGACACAGGCTGGAGGAGAGTTTTCAGTGTATAATGTACRGGTACCTGCTGGGCTGAATGTCCAGGCAGAAAGAAATCTTCACCATACCAATAGACTGGAATAGAGTTTGTAGCTGATTATCAAGTCAACTATAGATCCCCTATGTCATCGGAGAAGAGGGCATGTTTGAGATGGACATAACATTTGCAATAAACACTTTAACAGTGTTATCTACATGCATGAATGTTTTATATTTTAGGTGTCTGATGGTGAGGGTATTAATGTTAGGTTTCAAAGACTTGACTCTACTGCTGCRCCCTGCAGAACCCCTACAGATGCTAAAAGTTGTTCTGACCTGAAGTTCTGCAGTGAAATGCTTTGAAAACTATGCCAAAGAGGGAAAGAGAAACAGGACAAAGAAACAACATCAGGGCTGTGCATTTTGGATTTTAAGAGTAAAGTGGAGCAGCTGTGAGCAAAAGCTCCTTTAAACAAAGACTGACACAAACCTGTAAAATGACCTTTACCTGGAGTAGTGTGGATGTGATTAGTAAATTCAAGAAAGGCTGAGGTGCTGTATGGTAGCTTAATGAGCTTCATGGAAAGGGCAAGCATGAAATTAGAGATGAATTAGTTTGTTGTAACTTAGATATTTGTCATCTTATTCAGGAAGGATGTTTTCAATTATTTCCAGCATAAGAGTTCAGATTAATCAACAGTTTTAAAAAGGAAACGCATGGAGCCATTTGGAAAAGATGTAATATCTTTTATATTCAGYTGAGACTGATACTGGAGAGAGGGAGGTAATGAATGAATGAACAGCCTGAGTGGAAGCTCTGGGTGTGTGAAGAAAGGAAAAAAGTGAGATATCTACAGGAGACATCTTTAGAAGTGGCTAAATCGCGTCAAAAGCAGTTATATAGTGGTGGTTCTGCTTGAAAGGATGACGTTAAAACTGCTTGATTCGTATGGCATATTAGAGATCTCCTGTTTATTTTAGCTTTTACTCATCAAAAAGAATTTGTAAAGAGATTCTGTCCAGGTGAAAAAGAAGAAAGAACAAGGAAATAATGGTTTAATGTTTTTGACTTTCCCATTAATGTCTTATAACTCCCAAGAAATCCCGATTTTGGAGTGTTGGCAGAAAAAAAGCTACTGGTTCAAGGGAGACTGTAAGTAATAATTGTTTGACTGTGGGTGAGTGCACATCCGTGTGCATGTGTAAAGGTTGCTCCTGACCTGAAGGCGGTTATTTTTGGAGTGTGTGACTAGGTTGGCACTAACAGAGTGGAGCTGTGTAAACATGTTTCTTGCCAAGCCAATTGTGATTAGAGCCCCCAGTAATAGGAATTTCAAATATGGGATTAGAGATTCCAGAGTAACTTTAAATTAGAAATAAAGTTGGCCAAGTTGGTGGAAGCACTGTCAACAGCAGCCACCTTCAAAATTATGGGCAACAAAATGGTTTTGCAGATTTTACAAACAGATAAGGAGTAGGATTTTTTTAAAAATGTATCTCCTGTAATTTTATGGGCAGTTAACATGCCTGCCAGCCAGTTTATAAATTAAACTAGAATGAGAGATAAGCAGCTGTTTGTTGATAGTGTGATACCTACGCGTGCAATTTCTCCTTTTCAAAGACACAAAACAATCAGTGTAAGGATTGTAATGTGTGTGGGGAACTAACTGAAGAGAAGATTGCAACAGATCCTATTAAAAGGGGTATTATCAGATGGCAATCAGTAATGATGTTCTTCAGAGATCAGTCCTGACTTAAGCCTGTTCATTGTATGGATTAACGATGTGTGCGAAGAAGTAGACATGTACTGAAATTTGTGGATGGCATGAGTGGAGCGAGGTGCTGCAAACACTGGAGACTGCAAAATCACATACAAAATTAATAGCACAAATTTGCTATTTTTGCACTTTGGGTGTCAAACATAACTTTATGCTATGAGCATAAAGCTTTTGGAAGTGATGGAGGAGGAAAAGGTCTGGTGGGCTGGAGAATGGCTGGCAGTGCCAGYGGGCCGTGGTGTGAGGCAGGCAGGTGGGGCTCCGGGGATGCCAGGCTGGGTGCTGTTTAACAGCAACAAAAAACACTGCCTAGATGAACTGGCCTTGCTTCCRAATGGGGCAGTCATGGTGGAGGGGAAAAAAATTGTTTCAGGAGGGAGCTATGGAAAAGACTATATTCCAAACCATGAGTTTTCTTTGAGATCAGAAACCAAGGGCTTGGTAAGAGTCCTTGGATTCTGTGAGCAGATATACGTAAGGGGGCTTGAAAGGAGACCAGACTGCAGTTTATTTGCAGGAGTGTGAATTAYATTAATACCATACTGCAGAACTCCTGTTGACCATCTGCAGAGGTGGAAGGTACTGTTTTTCCCTTGACTGGTAATTTTGCTTTTTCTCCTAAGTTAGTTGCTTAAGTGTTTTGAGCTCCACAGCTCTCTGTGTTCTCTCAACCAGGACATCCATTAAACACTTTCCTGAGCCTGGATACCTTGATCAGGTGGCTGTACCYGTGCCACACTCCTCTGCGGGTTTACATTGCTGAATTACCAATACATTTCCTACTTGTTGAAATAATGCTCCAAATTTTTCAACTCTGAGTCAATCCTGTTCCTTTTTCTTCAAAAGCTCACCCTCTGCCAAAGGTATTTGTTTCTTTCACGCTCAGGTGTKCTACGGCTAAGCTATGATACTACTTAGTATGTATGTGAGGATTTTTTTGTTTCTCACCAGGGTATCRGAACTGGAAAATCTGACATATTACAGCAAGATATTTCTTTTGTCTGTGTGGTGGAAGGCATATAATGCTCGTTTTCAAAGTCTGTTATGAGTCTACTTTATGTTAATTTGCCGTTGAATTACTATGCCTTGAGCTAGGAGCTTTAGGAAGCACAGACTTCAGTATTAGATAAAAACCTATCCAGTCTATTTTGACATCAGCTCCCCATGCTGCACAATGTTCATTTATTTTTAAGCTACAATTTCTTYTGTATTAGTATTAGAGAGCAATACTACAAATGCACAAAGGAATGTCACAAGCGGATAGTGATCAAAGTGGCCACCTACCACACCTTAAGAAAAAAGTAGAGGCTTGATTTGAAAGGTGCTAAAGTTAAAAATATGGAATTGGGCACCGTAGTCTGAAATGCACCTGCATCTGTAATTCTTTCTTTTTCCTTTCAGGAGAGCTCAAGTGGRTGAAATTTCTAATCAATTAATTTTATACTGTTACCTTAGGGTACCTATGGTACACCAGAAAGTCTCTAAAAAGTGTAGCATTCTTGTTTGCTTTGCGTGTGGTTGAAAAAAAAAATCTCAGAAAGTAGGTAGTACATGGTCACATGGTTAGTAGTTACCATATTACAAGATTTTCTGGAGTTAATTRTATGGATATTTTTCTCTTCTGTCCTTGTTTTCCACTCAAGGTATTAAAAACCCTAATGGAATGACCATTAATACAGCATGTTTGGATTTACAGTGGCTAAAATTTCACTGATGCAGTGAAAARTATTAATTAGGTTCCTGTGGTGGCAGTTTGTGCCATCCTCTGCCACTGTATTACAGGGACGTCCCGGGTGTGAGTGCTGCTGACAGAGCTGTCKCTGCTCTCTGGGTCTAAGCAGTGTGAAGGACCTTGGCTGTTTCTGTGCCCTTTGCCAGGGATGATGCGGACTCCTGTCTCTGTTTGCTGCAAAGGAGGTGCTGAAAAAAAATCATCACTTTGCTCTTTTAAAACTTGCTTTTCAAAAAAATGCTGCCAAGAACAGCCCAGTGTTTTGAGGATGATAGCTTAGATAACCTTACAGGTCTTTTCTTTCTTGAATTTCAAGACATCTTTGATGATGTGAAATTTCATTAACTGGTGGGATAGACCATGTATTTATACTACTTGTCACCAAATCAGCTTCTGGCCATCAAAAGAAAAGCCACTCTTACAGCCAGCAGTCCAGTTTATGCTGCATGTCAGGCTTCACCTGCTCAGGCGCAGTCTGCTAACAAGTCTGAAAATCTCCAGACTTGTTCTGTGGCAATAAAATTTCTCAAAAACTGAATGATTAACAGGAGGGTCTCTGGATTGTGAATGTGAAACTTCAGAGAAAAAAAAGTTATAAGTGAAAATAAATCATTCTTTTTCAGCTTCATGTTCACCATGACACCTCCAATATTTAGGTAGCTGTAGATGCACATAAATTTCTACAAGTGGGGTCAGAGTGTTAAAACACTGCAGTGTAAACTGCATCTTTGGTACCAGCTGAACTACTTCCAGAGCCTGTAGATCCYGCAGCTGTTGAAAGGTTGATGAATATACAAGGTGAAAGGTGTGTGAAATAGTCAAAACGAAATGAAATACAACAGCAAATTTTATTTATTTTCCTGAATGCTGATGAATTTGACAGTGTCTGTTGCACATATTTTATGAATGTATTCAAATATATAGACTGAAAACTAGATCTGATGAAATGAGATACATTGTAGATGCCTTTCTCAGGGCTTTTATACCCACGTATAGTATATGCTTTCCAACAAAAATAATGGCACTTTGCTAAAATTGGCGGGGGAGCATAGTATTCTGAAGTCTCAAATCTGTGGAAGAAACTAAAAAAAATGCAGCTAATCTCTTCTGGGTTCAGTTTGGTTTCTTCATGAGTAACGAGGATCCAGTGCCCTCACTTCAGAACTACATCCTACTTGCTGAACACTCCAACTAGATTTATGGGATTGCCCATAGTGTGGTAGCTGGTGCACTGAGGGCATTGCCGTCTGYACTGTGGCTAGGAGGAGGCACAGGAAGAAAAGAGAAATGAGGAATTCTGTTGTTTAGCAAGATTATCTCTGGGAAACTTCTGTTTGCACCCAGCATTGCTCGCTTGTCTCATAAGAAAGTGAGTCTTTGAAGTGTAGTGTGGCATCTGCCCAGAGACAGCTCTCAAGATGTTTGCTTTGCTAAAACCCCAAAAGAAATGGACCATTCTTAAAGAGATATAAGATGTGAAGTTTCATTACATTTTAGATTTTGGGAGCTCCAGTTGCTATCCAGTGTTACAAACTGCATTTCTAGGGGTTGCACATCCACCAATGCCGCCAACTTTGGAGCAACGTTTTTTTCAGATGTTTTGGATCCACAAGTGCTCTAACAAGATGTTATGAACACCACAAGCCACAAGAAAACCTTCAATTAGCATTTGGACCCTATTAGCCACCAGAGACTCCATACCTTACATTAGTTTTGCTGCTTGGGAAATTACTTGTTAATTATTTTTTGTTCTTGTTTTAAAGGACAGAATGTGATTTGAATGTATTTGCTGAATACATTCTGTCTAAAAACATAGGATAACAGTTCATAGATCAGTAAAGGGCTAAAACCCTTTCCAGTCTTAGCTGGTTACCATGCTACCTGACTTTTTATATTCTGTACCACGATGCTTGAAATATTTGGGCACTGCACTTTGTTACCTCCAGAAATGTCATTTTCTATTGAGGAATTTTCAGGTGATCTCATCTCTTTGCTGCAGGGCTGGCACATGATATTTTCTAATATTGTTTTAAGGYTAAATATAATTGATAAGATATTTCCTTGTACGTGCTAGGAAAGGGAGCTTGTCAGATATACAAGGGAAGGGAGCCTGGCAGGATTATGACAAGCAAAGTTATGGGTTAGAACTACTTTGTATGCAGTTTTGGTTGTATCACTGCTGTATCCTTAACTGGCTTATCCCTGCTAGCCTAGCTTTCTTCAAGCAGTTTGTGGCCAACACAGGATGCTTCTCATTTAGCAGCTGCCATACCTATCGTGGATATTTATTTCTGCAGCCGTAKCTGTGAACATTTTTATTGGTTACACTCAGAAAGACTCTACACAGTATCCATCYCTGGATAACTTCAATAAATGAGACCGTTTCCCTAGCATAATACTAATAAGCTAGTGTTTGAGGATTTATGAACATAAGTTTTTTGTCAGTTTTCCATCAGAGCATGAGGCTTTCAGTGTAGARCGGTCAGTGTAGGAGGGAATGCCATCACGTGAGCCATGATGTTTTGATGACATCCACAGGCAGGCATACATGGCAGTTTGTCCCTCTAGTGAAACAATACACTGTTGACTTATTTCAGGTATAAATTGTAACACATGTTTTAAAGCAACAGTCTCGTAACAAAGGGAAAAAAGTTCTGCACCTGTGACAGCTGCTGAAAATTGCAGTGTCAGCCTGAGGACTGCGTGGCTCCAGGATCTTGCCTGGCTCATCAGTTTATCTGGAAGTGAGCTCGGTACAGTAACAGAGACTGACACTGCAAATTCAGGTTGTATGTGGAAGTTGTCATGCAGGGATCTAGGTCTACCACAAAAACATCTCATGCCCTTCTTAATATTTGGATAACTCCCAGCACAGTGTGGCTTAGTTAGTTTATACCATGTTAAATGATCAAATGGGAATTGAATGCAGATAACATAAAAGGAGGACAGCTTGGCTGGTTTCAAGAGGCAGAACTCTCAGGATCTATTTCTGCCTCTTCCAAGAATTTCCTGTGTGATGCAGTTAACAGTATTCATTTTAGTTAACGTTCCTGAAAAGATGAGATGCAATACTGCAGAAGTGTTGCCTGCCTTAGCATAGGTGTCACCTAACACATTCATGAATTTTAGGCAGCCAGTGCAGCAGTCCTCCAAGTCCATGCCAAGGTTCTGTGTGCAGTGAAGAGAAAGCAGTAGATGCTTTCAAAGGCATCCAGAGGTTGCTCCTGCCTGTTTTCTCTTGGGGACCAATGTAGGCAGACAGGCAGTTGGGCTCCTACCCCATCAACATTTTCCAAGTGCTTTGAATTCCACGGATAGAAACTATTTCAATGCACAAACACAAGAAGCTAGTAGTAATAGTTCTAGCAGCTATCCTAACATTGTGGACTTGATTTTAGATGTTCACAAGTTGTAACTGAAGAAAACAGAAGTTTATGCCTCCCTAAAGTTCACGTGCAATAGACAGACTTTGTTCAGCTGGTATTTAAAGTGCCACTGCGATGCTAAGGTCTGTCAGACTTCATTTGGAAAGTGCCCGCAGTTTTTGATTAGAGAGCGGAGTACTCAGGAAATATGTTGCAGAGTTATTAGAAGGGAGTTACTTTCAGTGTCAGCTCTTGAGTATAAAGCCAAGTGACAGACTAAAAGCATTCAAAGCAGCTTGTGCTTAATTCCATCTGCCAGTAACAGCTTCTTCATTACAAGGAAAAGGAGGGAAGGAAATACAAAAAAAAGCCTCATATAATATACTGATGTATTTGCAAGCTTGTTTTCTGCCATATATAATTGAAGTTACCGGTTTCCATTTATAATCCAGTAACTTGCTTAGTGAATGTAATTCCCATTTTGTTCGATAGGAGCAGTAGGAATTCTGATGGAAGACTTAATCTTATATGTTTTGGCCCAATTTTAAAAGGGCATTTTGAAGCTTGGTTCTTGTAATGGATTTTGCACCTATGTTTTCAAATAGCTGCACATGATTTAACCAGGCATGCTTTGGTAAGAGTTGTGTGCGAGAGGGATGGCACTCTCAGGAAGCATTCTGGGAACAGAGGGTAAGACAGTGCTGCAGTATGCATTTATTTGGCATTTATTTAGTTGTCTGTCTTGGCAATCCCTGAACTTMTCTGAAATTCTCTGATTCTGCCAATTGCATTTCATGTCCAGTATTTCTAACTGACAAAACGTGGTAAGAATTGCAGTTCTGTGTTTTACTTCTCCATTATTTTTTACACTATAAAAGTTCAAAGCTTTGAATGAGTTCTGACTGTACTTTTGTCTTCCTTGGAAATTCATGAAATACATTGCATGATTTTAACACAGATTGAAATGCGATGTGCTTCTGCACAGCTCAGGTAGATTCCTGACTTCTGACATCAGTAAAAGCATATTCGCTTCCAGTGTCTGGAGACCAGCAGGGCTTTTTCAGCAGGTGGGGACTGCCTGTGTGTTGGTTGCCTATATCTTGCTGTCCTTGGCACAGTGGTCATTATATGCTGTGAGAAATTCTCTAGAGAAAGTAAATGTTGAAACATTTAAGTTTCAAGAGTTAAGTTGGAAAAGTTAAGTCTTGAGGCCAGAGGCAACCTGAACTCAGAAAAAATATGTTTCCAGTAGGAAAAAAMCAGCTGTAAACATATAAATATTAGTTGCAAAGGCAAATAGAGGGAGTTGCTAATGAATGAAAGAGCTGGATCACCCACTTGTCTGATGATATTGCCATTTTAGAAAKGCACAAAACTAAGTGTTTTGGCCCGGATTAAGAAAAATGTGATGGTGTAAGTGCAGGTATATTGAATGAAACAAGTGTAACAGACAATAAAAATATCCAGTTATTCATCTATRGGGCAATGTGCAACCGAGGTCGTTGGAATAATGCACCCAGCTGCACACGCACTGCTTTTATGTAAGAATTCTTCTGARGTAAAAAGGGTGATACCACATAAAGCTGAATGAATGTTTTATATCATTTCAATCATGTCTTGCATTGCTAAAGCCACGCTGGATGCTGAGGGAGTACTGCACACCGGTGGCTGGGGTGGTATGCCACCGGTAAGGGACAGGAAGGGAGCATCCCCATTCTGCAGCACTTGTGGCAGCTCTCGCCGTACATCACCTCTGCTCTGGCAGTGCAGGCCTTGCTGCCCTCAGCAACGCAGTCATGTACGAACAGAGCAGTTTCCCTGTGTGGCTCTGCTTCTGCTGGAACTTGGCACAGGCAGCTCCTTGGAATAGCAGAAAGGCCAGATCAGATTTTTWAAATTTACATGGAAAAGTTTCAAACAAACCACAGTCCCTCAGCTGAATTTAACTAAAGTTCCTTCACTTAAATTCCTCTCTGTATTCAAGTATGGAGATTTTATCACAATCTGAGCTTGCGGCTCAAGACACAACACTCTACACATGTTGCTCAAATGAGATCGTAGCCATCAATACCCAAATCTATACAACTGACTGCTTCAATACTGCTCGTGTTTAATGTACACCAGAAAGAGAGACCACAAAACAATTTCCTCCATGTCAGTCATAATTCCCAGGACCCTCCATGGTCCAACAACACCTTTTTGAACTATTTGCTCAAAAGAGCAGGTGCACTCYGCAACAGCAGCAAATTATAACTGAAATTCCAGTTCATAGCAAGGATGGGAATATTTCTTCCTCTCCCAGTTAGTGATAGTTTTGCCCCTAGCAGGGGAAGGTCGATAATTTGAACTGAAACTTATCAATTTAATTGTTTCTCTGTTTAAGAAAGAATTGTTTCTAATTTTTATTTTTAGTAAGAACATTTAAAGTAGTCATATGTTATACCTGAAGCATAAGTTTCAGAAGTTTTGAGTGTTAGAGGTTTCTGGATTTCATTTTCTGTATGTGACCTGTGAGTATTTAAGAATAAAGAAACAAGTTGTGGTGCATACTGATTCTGAGACTTGGAAGAAAACTTGAAAGTGCTGCCTCTTGGGCAAACTGGACAGAACAAAYCTGATTTACAGACTTGTCTTGGATTTCTGAAAGCACTTAGGTAGTTTGAGACCACAAGTACCATTGACTTGAAAGTCAGTAAGATACTTTTGAGAATCGAGTCCACAGTCAGTTATTTTGTAACATGTAAATTCTTCTGCAGCAAAGGCAAGCAAAAACTGCAGTTACTGACTGCCTGCACCAAATTACATCCTAACCTTYAGTTGGATCTTCTTGCACAGAATCACTGGAGGTTGTGCCTTTAGCAGTCCCATGGGGGACCAAGGAAAGGTCTGTTCCAGCAGGTTTAAAATCTTAAAAGAAAAACTTAATACCTAGACCACAAAAGGTTCAGCACAGGCATGGAGATTTAGGGAAAAATCTATATTGTGTATTTACAGACAGGAGTCATAYCGCTTCTTTATGTTTGGATATTTATGTGCTTGCTGTGCTACTCCCAAAGATGTAAGTTACCAACACAACTTTGAATTGTGGGATTATTTTTTTAATTTGTTTTTTATTGTTTTTTTTTTRGTGAGGACTCATTTTGTCTTTCTTTAGGCAACCAATTTAGGTATTTTCATTAGGAAACTAGGCTTTCCGTGTGCTGAAGGAAGAGAGAGGGGCAGATTAGATGTGAATACCTTCCTTTGGATTCGCAGCAAAACAAAGCACAGCAAAAAACTGTGGGGTTGCAGGCCATCTTTTATTAGTGGAATTACATAGCTCCTTTTTTTTTTTTCCCCCCAAGTAGAGGCTTAGAGTCAGGACTAACAGAAACATATTTCTGGGCAATGAGAGCTTTAGAAGGCAAGCTACCCTTTGAATCTGTTGCAGMAGAGATGAGGTTTATAGTTACATGATGATGTTATGGTTTGTACTCATTTTRGTGTTACACCAATGTGGAGACAAAAGAGTTTTACTATTCCTGGATGCTTAAATTTTTATTGTATTTAATTTTTATTGGACTGTAGCTGTAATAACTAGTGTGTTTTCTCTCCCTGTGCTGCTTTTCCTTCCCTGCTATCAAGCTTAAAAAATGAAGAGAGGTGTCACAGCAAGAGAAGTGCTGCTTTGACAGCTTCTCTATTTCTGCCCACAAATTCTTATACATGCACTGTAAACACAGACATTTSAGTTTGCATTTTTCTCTCTTTCATAATATTATTTATTTATAACATAAAATAAAAATTAATGTGTCAGGTCTCTCTAGCATAATTCCAGACTACCTGGTRGAATTTCAACTGAAGCAGGAGAAAACTCATTGAGGAAGGCATTTTCCTCCAAACCCATTACAGCCTTTCCAGGGGGGTGTAAAATTAAGGTTGGAAACATGTCTCTTCACTCTCTCTTTCCTAACAGGAAACCTGATTTTGTTCCCAGTCTAACAAACCCATCTAATCTTTGTAATCCTACCAACTCTCATTTTTCTTTTTCTAGKCCTGTAGTATTTTCTGCTCTTTGCTGAAATGATTGTCCGGAGGAGGTAATGAGTTTTGTGGAAACAGGAGGCTGGTCAGACATTCAGTAATGATGACTCTTGTGGCTGTTGCAGAGGCACATGGAGAGCTGTGGATGTGGAGAGGGCTGGGGAAATACGTGCTTTCATCTCCAAGAGCTCTCCTTAGCATCGCATAGATGAGTAAATGCATTCTCTGGCGCTGGAAAGGTTAACAGACCTATGAATGCGGATGCTCTGTTCTGTGGCTCAGTAACCAAAAGTGGCAAATGCATATGTGTGTGTATATCTATATACACTCAAATATTCAGTGCTGCTAGTAGAACAAGGAGAACTCAAATGTAAGTGGTCAGTGACATTCTGTATTGGCCCCCATAAATCTGTCTGCTTGGGAAAAAACAGTTTGGAGCTGAAGACATACATGGCTGATTTTGAATCAGTGCCTTTCTGTGCCTTAATACATCAGAGAGCTTGTTCAGGAACAGTTAGTTCATCCTTGTGAAAACATTAGCCTTCTGTTGCTGCCAAGGTCATTGTCGGCTTCAGTTATCTGGTGACCTGGGACACATTTCCAAACCAGTGAAGTCCTTGGAAGGTTTACTTCAGTGTCTGTCCTTGTCTCTGATATAGACATATAATAAATACCTGTTACTATTCTTAACACAAAGCAGGTGTATTCTTTTAGGCAGTCCTTCAGCAATGTACAAAGTGTTAAGACTGTTACACTGAAGTGACAGCAAACAAATTACTTGKTTTTTCTCTTTTTCCCAAGTATGTTGCATTTGTTCGTGGTCCCTTACCACAAAATGGTTAGTTGCTAGAATATCACTGGGAAAGTGTGAGCTTTTGTGTCCCCCAAGTGCTTGGTCTGTGTAAGAGGTTACACCTCCCTCTAGAGCCCATCTCAAAGGGTTGAGTCCTGCTTTTACTCCATGTGCCCAGGGTTCAACCTGGCAGAAAGGACTGGTTGTCACAGTGTTGCTGGAGCTGGGTTCAGTCTTCATAGCGAGTGAAGACGATGTGAGTAAGTTTGGCAGGCGGCTTAGGACTGTCTCAGGAGAGCGTGCTCTACATCTGTACTACATCTGCCCTACCTGCGGCATAACTGCTGCTGGCAAGTACGCACTGGGGAGATGTTAAGGCTGCTTATGACCTAGAAGGCTGAATGTCTCCAGCCTTGGCAGTTCAAATTCTTTGCCATTCAACCTGAGTCCAGGCCAGCCTCCTAGAGCCATAACTGAGTCTTAATTAGAAAGCATAAAATTAGTACGTGAGAATTCTCCTAATTGGGACACCACAGTGGACCCATTATCTCCCTTAAAGGGAAAGTAATTTATTCTGTAGAACTTGGAATGTAGCACGTTCGCATGTGGTAGGAAGAATTCATGGGCTGTTGATACGTGTAAAAAGGMAAAATACAATATCAATTAAAGTAAATTCATAAAATATTCACTGCATTTCATTTTTTGTTTTGTATTTTTTAGTATTTTTAGGGTAGCTTATTTGAGAAAAGACAAGGGATGAACATTTCATGCCTAATCAACACCTGGTAAAACACCACTTTACTTCTCAATACTGACCAAATGTTGCCATTAAGCAGAATATTTGATAATGCTGTCATGCTCAAGCAGCAGCTATTGTCAGTTAGTATCATGAAACAGAATTGCTTTCCTTGAGGAAAATCCAATTAAGAGAATTCTGAATAGCAGTGAGTAGTCTACTGCGCTCCCAATGCTATTGATCATGCAACAGATTCCTTTGATGACTATTCAAGGCCCTAAATCAGGTCAAAGACTTTCATGAGGATAGCTTCATTTTTCATGTATGTGAACACATATGAAAAAYGAAATAATGATTTTCTTGTTTTGGATTTATTGAAACCTCATAACTGCTCATTCAGACTTCGGGTTYATATTCTACATATGAAGGCCTATAATGCAAGCTAAAATATGAAGGATTAACGTTCAAATAYCAATAATATGAGATTAATGAAATAGATGTGTACAAATGAGTGCTATGATGTTTCGTATGGTAATTGAACATGGAAATGATTTACATTTTCATGTGAATTTTGACACCTGGGTTGGCATGCCTAAAGGTTTGAAATCAGAGATGATAATCTATGCTGTAGTTCTGAGCAACAGAAAGAATCAGTTGTGCACAACCTGTTAACAACTTATTTCCTGACCTTCACTGTGGAAAATCTCAGRTTTTTCTACCTTCTAAAATGCTATTTTTTTTATTTCAAATGTGGTTTGATAGGAGAATGGAAGACTTGATTATGAGTGGAAAATTGACCTTTTGTWCTGAATTTAAAACACATTTCCATCTTCTGCAAAATTTTCAGTTTTCTTATTACCAAAATCAACATTATCTGTCAACAATACAAAGGGTGAATGTGATTAACCACCCACTCACTTGGAACAAGTGGTATCTTGATTCATTTAATTTAGAACRTCTAAAGCTGTCAGCAACTTACCATCTGCTAAGGGTACCTGTGTAGTCTGAAATGCCCTCGTAGCATTACGTGGGTTCGGTTTTATAAGAGATACCAGGTTTCCTCATCCGTATTTTGAGAATATGTTTGTGTAGTTTCTACTTAGATAAAAACTGAGCAACATAAATTGCTTCAGAAGGTGTAAATTAATTGCTCCCCAAATCAAATCTGTAATGCCTCTGATGTAATTTGTGTCAATACTATAGTAAAAAGAGATCACATGGTATCAATAATTGACTGTGTATGCCCAAATGAAGGTCTTTTCATTATGCAAATATTTCTGAAAGACGTATCTCCCAGCTGCTTTTTAATTGTTCCTGCCATGGTTTAACCCCARCYGGCAGCTAAGCACCACACAGCCCCTTGCTATTTCTGAATGGGCACCGATTTAAAATAATGCTAGAAGATGGAAGTSTAAATTTAGTATTTTGATTTTTAATTCAACTTTTGGGTGCTAGTAAGTTTTGCTAACAAAGCGTAGTCATTGCAACTGGGATGCAGTTTTGATAGAGCAGGAGAGACTTGAGCTGGTCACCTTCCCTCACCTCTGAAGCAGCTGATTCGAATGGCAGGTGAGGCATGGTTTATGGCATAGGAAGATGTTGAAGTTTGTCTTCTCAGCTGCATCTTTTATGCAGATAAATACAGAATATCYGTTCCCAGTTTTATCAGCCTGGCACCTTTCATGACGATTGTCATGAAAGCTTTTGAGCTTGCTGTAGTCTAATATCTATCCTAATTTGCATCTACTTGAAATYAAAAGCAAGCCTTTCATAAAAGCAGTCTGAATTGGTAAAATCAGTGCCAGTAATACAACAACAAATTGTTGAATGCTCTTTGTAATGAACTGTGGAGAAAAGGTAAAAATACATGACTCTTAAATGGGAAATATAATGCCAGAGACTGTGTTAAAATTAAAGTAAAACATGAAACATAACCAATAAAAGGACGTAACACTGGCCAATGATTTCTATCCCATCTATAGCTTGGCACCAAATGCTGCAGATGTACAAAAGCTGGCATTAAAACCCACAAAAGCTAACAGAAGTTTTTCCTGTAGCTTCAATATGCTTTGCAGTAGAAGCTGAATTTTTTGGGGGTGTCAAGTATACAGCCACTTATTTTATTTTTAAAAATACTCAGGAGTTTCTCATCTTATAGTGTTACATGTCTTGGCAGGTTTAAAATTCATCTTTGTAAACATAACTAGTACAGATTCAAGCATTTTTCAGAGTAATTTTCAAAACTTGGCCTGTGTATAACCGTGTAGCATCTTGGGAGAGAAGGAAAAAGATTTTGGAAATACTACAGAAAGTATATGTGGAGTGCTTTCAAAATCAGCTCAGCTTTTTGAGAGTGCAGTGGAAAAGATTCACATCTGTGGCCCTTTAACCCCACTCCCCCAATTCCTTTTTAGAAGCATGTTTTGTGCCTTTAGATTAAATACACATAAATTGGCATTGTCAGTATGGAAAATGCATTTTTGTTTGTTTTCACATCTACCTTTTATTTTGTGTCAAGGGTCAGGAGCTATACTTGTGGTCTAATTCTTCTGCTTCTTTGAGTTGTGCTGCTGTAAGGAGAGCAGACGTTGGCATTTGTGCCTGGTTCAGTAGGGCCAGGCATTTGGGTACGGTTCGGAGGGATCTTGTGTTTAGAACAGTTAACAACTTTTGCACTGTTTTTCTAGCTTCCAGAATCCTTCCCAAAGGCTACCTGTTTTCATCTTTCTTGTGGCTCTTCAGAGTTTTCCCACACTGTGAAGTATCCATGGCCCGGCAGTGGTTGTTCGGAGTGCCCTGGGTGAGAGCCATAGGCGATGCTGGTGCTAGGGTTTTACATARAGCCCTAGAAAATATTTCACTTACTCATTAACAAAACAGTTTCAGATGAAAACTTTAGGTTCAGTTGAGACACTTAATTCATTGGAAATTCTTTAGTGTAAAGAAAACCAAGTAATCAAAGGAAAAACACCTGCGCTATCCAAGGGATTTGGAAAGAAACTTCTGCAGGTAAAGTCTGAAGTGAAAGGATTCAGTAGGTATGATTTCTTTTCACAGCTTTGAGCACACTCCTTGGTTGAAGAACAAACAAGTTGTTTAATTTTCCTGTTGCCCAGTTCCCCTATATAAAATGAGGGCAAATTCTGGACACAGAATTTGGACACACCTTTTGTCTGCCACCTTGGTTTAGTTTGTAAATTTTCACGTGCTCTGTGTCTGTGCGACAGCCAGCACAAATGGACACCAGCCTACAGCCCCGGGGACCCTGCTCTCTTTGCTCTCTCTTTTCCTCTTGTAAGACAAAGAATGAGACATCCTGAAAGTATTATTTTGGAAAACCACATACGCTTGGAGTCTAAATCACATTTGACTTGGTAAATAGATCATACAAACGGAGTTTGTTTTCCAGTGAACCCAGTGGGTGTATGGTTTGTCACTCTTGGGTTTATACTTATTTTACCCTATTGATTCCAGCTGAGGGTTGGCTTGCAGTAAAATTGGATCAAAGCAGGGCTGGCGATGGCTGAGAGTTTCTATCTGGGGTGTAGTTCCTTGCATTTTCTGTGGTACCAGAGAAGCTTTTTCCCCCCGCTCTTTCTGTAGTTCTGCAGTTGTGCCCATTCAGGTGTTTGTTCAGCAGGGCTGTAATGCAGGGGGGGGAGCGCAGTGGAAGCACAGGAACTTCTCYCGAGGAGCATCACTCAGCTGCACCCGGCTGTCACTCCTGGGTAGCTAACGCTATTCAGTTCTCCTTCCCAGCGCTCCCACTGCTTGGTTGCTCCTACCTTAGCAAAGCATAGTGTCTGACAGACTGGTACAAAATATTTCTCTCTTTCAGAGTGCTGTTTGTTTGCTTGTAAAAAAAAAAAAAATCATAATTTTGATAGCAGGTTATAAAATAATTCCTTTAATAGAAACATTTATCCTATCAGTAAAAATGTCTGGCTAGGAGATTTGGAATCAGTCAAATGATTCATATTATGGGTAAATTTTATCACTTCCAGTGTAGGGAAGAAAGTAATTTCTATTTCTTTTTAGAGCCCAGTGAGCCAATTTGCTCTGAGGTTGATCTGTAGGCTAAATTGTGGGGAGTCACGCTGCAGACTTTGTTTTGATAGAGAAGTGTGTGTGGAGAGAGAGTTAAAATGCTTAGCCGAATGCTTAAATTCCTTCTTCTCTCCTACCCTCAGTGCTGCATCTGACACCTTTTTATTTKATCAGTTCACAGTGTCTCTCTTGCACCATTTTTATTTCTTATCAAGTCATTAGAAATGGTTTAATCACCTTCTGATTATAGCTCTCCTCTCCAAGGTGTTTACAAAACTGGTACCCTCAGATGTTTGTATATACATGGTGTTGTAGTTTGGATACTGGGCAGTGTTGCTGTTTGGACGCTTTGCAGTGGAGTGTAAGACCTTTAACATCAAATCAAGCTATTTAATGGTAAAAGCTAGCTTTGCTTTTTAATCATTTCTTTGAAAAGCACTGTTTTCATTTCTGAAAGTGGCTTGCATGCCAGGCCTCTACTTTAGTGTCTAAATTTTTCACTCCAGGAGCAGTGGGGTACTGGGCTTTACTAAATGAACGTACTATAGATCCCCCCCTTTTTGCAGGTACCTTCACAGCACTCTTCCTTCTGGCTCCTGCTGTCTGAAATTGCTCTCTTTCCATAACCAGTGCCTTTCAGAGACTGTTTTCATTTCGGTTGGATGTGTTTGCTGACCGTGTCAATTTTTGTTTAAAATGGCCCGTATGTGCTGTGTGCAAGGCAACCGCTTTGCTTATAGGTCTTAAGTTAAAGTGACAATCTCAAGGTTAGTAAGGCTTAATATCTGACCCTCCTGAAAAAATAAAAAAAAMCCCAAATTGAAAACTTCATAGAATTCCATTCAGTTATTTTTTTCTGCTTTGAATAAATTAAACTGCACACCCTTTTTGGAGAGAGAGAAAAAGAGTAAGATAGGGGAAAAAAGGAAAATACTCATCAAGGGCACAGAATTCATTACAAAAAAGTCACCAAAATGTATGCAAGATGAGAGTAGGATAATATGACAATACACAACTGAGGAAAAATAGCTGGTTTTAAATCAGTTTAAAAAAATTATAAAGCTATATGTACATTATGGTGTTTTTATGCTTTTACAGCTGCATAAAGCTTTAATAGCAAAAAAACAATTTTGTACAAAACTGTCCTGGTTATAGCTTTTTATAGTATTCCCAAACTTGGTTGGATGAAATGTAAAGTCTATATGGGCCAGATCATGGTAGAGAAGCTAGACAGTTTTGGAGGTGGATGAAACATGGCAAGCCRGTTGGCATCAGCTACGTTTGGGGGTAGGAGAGGAGAGAATTTGACTAATACCAAAACCTCTCACTGAATCCTTGTGAGTAAAAGAGAAATCTGTTGAATCTGTAATAAACAATATTGCAGCTCTACTGCTGGATTTTCCTTTTCTGTATGCTAATGAACGATGCTCATGTGCAATATGTCAGCTGGTCTGATCTTCTAATGTTATTTCCCCTGAAAGAAATGGCAATATGCTGCTGTTAAAATGCTTACCCAGTTGCTGAGCTAACAAAAGGACACCTCACCAAAAAAGTAAGTTAAACCTTTTCATTGCTTACATGTAAACTGCAGAAATAGGAGAGAGTAACCATTTCAGAAATGGTTCTCATCCCATGTGGGCACTTCTTTATACGTCTAAATCATTACTGTGCAGTCTGCATTGAGAATATCTAATCTATTTGCATTTCATTTGTTTATTTTATCAGTATTTCATAACTAAATCCAGGAATGCTTTTTTTATTTCAGCGTACTAGCAAGTTCCCATACTACTGATGATAAATATTAAAAAAACTAATTTAAAAAAGATAACTATTAAAATATTGTCCTTTATTTGAGCAAATAAAACACAACTAATATTTGTGGTTTGCTGAATGGAAGAAATAACCTTGTTTGAATGTTGTAAGCATAGACTTGTAAGTGTTCCTCAAGCACCAGACTATAATGTATATGTCCTCCTTACAAACACATAAAATAGATTTCTCCAATTCTTGCGTTTTTGCTGCCATTTCATTTATTACATGGGAATCAATATTCCTTCAAGTATAGCTTGGTAATATAAAAATGAATAACACAAGGTACACATTTTGCATAGTAAATAATCACAGGAGCCAGAAATGTTCTTTGTGCCTCTGTTCCAAAATTTTATACTGCTTATAATTCAGTACATGAACCTTTTAATTCCGTTTCAATAAAAAAGCCGGTCCAATTTAATAATATTAGATGACAAGAACTTTCATAAAAATTAACTCCATTATTTTCCTCATTAGTGAAGGCATGTCAGACATAAAGAATCCTACAATTGCTCTGTCGGAATAATTTATATTTGTTTTTTAATTAAGAAATTTTAAAAATTGGTTCCTTTTGAAAGTTCACTGGTGATGGTTACTGAAAAGTTATTTAGGCCAGTTTTGTCACATTACTCCATTAGTGGAGTAATTTACTGAACTATGAAGACCCTTAACTGCATTCAGGGATTTGCAATTTAACTAATCTGTTTTTATTTGGGACGTTTCAGACTCATAGCAAGCTCTTTGATGATCTGGATTTTGTTATAGAATAGAATAGAATTTTGATAGAATGTTACCATAGACACGTAGGTGGAAAAAGATCTTCATAGTCATTTATTCTTTCCTTTCTTCCCCCAAGGTGCACCAGTGTTACCAATGGAGGAAACCCCAATGTTGTGTTTTTAAATGCCATGAATTATTAATTACCATAACAGCTACAGTTAAAGAATCCTCTCTCTCAGTAAATGAGTTTTGTATTTTCACAGGAGACTGAAACAAATAGATGCCTAATTTTGAAAATTTGCATGCCTKTGGAAGTTTGAGCTTTAGTCTTGGGAGACGAATTTTCCTTGGTGGCTATTAGTTGCCTGTTGCCTTTTAGCAACTCTTCTCCATCCTTTTCTTTTGACCCACTTTTGCTAGTTGCCATGTCATATCACTATGATAACATTATTTTGTCCAATATTACAAAAAAAAACCCCAAAACAAACCACCACAAAACTTTTTTCTTGGGTAATATGTAAGTCAAACTKCTTTTTTCTCTGAATTCTTTTATTTCTCTTTCCCTTCTCCTCTTGCTGTTGTCAGGGACCTGCTTTGTCAGAGAGGCTCCACGCTAAGGTGCCATGAGGAAGGAATGAAGCCTGCCAGGAATGGGAGGTGGGAAGYAACACATGAGTGTGAGAAACAGAGACTCTCAACCCCACCTAATAATAATATTGCTTTTGGTACCATCAAGCTTCACTCTCCAGAGAAGTGAAAATCCTCGGTTGTTTTGGATGAGTGTAAAAACTCAATTCTCTTTATGAAATCCACTTTTTTTTTTTCCCTCTGAAAAATGTCAATGCTTCCATCAGTCAAAAATGCAGCCCGACAGATCTTTCAGTCTCTGCTGTCTCTGGTCTTCTGAGTTATTCACTGCTACCTCTCTCCTCCTTGAATTATTGTCTTACTACTTATAAATACACCCCTTCAAATACAAATTTGTATATACACAATTTTCATCTGTATAATTATAAAAAGAAATSTTGCACTTCTCGGGGCTGTTTGCTCCATTTAATCTCATTTTATTTCTAACCACACCTGGTCCAGCCTTTACTGACATTTATAACATCCTTTTACTTTTGTATTGAGTACTTTTGCAGTTGACCTGACAGAGATAAATATCACCCTATAGGGATCCAAGCAGATATGAATTTTCATGACCCCTTTCATATGTATAAGATTGACAGGGGTTGCCTTTCCAAAGAGAAACTGTGATTCAATTCCCGAAACAAAGCACCCGCTCTTTAAACTTATTT
Organism: Oceanodroma leucorhoa; assembly: GCA_030449065.1. Classification (NCBI taxonomy): domain Eukaryota; kingdom Metazoa; phylum Chordata; class Aves; order Procellariiformes; genus Oceanodroma; species Oceanodroma leucorhoa. The sequence continues at coordinate 10,035,778 of JASVER010000007.1, read as the reverse complement.
AAACCAAAGAATGAGTCAATAAGAAAGGAATGAAATTAGTGGACCTTGCTCTTCTGTACTGGAATTAACTCTTTCCTTTCTGACTGAGTAGAAGAAGATGGGAAGTCAGGATGCACCAGCATAATGCTCAGTACTTTTACTGACAGACAAGGTGCTTGTAAGGATTTAATGGAATATCTTAATGCATCATGTTTTGTCAAACTGAATTGGGTATCATACTCTTGAATGGATTTTTAAATGTAATACCTTAGAAGGGAAGTCAAGATGTTCAACAGAAATTACATACTGTGCTTAAAATTAAAAAAATAAAAATATTGATGTATAGAAAGCTGAATACACACRTCTAAGTGAACTTAGAAGTATTCTTTTTGTTCTTCCATCAGGAAAAAGACAGCAATCTATACCGTAATCTCAAAAGATAGGTGTAGACAGGACTCGGCTTTTGTCTTTTTACAGAAATAGGCTATCATTAATACCATCCATGCCAAAATTCATCATCATCAGCTGTCCAGCCAGGTAGAAGAAGCAGCAGTCACTCTTTCTAAGATCAGCTCCTACAGTTAGGGGACACATAAGACATTCCCTAGTTCCTTTTATACAGGTTGCAAATATTTTTTTTTTTTTTTTGGAATTATGACAGACCTTGAGCTATTACTTATTTATAGGTCCTGTTATGAGGAAAATGAAGGACCTACTACTTGTGCTTGATGTGGTCTTAASTCTTCCATTGTATTTCAGGGAGAGCTTGACCATGCTCTTGATCATTTGCAAATTCCATTGTAAAGGTTGTGTTTCGAAGTCTTCTGGACAATGTTTGGTATACTCGGCCATCATGATGTATCATCTTACAAGCTGTTGGGGGAATGTAAGGAACAGAAATCCTGGGGATATGCTTGGGTCTTCATTTACTAATAGGCATTACTAAAGTAGGTATTTCCAGTTGGGTAGACCACAGCAGTTTGAACAGTGTTAAACACCCGCTCTCCTCTACCTAAAAATAAAGTTTTTCTCTCTCTTGAACGGGGTTCTGTCATACTGTGAAAAATAAGAACCAGGTAATCTGTGGAACCCAACAGATTTGCCTGTCTGTTTTCTGTAGAAGTTGCTCTGCTACAGTGATGTAAGAGTGAGTAAATGAATGACTGCACACTCRAGCTATTTGAAAAGAAAATAGAGAACAATAGGAAACACTCCTTGTATTTGCATATTTGTATCATTTTAAGAGCCGATTGTAAATGAAGTACATTTGAAACAAATGGAGTCAAAATAGGATTAAGTTCTAAGTAATGTATTGCTCTAACATACCCGTTCAAGCTACTGGTTGTTTCTTGGGAAAGAGGCAAGTAATGCAGGAAGGAGCATCAGGAGGAAGACTTTCAGTGGGACATAGATGTGTACCTCACCTGCTGCTCTGGCATTTCTTTCATGCTCAGCAATCCCACAGAGTTCAGTGGAGTTTGGRGAACTCCATTATGAAGCTGAAATCAGGGAATGAAAAGATTGATCAAAGTATATGTTGGAGCTTAGGAGATGTGAATCACTGCAGGAAAATTTGGGCTACTTACTTGGGTTCAGATATACTGGATTCCACTGTGACTCCAAGTATGGAAAATAATACTCGAAAGCTAAACCTGAAATTGAGGGCTTTCAAGACAGGAATTTTCCCAAAGTGTTGAACCTTTAGCAACATCCATTGACTTAACTGGAGCATTCAAACATGAGCAGCTTGGAAGATCAGTTCAATTTTAAAGCAACATAAATAAGAATTAAGGTATATAACTTTCCTGTTTCTAAGATGGGATTCTCAAGTRGCTTTATGAAGCTAAGTATATGTATAGGAACTCTCTTTTATCATAACCATATTTCCCTTACAGCATGTTTCCTGTATGATCTCTAGAAACAGTTCTATTTTTAGGTGTGTTATTTAAAATGTTATACTGATGGCACATCTAAGCATTGCTAAAAACCTCTCAAAATGCTTTAATAAGAATGATTTTAAAGCATTTTTCTGGCTGAGTTGCAGCTCGAAATAACTGAAATAACAAGCCATTAAGAAGCTAGTCACACTTCTTTAAAATTGATACTAAGCTGYTCATAACACATTCTGAACAAAATAACATTTTTTATTTGTTCATTAGAGAATGTGCCTTAAGGAGAATGGATTTTATTGCAGTAAACTAAAATAGTTATGCACAGAATAAATACATGACAAAACAAGGAGGTGGAAGAAGAATCTTAAAGACCTATATACCATAGAGTGTGAACCATTGTTCAAATAACATGACTAGCTTAGTTGTTGTCCACATGAAAATCTGAGTAGGAACCCATACTTACAAATGTCTTGACTATGTGTGGGACTCTAAGAAAGAAATGGAAGTACTGGATTACAAGGAAATTAATATTTGACATGCATTTCATAGTTATCTTCTATAGTTGTCTTTCAATTCCTTCCTCACTGATASTTGTTATCAGTAGTAATGCAGACATGACTGCTCAGTACTGACACGCTACCAAACACAAGGTGCATGTCTATTAAGACTGGATATACAAAACAAGACAAGAAGCAGCTTTTTCTGCATGTCTCGGTGTCATTGCAGTGACGATATGAACCATTGTGCACTGCAAGTGCTGTGAAGTTTTTAAAACTGAAATTCAGCTATATCAAGGTGCTTTACTGAATTCAGATGGCAGGTGCTGCTGCCCTAATAGCTCCTCCAATGGACAGTAATCTGTGGGTGTTCATGTGCTTTCTGTTTCTCTTGCCTGGTTACCCTCTTGCATTGCCTTTCTCTCCAGCCTCAGGCCCAGCATTTCTTCCAGTCGTGCCTTTGTGAAAGTAGGTGATTGCTCAGCCCAACCCATACATAGCGCACACATCTCTCCTCATCCTCTGACCTCATGAATATTTAGTAATAGTGACTTACCATTTACTTTTCCATGGACTTTTCCATAGGATTATAACACACAGGCTTTAGAAATGCCCCCAAAATAATTTATATCCTAGCCAGCACAGGAACATAAGACTACAGTGGCTAAATTAACTCTGTGCATTATAGAAACCTGCTAGCAGTAGGTAAGAATTTACTGTAGGAGTGCTCCCCATGACAAGTTTGGACACTGTAACGTTGGTGACTGCTCTGGAAGGTGTTCTCTCTCAGAAAGTGAACAGTATGGTGCAGACCATCCACAGAGTAAAGAAGTTTTGATGTTAGCTCATCCTCCCAAGTGGTAAACCATACTACATGAGGTACTGTTTGCTCTGCATGAGAATCCTAATTACTACCCTATTCCTTGCCATGCAATGGAGTGACCAAATGTAAAGCCCCAGACTGTGCTGTTTTTTGCTTGTTTCCCCAGGCTCTGAAGGACTCTTACATTTAGTTCTCATTACAGGCATGTACCAAAATCTACTAAGTCCTTCAAAAGTTTATAATGTGGAAAGTTGTATTTTATTTGCCGCAATTGCAAAGTGGTAGAGCTTTCCTTCATTTCCCTTCCCAGGCTGCGAGGTTACAGTTTGCTTTGACAAAGCATTTACTGCAGTATTTGGTTTCCTTTCAAATGCAGCATCAGTTTAGACCCAGAGCAGGTAGTGACAGTTACTCATACCATGCTGCATCATGTGGGACACGGTGCTGCAACTGTCCTGCTGTTTCTCTGCTCTAATAAATGAGGAACCTGTGGGTAAATTACAGCCTGTGGTGCATGATCACGGACATTGTAAGTGGCTGCACTGCAGTTGTCGTAGCAACAGCCACATCCCACAAGCTAAAGAACAGCTTCTTAACTCACAAGCAGATAAAGAGACATTGATGCTTTGTCTCCACATGGAAGAATACATGCACATTGTATTAAGTGTTCTCCTCCCCATTAGAAATAATTTATAGGGAAAGCCTGTGATAAATATACATTTTCTCTTTTACATGACCAGCTTGCCTTCTTTCATGCACTATGGGACACTGTAACCAAGAGGACATGCGCACAGTAAACCTGCAAAAAGCAAAATGCCCTTATGTTATTCTGTCTGAGCAGGGACATATTCTGTACATATGAAAACAATCTTGCCAGAAACCTGATGACTTGCCACAGAGGAGGCTTGTCAGGATTGGCCTCATCCATAGACAGCTGATACAAAGGAAAGACTCCCCTAGTTGTTGCTGGCTTTGGATCAGAGCTGCGTGTATAAAATGAGCTTCTAGAATCCATTCCCTGTGAGTGAGACCCATTGAAATGAAATAATTGATATAGGCTCCAAAACGTGAATTATTCAATTGCTTTTCTAGCTCGTGTTTTTTAAATACATTGATTGGGTGAGGCTGGCAGTATAAATTGGGCCTGGGGGCCCTGTAACTGTGCCTGATACAGCTTTGTGATACAGCAATGTCTGTTTGCTGTGCTTTTATCCTGCACTGAAAGGAGAGTGATTACTCTATCATGACTGGATAATTTTCAAAGATTTTACTGGGGATTATTAGTTTTACTGCTCTAATAAACATATAATTAAACAATGCGTCTGTATTATTGGATCCTAGTCTTTGTACACAATGGATTTACAGCGTGTCAGTAAATATTGAAACTGTGATGCAGTAATTAAGATTTACATAAACCTTCTCTAGGAGGAGGACGAGAGATTTTTACTGTGAGACTCAGCTGAAGTGTTGCAGTGGTAGGAAAGTATCTGAATGTGAGGAGGAAACACTGGCTAGTTCATACCTTTCTCCCCCAAGTTACCTAGTTTTGTTCAAGATTTCAGCCTTAAATATAGCACAGGCTGCACTTTGAGGGAACAGAAGTCCTTCTCAAAGTCTAGGACAGCACTCCCTGACATAAGCCAAGGCAAATGAACATCTAATCTGTAATCTAAGAGATAACCTTGAAGCAGGAGAACATATTTGGGAGCTCTCTTCCTCTAGTAGACTGTTGTGGCTCTATTCAATTTGACATGCCCTGAATTGCCAAATGCATTCCACCAAAGGGCTTGAGCTGGGATGTTCAGACCTGACATTTGATTAAAAGCACAGCATACTTCATTAGAAGTGGTGAACCTTTTTCAGGAGAAAATAAAAAAGATCCTAAAGATATTAAATTATCAATCAAACAAATTGCAGTTTAGATACCATATTTTATGAATGTTTTGTGAAACTTGCTCATAAATAATGCAGCTCTTGACAGAACTAATATGTTCAGGTTAGTTCATTTTAAGTACTAATCAGCCTTGCACAGTGCACACCCCGTCAGTTTTCTTAGCTGGGGAAAACAACTAAGTGGTATACTGAGTATGTGCACATTGCAGTTTCATTTAGATTAGGTGATTATTTAACTTGATGTAACATGCTGTAAGCTTCTCCTGAGAAAGATTAGAAAAATAGGTCCCAGCAATATAAAATGATGAAGACAACCTTTATCAGTGCATCATTTATCATAAGTTGTAATGATATCTCCCCTTTGAGGCTACCTGGGGGGAGTGGCTGTACKCCAATGTCCTCTGGAGTGAGCAGGATTCAAAGGTGCCACATTGATTCCCACGGTGGACAACCCTACCAAGGTTGAAGGACATTGAATAAAGATAGGAGTAGGGCAGAAGGAAGCTGTTAGTTATGTGTTTCCAGTCCTAACATTGACAGCAAGCACCTGCACAATATTTATACTCCCCAAACCAGACAGAGTACCTTATGCAATCTTTCCCTGCTGATGTCACTGCATGCATAGTCCATACAGTTGTTTGTTTTAAAAACTTACTTTTATGTGGAGAAAAGACTTACACAAGCTTACTGTGTGTCTGTGTGTGTCTTCCTGCCTCTAACAACTGTAGAACCCACTAACCAGTATCAAGTAAAAGGAGCAGAAGGGATCTCGGCAATAATTACACTCTTACCAGCTTCGTGGAAAAGGGCAACTGAGTAAAAAAGCTCTGTAAATGCCCACACTAAGGGAAGGTGGCAGTGTGAGCTCTCACGCCGGATAGTGTGCAAGAATTTGCAAGGCAGAAAGACTTAAATGCCCCAACTGTTAGAAAAGCTTCAGCTTGAGCAGCTCAGTTCTTCAGTCAACCATGACACACAGATCTGTAGGAAACCAGGGTTTCATTAATCCTGGTGCTCACAAAACTGCCCTTTATACAACCGCTTTTATCTAAGGTCAATCTGAATGGACTACGACTGAGAGACTGTGATAGAAGCACCTACTGTGTATTCAAGGAAATGATATTGCTTTGATTAAAATATCTTTGGAGATTTTTTTTTTTTATAAGAGGTAAGCACTAGGGATCTTTGAATTTACCTTTGGAATCAAATAATGTCCAGAAAGATATCATTCCCAATATGCAAGGTCTTAACTATGTTGTCTTAATGATCCCTTAGTGGTGTTCATGTGAGTGAGATCGTAACTATTAGTCAGGCTTTCCAGAATCAAGAGTCTAAAATTAGATTTTGAATTGATGGTTGCTAATTATTGCATATAGTTTAGTTATTTTCCTTTGGTTAATAGATAGGTATGTTCTTGTTTCTGAAATACTGYCTCTTGCTGATAGCCTGTTCGTTATCAAACATGTGAAACAGAAATGAGTCTGGTGGGAGGAAAATGAAAGTTAGGTAAATATTAAGGAAAATTAGACAGCACTTACAGTTACGTAATTTTGATTTCTGAATTGTGCTGCAATAACATCTGCCCAACTAACCAGGCTTTTTCCTAAGGTAATTTACATTCTCCCTCAAACGTTAACATCAGCATTATAAGATAATTTAACTCTTATTTTTGTCAAATTAAGGTGCTTTAAAAATTATTTTATAGGTAGTGCTTTGCAAAGTCCACAGAACAAATTATGTAATTATTACATTATGCTAAAAATGTGAGTTTTATATTAATTATACTGTAGATTCAGTCCCTGGAATTTTGCCATAGTTCATTCTATAATACTGCTCTCCTGGGAACCAAATCATTTGGCACCTGATTGCACTAATTACCGTTGAACTTTAGAACCTTTAATGCAGTGAAAATTCCAATATTTAACATGCACTGATATTTGCAGGATGAAAAGGTGGAATTTACACAGAAATATGATATCCAATTTATTTCTGTAATAATGCCAATAACTTAGAGTTAACTCTTACTAATATTTAGTACAGTAGTAAATGTAAGGAGTTGACATTATAATGTTATGATTATGATCAATAATACYTTGGCCCTACGTGAGTTTTTCTGCTCTTGTTCATTCTTTGTGTAACTTGATATGGGAGGGAAGGAAGAAGCAATCAACTAATGAAACAGTTTATAAATATCCAATACACATGCTGACCTGCTTAAAGGATTGTGAAAGGGAGATTATTGTAATGTCTAAATATAGGCAACAGTTTCCATCCCTGTCAATAGTATGGAGAATTATTTTCTACTCCCTAATTCCTAACAAGAATGAAAGAAAAGCTTCTGAYGCTTAATGGCATGCAAAACTATGAACTTCCTAATCAGTGTGGTATTTTCAACCTTTGTATTTGTGTAGGAAACTTATTAGATGTCTTTACACTAAGTCATTTTGTGTTCAGCTGCCATCTCCCATTACACATTTACCTTTGGATGYATGGCTGGGAAGTGTTATTTTGCTTTATGAGCCTCACTTAGGAGAGTRTTCTGTTAGAGGCTAAAGCAGACACTTGCTATCAGGAAAAGAACCAGAGAGGAATTCGGGTTCCTCGATCAGAAGCATAGAGAATGACGTTCCCAAGTATCTGATCTGTAACTGGTGGTTTAGCTAAACTTTTTCTGACCATTTTAGTTATTCTTCACAACATGTCACTGAAATTGCTTTTTTACTCACCCTTCTGAGTGTCGCTTAGTGTCCAGATCCCTTAATTCTCACTGAAAACAGCCTAAATACTTTTGTCTATCATGAGTACATCTTTGAATATTAATTCTCTCTCTAGCACACATAAATGCCATCTTCCATGTATTTTGAGTTCTTTGTGAAGTCTCTAAGTATGTTACCAGGGATGATATCTATCTTGATCGATTTCTGGTTCGATCATCTGGATTAGCTATTTGCAGGAGGCTCGACYGCTATGTTTTTTCCCAGACTTTACTTCTGTTTGTACTTGGAATTGTCCTTGTCTTATTAAATCAGTGGAATGGTCCCAGATCTTATCTGTCTATTGCATGAATAATTTCACCAGATCATCATTTTCTGACAAAGCAGACTGTGTAATTTGTGAAGGTTTGCTTGTCACATAAACTCAAACTTGTCTTTTCCCAGAATTGCTGGCATCAGCACTACATCTAGGTAAAACCATGAAAACTTTATTTTTTTCTTTGTAAAAAATCATTTGATATTTATACTAGCATCGTTGCTTCAAAGACATCTACCACTTTGAAGCTAATTCAGGTATTCAGCTAATTCAGCATGTGTAATAGCTGATCCATTTTAATGATCCAAATCTTTCAGATGACTGTTTCATTGAAGAATTTGCTGATCCCTAGAAATACAGAGGGAGGGCTCCTAAATCTGTGCACCGCTACTGTTCTGTGGTCCCTTTTACAATGCTTATATGACTGCTGCTTGACCAGGCAAATGAGGACTGGATGTGCAGTGTCGCACACTGCTGTCACTGTGGCCTTGGTGGGGACAGTTAACCTTCCAGAATTTCAGTTCCCCCCTACCAAATGAGGATGATGGCTCTTTTTTACCTCATGGAGGTAAAGGTGGCATCTTGGAGGTTGTGAGGAACTTGGTCATTGTGCTATGGTGATGAGGACCAGATAGGAAGAGAACTTTTTCAGCAGGAATTAGAGAAAAATATTCTCTTGTATCCATATGTGGGAAGATGTCCTGAATGTATCCCAGCTACCAATGCCTTCTGTCTCCCTGAACAAGCAATGGTGGTAATTAAAATTGAAACTGGGCACAAGGTGCCATCAGTCCTTAGCTTGAAACTCATGAACCTGGGAGAAAACCTACTATAGCACCTGTGCAGGAGAGGAATAGGGCTGGACAGCATTTATGGTTCTGAAGACAGCTAAACAAGACCTTATATCGAAGAAAAGCCCTTTACCCGGGCATGTGCTGAATAAGTATTTATTTATTGCAACAGTCCAAATACATATAAGTAATTGCTAATGCATCATAGATGCTGCTGACATAGTGCTGCTTCTGGAATAAATCTTCAAGAGAAAAGTCAACAGAAAACTGATGAGATTTAATGAGTGAGCTGTGCCAGATGCATACTGTAAAACTGTTTGCCTACTGTGCATATATAGCTTTATCCTAATCACTTCTTCACCAAAAATATTCATAAATATGCTCTTCCCACATTACAAATAACAGTATGCATTCACATAAAGACTAAGGAAATCAGGCATGAAAAGTCCTTCAGCTGCCAAGGACAGGTTTGGGTTTTTTTTAAAAGCAATTCCTTAAGAAATATTTGTGCTGCTTCACAAGAAAAAAATAACTAGTTGAACAGCTAATCTAACAGGTATCCTGCACCAGCCTCTGCATTAGTGAATGCCTCAGGTGAGCCAGGTGCCATGGCCCGGAGGGAACCATGAGGTGCTTGCGCTCTCACCAGTGGTATCACCACCACTCTTATTATTGTTGCTTAATCTTGAATTTCTGCAGGACTTCTGTTTTTAGCACTAATGATAAGGAGAAAAATGCTAAATCTTAGGTATTTTTTAATGCATCAAAGGTTCGAATTTAGCATTTAAGCATGTTAACCATGTATTACTGACTTTTTGCCACCTCCTGACAAACTAGAGGGTCTGCCTATAGTTACCCATATACTTGATGCTCTGTTACTTTGTTGTTCTTTGACTTCCCCAAGCTAGGCTAATTGGACGGCTCTGAAGAATGTGGGGAGTATTTTGGCTTTTGAAAATGTTCTCCTTTTCAGGCTGCTTTCCAACTTTTTTCCCCTGCTTAATGACACATTCGAAAAAATTTCCAGTGAAATTCTTAGACTAGATTTACATAAGATCATTAGAGTATTCCAACTCCTTTACTTTAAAATATTCATGGCAGTCTCACATTGCTGGCTTTACAGAACCAATTTCAGGCAAAACTTCCATCAGCTTCACTGAATAAGGACGGCAGGGTAGAGCTCTAATTGTCAAAAGCTCAAAAGCTTCAGCTTTGGTAGCCGTACTCCATGTCAAGTACCAATTCAGATAGCGCTTCATTGTGCATTCTGCTTGCTCTGTGCAGTTGGGGGGAGGCAGGTTAGATGCTTTTTATTGTCCCCCGTCTTTGAAAACAAATTGCAAGAGCTTGCTGACTTAAATCTCAGCCTATGAAGGCTTTTCTGTATATCATCTGTGTGTAAAACTTCACTGGAATTGCAGCTTGAAAAGTAAAGCACGCTGTGCGTGTTTATATTAAAAATTCTGTGCAGATTTATAGCTTACTGGTCTGTTATAATACTTGCTTTGGACAATTTTAGAATGGCAAGAGATGCTGCCCTGTGAAAGGGTGGCTTGATTTGTCCACAAAAATGGTAGGAAATCTTTATATATGAGGTGCCTCTTAGCTTAAGCAGGGAAGTTCTTTTCAGCATCAGTATAGTATAAACGGTTTCTTAGGGAAGCAGTAGTGGGGACATCATCTCAGTCCACAGACCAGCAGAGAGGAGAGCACGCTCGAGGCCTGGGGTTGGAAGGCTCACTCAAGGGCCACAGCAGCAGAGCAGAATAAAAATTTGGATTCTCGGCTTTTGCCAATAAACTTTGTGTTGAGCTACTGCACTCTACATAGACAGTGACTGCAGCAGCCGCCTGTAGTGGTAAACATGCTGTGGGCAACCCTGTGGTACAGCACTAACCACACTGGCCCTCGTTCCTGAAATGCGTGCCAGCTCAACAGCGCACGGGGCCTCCAATTCCCGCTTTCCTCTTCAACCGCTTCCAGTGTTTGTGCCCGGTGAGTCCAGATCCAGAAATGTTTTCCTCAGTATTGTACAGTCCTTCCTATTCCGCTATTCCTGGCTTAATGAAGAACCCAAGATACAAAGAAAAGTGTCTGGAGAACAGTACGATGTAAAATTTCCCACCATCTTAAAAATTTATTACGGAAGCAACTCTGCTTGGATATATTTTTTAAAATGGAAATGAATAATTTAAGACTATTTAAAATATATGAATGTAACTTTAAATTAATCAGGTTTTTGTGTACATTGCTTGGCAAATAAAATATGTCTCGAGGGGTTTTGTTTTGTTAAAAAAGCTCGCCTCCCCTTTCTTTTTTTTTTACCACAGAAGCAACTGGAAAAGGCTTTTAATAACATTTCCATAAAACTGAAGCATGCCCTTCGTCCTGCGTCCAAACCCGTGCATTTCAAAGCAAACAGCCATACCGAGGGCAGATGAGAGAGATCTGTCTCAGCAGTTACCTGAGACAGAGGGAAGGGTGATCAATGAGGGCAAATACACCCAGCCCTGCTGACTGTGACCCAGCCCATCTCCTGGGGTGGCTGTGCAGCCACTCTGCAGGTGATGCAGAAGCTGGTGGCAACTGGGAGAAGGAGGGGAGAGCAGGTAGATGCTGGAGTGGGTAGGTGTGGACAGCGGCCAGAATGGTTTCCTAGAGCTGCACGCATGAATGAGCAACCGGTTGCAGAATAGGCAGATTTGGAAATGAGTGCAATTTTATTTGTGCATAGTATTTGTGGCTTTTTCTAGGGAAATGTACTGTATACTCTGTCCTAGGTAGTTGATAGAACATAGTTTAATGTCTATGATAATGGATGATACCTTGATAAGAGATTGGTCAGTCAGAAGCTCAGCGTCTCAAGTTTGCTCTTGTCTGTTTTTTAACGGTGTGAATACTCAGGCCTAACTTGCCTTCCAAGGTCCATCGAGTGCAGGCTCCTGCTCTCAAACTCCTCTGCTGCAACAGTTTCCCTTTTGTGGAAAGAATTAAATACCTGTTGAGTCAGAAAGCACGTGGCTGACAGRGATGTGCAAAATTCAGACTGAACCTCCTGTTGTGTTTAATTTGGTACAAGGACAGGATCTTAGGTCATCTGTATCCAGAGCAAATGCCACACCTGTCAAGCCATAGTCGTCTTATCCCTCTCTTCTCCTAAAGTGGTCATTTGGGGTGGAACAAAAAAAGTTTTTTCCAGTGTTTGTCTGTCAGAAGTGAAAGCAGCAGCTTACCTACTCTAGTTCTAACTCCTGTGGTCACAGAGATTAAAAAAAAGCTTGGCTAAAACCTTAAAATTGATTTAAGGTATAAAACCTTATAATTGATTTATCTTCACTGAAAACGATGAGGAGGCCTAGCTTTACCTCTTCATTTGCTTCATAAATCTTTATGGATTTAAGTGTGTTAATATTTACCATGCTTATATTTCTGTGCAGAGCTTGTAAGCTCTGGAGTATGCGAAGGTGGCCATCAGTGTGACCACCAGCGGGAGCTGGCGGGAGGGCCGGCGCGGCAGGGGGCCGCGGGGAAGGACCCGAGCGGTGGGAGCTCTGGTGCGACGGGCAGCGGGGAGTGCTGCAGGGGGGAGTACACAGCGCAGTTTTGTTCCTGTCCCTGAAATCGAGCAGCAGGATGAAAATACAGTTTTATACTTTTGATAAATTGGTCTGTTTCTCCTCTCTTTGGATTAAGCGGTGAGATTGCGATGAATTCAGCTGTTCTCAAAGAGAGCCCCATACTGAGAGATATCTGTTCCGTTTTATCCTAGCAACTCAAAGACTGGGTTATTTTCATACAACCTTAAACTTCATTTTCCATCTGCCTGGTATTTGGACTCATTCTCATCATGGTTTTAAGGACATCATTCAAGAACCTCCACATTCTGCACATTGCAACAGTTTTTGGAAACCAGGTAGAACATGTAGGATAGGAAACTTCTCAAATTATGGGTACCACCAAGGATTAAAAAAGCTAAACTTTATGGATTTGCCGATATTTGACAGTGATCATGTTTCTGCTCCTATAGTTAATTAAAGGTAACAATTAGGATCTTAGAAACTAGTTCTGGTAATTTATAAAGTACTCTTATTTAGCTGTGTATTTTTGATAGTATCTAATGAATGAGGCTATTGGATCAAGAATTGCTATAAATGACAATGCAGAAGAGGTATTTCTGATGCTATCTGCATATACTCTGGTATTTGGATATAAGCAAAAATGAGCTTATCTATAGATCACTGGGTAGGAAATGATTAACTGTCAATCATGTGACTTGGTTAATGCTGGGACACCCAATCTTCTGTTACTGTTCACACAAGGTCTGACATATYATTGATTTGTGTAGCATTTTGATATTAGCAAATATGTATGTCTAAAAGAAGCTGTCCAAAATGTAAACACAGAACACAAAGGTTTGTATAGATGACATAGGACAGACAAATGTTCTTTATGCTAACAGAGCATGCCTGACTGACATTGCATATCTGAAATGAAACCATATGGTAGGATTGGGGTTTTTTTTGTTAAAAATAAATAAACCCCTTTCAGAACAAATATTTTCTAGTATCAAGCCAGAAGGAACACTTCCTTGTAAAGCTGGTTAACTTGTACAATGTGCCCTGCACTCTGAAAAACGCACAACCAATTCTTTGTATCAAACTGTGTTTGACAAGTGGAGCAGTAATATTTGGCATTATTTGGTAATTTACCCATTTTAACATTAGAAGTTACAACTATTTATGGAACTTAAACAGTGAGCTATTAGAAGACAAACATCCATCTGGGAGCAGAGTGGAAAAAGCAAAATGATGCATTTAAAATATTATTTAATGTGAATTAATTCTAAGCCAAGTGTGACAAACAACAATTGCCAACATCTCATCCTCTCTTGTAGCACTGACTTGTAAACTATAATCACATCTGTTGTATTAGTACTTTTAATAACTATGCTTGTGATAAACGATCACATCAAATTTTAATAGCTTTCCTAATGTTCACAAGAATGATTGCATAATGAGGTTACCTTCTCTTAAATTTATTGTGCGAAAAATGTGCAGTGTACTGACAAAAGTCAGCTTCCTATCAGAACAACAACTTCCACAACAACTACTTTGCAGCAACAACAGAATAGTGAAGCCACAAGTAGGAGAAACAAAGCTGCCCAGAAAAATCTCATTTGTGAAGGAGGAACGGACTGTGAGCATGATGTATTCTAGTGTGCTTGAGAAGCAGTAGCTTATGTATAACTTTTTACTACAACTCAGTTTATAGGGTATATGTCAAAAGCAAAGTAAAAGACAATAGCAAAACCAAATCAGGAGAACAACAGTAAAAGTAATGGCTCCTGATCTTCTGTATACTCAAATCCCTGCTTCTTACACTGTCAGAAAGTGCACTATATATACTGTCTATACAATTAATGCCTCCATTTTTTGAATGAAACCATACCTAAAATATACCACAGGACCAAAATATCTGCAAGAAGTTATTTGAATTTAGTAAGTTCTTTCACGTATCTTTAACAAAAGTAGTAAGAGATTCTTTCCTGCGAAGCGAGGTTCTGCCTGCACTAAGCGCAGAGGTAGGGATTGCACAGGATACATCGGAGTGTACTGATGGCTTAAGACAACGTGGCTATCACCATATGCTGTCTCACCTTCATGTGCATTTTACTTCTGAATAATACAGGATTCACCTATTCTGTATGTTGTTTGATTTTCTGCAACGTACAAAATTTACAACAACATTCCCTAAGTCTTTCAAATTTAATTCTTTGTGAGCAATTTTAGCCCTTTCCAGAGACTCTCTGATAATCTGAAAAAAGGCCCATTAGGAGTTGTCTTAGAGCCAGGCTGGTGGTTAGGATGAGAACTTACCTAGCCCACTTCCCTACCTAGCAGTGCACGCTGCTTMAGAGGATCTTGCATTACCCTTAGTGCAGAGAAAATGAACAAGGGTAGCTGTGTGTACTCACTGGATCAGATTCTGATCTTTGTTACAACAGTTTATATCTAGTTATTTATGCTGGTCTAAAAGAGATCATAATCTGGTGGCTTGATCTATGCTATGCAGTATTAGAAGCTGAATAACCTGGTAATTTGGGTCCTACTACCTTTGTCGCAGAGCGTCTGTACAAATAGTGTGTCTATAGTCTAGCAATTCAGTCGTGTGTTATTTAGGGGCTGCAGTAATACTATAACAAAGTATAAGAGCAAAGATCAATAGCTGATGCTTGAACCCTGAGATGTACCCGCTTTATAATCCTGGAAATACTTGCTTCTTTATGGTTTTACATGAAGAAAAGCCAGTCAAACTAGCACTTGGGTTGAAAAAGAAATGCTCAGGGAGAAAGAAAAGGAGATCATCCTGGGTTTTCTGGGCTTCTGAAGCATACTGTAAAATGCTGGGAAAAAGTCAGTGTTACATCTTTCTGTTGTAGCTCAAATATAATATCTAAATACAACATAAAATATAAGATTATATTTATGATACGGATTCTTCAAACATATACCCAGTTCAAGACATTAAAATGGTGTCAAAACTGTTAAGGCAGGACTAATTTAGAGGCTACACTGAAGCAAGGAGGCATCCTGCAATGAAGAAAGGACCACACAGCAGGAAGTTCATGGTAGCAAATACCAATGCATGCCTGTTAGCTGCTTGTGGATAGGACCAGGCGCGCCATTTCCATGGCTCTGGGTCTGCCATTCATCCATTGTCCAGAGACACTGCAATGCACTGCACAAAATCTATGCCCTGGCAATTGAGCAAATTAAGCAGGCGTATAATTTATCAACCTGCTGATTAAATCCATTCAGCTCTAATACGTTAAGGGACAAAAGACCCCTCACTCTTTCTTTGAAGTTTGATTTGTGAATGTGTGCATGTGCATGCAATTTGCAGAGACACACGTGGCTCTCACACTCATGTATATAATATGTTATAGTAAATTGCAGAGCCTGCTGGCAAGTATGTTTATCATCCATTTCCCTGAGGCCCTGCTCATCTCTTAAGGACTTATTTTGACTTTCCAAACCACAGGAGTGCTCTGACTAACCAACCTTATTTAAATGAACCTGACGGATGTGAAAATTTCCTCCTTTTTGCAGCCCCGAACCCAACTCAGTTCTGCAGACGCAACTTCTTTATACATTTTAAATGCTATGAAAAACCACTGATATTTTAGGATAGGGCAGGCTGGCAAACCTGATGTCCTCAGGGCGATCCCTTTGGCATGCCCACACTGAGCCTAGTAAAAGACCAGGTTTGGCCAGGCTTGCTCTTTCGCCTCAGCTCCAGACTGGCATGTGGAGGGCCAGGACGGGAGTATTCTCTGTAGCCCAATGCATCAACAAGCAGCCTGGGCTGCCAGTTTTGGGGCACAACAGAGTAATGTGGAATTGCTGGTCCTGCTGCTCTAGCTGGTGGGGGGAGTGCAGAGATATCCCAAGGCTGGGATTGCTTTTCAGGTGGGGAGGTCAGATGCAAAGGGACCAGATGCACTGGGGGGAATATTGGAGGCTTAAAAAAAGAGGCTATTGCCATGGGACATCTAGGAAGGAAAGGAAGGCACATGGCAATTATCTGAAGGGGGGAAGCAATGGCCTGATACCAATAGGCTGAAATCTTTAGTGGCTTACATGCTCGTTTGATGTGTGTGTCCCTGTGACAGGGCTTGCCATGGAGGAGAGCAGCATTTTGTTGCTACCAGCCAAGGAAGCTCCTACCTGGGGTTTTTTTGTTTGTTTTTTTGGTTTTGTTTTGGTTTTTTTTTTAGCTCAGTGATGCCAGAAATCCCAGGATTAAACTCTGTTGCATTACCTGTCAATCAGCTTCTTATTTAAATTTCATGTGCTGCCTGTAGAGTGACTTGTTGAAGTCACCGGGAGAGCGACCATGCCCGTGGCGAGCCCGGCGCTCCAAGCTCTCGCTGAGGGAGGGAGCATTGGCACTGCTGGAGGCTCCCTGGCCCGGCTGGCCAGCGGCAGCGCCTGTCTTGTGCTGCCAGCTTTCCCGGCAGCAGCCGGGCTGGGGAAGCTACAGGTGAGCTAATTATTTTGGTGACAGTTGGGAGTGCTGGCACTATGCCAGGTGGCACCAGCTCTGTTTTCTTTGGGAAGGGATTTGAAATGATTGATCAGCACTAAAAGCGTTTGTGTACGCTTCAGGATCGCTCGTTACTTTGTTCCGTATCTCACGTTTTTGGGAGCGCAGTCCTGTTAATTGAGCTACCTCATGCTTGTTTATAAATGAATCCAGAGTGCCTAAACGAAATACTCAATACTTCTGCTTTGGTATCCTCCACAGATGGACTGAGGGAGGTTTGTGATGCACAAGCATTAGGACTGAAGTCAAGAAGAGAAAACATGTTATCAGCAGTATCATCAGTCATTTGATAAGGATTTTATATAATTGACTATCCTGTTACTTGCCTGATCTGAGTTTTTCAGTGTCCTAAGCTTGGACTGACCCTGAGGTCTTCAACTTAGAAATGCAAGGAAATTATGTTTGGTGGGAGCAAAGGGTCATATGTGAGTATCTTTCAACAAGGAGAACAAAAGGCAAATCTCTAACACCAGCACTATCCCTTTACTAGCAACAATGTCACTTGTTCAGCAGAATATACACCTGATTTCAGCTGAAACCAAAAAAGAAAATGTTCACTTGGCAAAATTGCCTCTTCCCCTCCCCCCAACTAATTTTTTTTAAAACTGCTGGATCATTTATTTTGAAATAAAAAAAAAAAATCAGCCCAACTAGACACTCCCAACATGGAAAATTTTAAAGAATAGGTTCTATGTTTAGCAGCTAAAGTATAAGATCTTATAAGGCAGTGCTGGGTAACTGCAGTGACATGGTTCTCATCTTCACTTACTCCTCAGTTTCAGAGAAGACTGGGTGCCAAAAATTCTCTTCATGSAAAATAATCTGGTTATCATAGATAACCTGGTTCAAGATGGAGAATTTGTGGACCTAGTTGCTTTATCTAGCCATATGGTTCAAGAAAAATTTGTCTCTGTATAATCAGAAACTAGTTAAAAAAAAACTTAAAAAAAAAAGAGGAGAGAAAGAAAAGATGGCTTTGTGCTAGCAGTATAAAAACTGGGATTATGGGATTCTTGATACTGTTTTTGCTTTCCCACAGATTTTCTGTATAAAATGACCAAATGACTGAGTATCGCTTCCTTCATTGGTAACATGGGGACACTCACAGCACATTTGGAGGCTTAATTCATATTGCAAAGCACTTTGAGACTCTCAGATTGAAAGTGCTGTTAGCACATAGTACTGATATTAATTATTAAATCATAATTGGGCTCTGTGGATGCTCACAGCTGGCACCTGCAAACCCAGAGATTTTGGATGGCTAGCCCCTCAAATAAAGCTTGCTTGACAGAACAGGAAGTTTTAAAGTTGATTATTTGGCAAGGGTGGGCTTTGGAGATAGGTTCATGGACTGAGAATAGATTTTGGCTCAGTGGATTTAGAGTAAAACTTCCAAAAGATTCTAGAGATTTGGTATATCGCTGTGTAACTGGGGTAGATACACAGGAAATTCCTCAGTATACTCCAAAACCGTACTGATGTGAGAGACATTTTTCTTTGTGTTAGTGCAGTACTGCCCTGAGCTGATCTGTTCTAACAGGCATGTCTGTAGCCATCATGCAGATAAATCTGTAAGGCCTGTGTTCCTTTGAAAGCAAATGAACTTAAATACATAACGCATTTTTTAAAAGCCTTCTCCTTTTTAAAATTTTTTTTTAATGGATAAGTGATAAATTTTTTCTACTCAAAATCTGAACAKTGCATTGTGCTTTTTGTATTAGGTATTGTATTGGTGTTAGATAAAGAGTAAAATTATGCAATGGAGATATATTTTAAAAGAAAGGTTTCATTTGGATGTAAAAGAATGTATTTCAGTGTTTCAATATGGCTCATGAGTTTTAATGCAATTGTTAAAAAATATATCAGTCTTCTACAACTTTAATTTTTGTTTCTAGCTACGTATTGCAGTAAACAAGAGAGTAATTGATGAGTTCCAGCGGGTACCCTGTGCCTTAGGTTCTTCCTGTGCAAGCTGTAGAGAAATATTTATTTCACATATCCTGCAGAACCTTAATTCATTTATATTTGGAGGGTGTTTTCAGCTCTTTGGATAGAAGGGCGAATATTCATATTTCAAACTCATATTGAAGAAAGAACGCTTTTTAAAACCTTTTTCCCCTGTAATTTGTGAGAAACACGTTTCTCCTAAGCAGACGGACAGAAGCTAATGCATCTGTGCTATTGCAGCCCGTCAGTGGGAGCTAAGGTTGATCAGTAGCTCGTATGGTCAGAACCAACATTTTGCCTCTGTAGCACGGTAAGGATACTGAATAAATACTTAGAGAGATACGAAATTTTAACGATTGCCACTCAAAGTCTGCAGTAGTTTTTATTGCTAGGAATATTTTGCAGTTCAGTTTGGTGGAAGTAGTACTAAAGGACAGAAATTTAAACATAATTGTGCAAGGAACTATTATGCAGATTTCTCCCTTTTTTTTTTTTTCTTTTTGAAACTGCCCCCTGAGCAACTTTCTGACACCAGAGCCTTCTAACATCTCTAAATGTTGCTGACTGAGAAAACAAACAACACTGTCACATTTGGAAAGTCAGAGCAGAAAAGTGTCTCATTTGTAGAGCAATTCATTTCGATTTTCATCTTGCTACTGTCACTGAGGATACATGAACAACAGCAGTTGGTATTATCAGGAGACCTAAGCAGACCTGTTTCGTTGGCTGACTTGACAGCTGTTCCGTGAAAGAGATTCACGCTCGCAAAATCAAAAAAGTACGAAGACCAGATTTTCTCTTTAACCCTTTCTTGGCTCACTGTACCTGGATTATGCTTTAATAAAAAATCAAAGGGAAGAATCGGGTTGCTGTGGAAAACAGCAGAGGGTTTTAGTTTAGCAAACTACCCTGCGCATCCTATGTAGCACTCCTTAAAGCGGTGTTTCTGACCTTGTTTGGATCAGCACAGCTGTCTGAGGAAATTAAACGCAAGGGCCTAATTCCCCTGTTACCGCAAGCAGCACAGGGCAGGGAGGAGGTTTACATTATTGTCCTGAATGCTCCGTTTCTCAGGCAACCTGGATCCTTTTGTCAGGCAGCTTCTTTTCCTTTTAAATCAGCAAATATGTGAATATTTAAATGTTTTTAAAACTATATTTTCATTTAGTTTTCTGCTTAGTAGTTTTGAAAGAAACTTATTATTTTAGCAGATACTATTGCTAGGCAGTTGTGTTTGCTAAACAGTAAGGATCTCCTATTATAGTGGTTTTAACTTGGCTGTTTTGAGATTTAGCTCCTAATACAGCATCTGTCTGCATGTTGACCCCTTGATGCCAATGTGATTTATGCAGTAGAAGAGTCTGTCTCACAGTTATTTAGATGAGAGGAACTTTAATATCCGTTTGTTTAATACGAGTGGTACTGATTGCACTGCACTAACATGCATCAGTGACACCGTTTCATTTAGCTCCTGCTGCAAAACTCTGCAAGTTTATCATACATTACCATGAGGTGTTGTTGCTGTGAATTGTTATAGTCAATGGGAAATAAAAGACTGTGGAAATGCATCTCCATGAGGAAGTCAAACTTGATATAAAACCGTGCTCCATCACAAATATATACGCCTTGCCGATTACACTAGAAGGATGCCAGATTTCAGTGAGTGTTTCGTTAGGGCTGTGGAGTTTGKGTCAGACTGCATTGAAGACAAAATGTAAAGTAACTGCAATGCAAGAATGAAACTAGGGCAGGTCCTTCCAGTTAGCGCAGCCAGTGTTCCTGAGTATCTCTTTTTCCAAGTCTTTTGAAAGGTTCTGTCCCCCTGCTCGGAGGCTGTGGGGCCCTCGTTGTCGTCAGGTAGAGGTGAGGTGAGGTAACTGGTTTGGTCTACAATCATTTCACCATGGTTATGATTAGTCATTTTAAATGAATCACCCATTTATCTGGGACCAGTGTCTTGGATTGCCTCTCTATAAATCTAATCTAATTATTTCATTAATTGTACATACTCTCTTAAGGCTGTGACACTGA
This sequence comes from Oceanodroma leucorhoa, assembly GCA_030449065.1. Classification (NCBI taxonomy): domain Eukaryota; kingdom Metazoa; phylum Chordata; class Aves; order Procellariiformes; genus Oceanodroma; species Oceanodroma leucorhoa. Next base: position 10,014,789 of record JASVER010000007.1, on the reverse strand, counting down.
AGTTTGGAAAAGCTCTTTGGAGATCATACTCAGAGATTTTGTTGGCTCTTTTGAATTTTCCTGCACTGGGACATGTGTTAACTATGGCATTTGCCTTTGCAGTCGGATATGAAAACAAGCCTTAGTGTGCTTTTTCTACCAACGTGACTGTGAGCACAGGCTTTGCAGTGCAGCGATGAGATCCATCTGCCTAGCATAGAAAAGCACAGAATCACKTTACTGATAGAGTATTGCCACTAAAAGCCATGGACAGGACTGCCGTTGTTAGTGRGTGCTGTTTCCGTTAGTATGTGTTTACAGAACAAGTCTATTAAATATGTATTAAGCATTTTTCTGGACAATCTATGGCATGTGCATATGCTTGTAGGGAGGCGCAGATGACACTCGTTTGAAATGATGCTCACTAGTCRTGAGTTCATTGCTCCTGAGCCACTGAAGCCATGGTAAATAACGCCGCTTTTTCACAGGACATTTTCTGTGTCTTGTATAGCTACTCCCCAAAACAGAAGAGCTCAAACTGATTGAATTACTCTAGGTGTCKAATACAGTACTCAGCTATGTCATACTTCCACTGCTGTCAGAAGAAAAGAGAGGAAAGAAATGACAAAGAGCTCTTCTTCCAGATGGGCTCTGACACTTTCTTACCCATTCACGACAATGAAACCTGATTTTTGCAATTAGGTGAAGGCTGCAGCCAGGAGTATTTTTACTGTAGATGAGTATAAGCAAGAGTCCTCATCTTTTATCATTCATTCCCGAGCAAGCACGCCATACAAGTAGTTGSTTCTTATTACAAGCCTCATCCTGAAAATTGTTGCTGAGCACCTGAAACTTTTTGTTTCTTAGGTTGTTTAGGACATGCAGTGACTTTAAACAGCGAATGGATGTGTTCAGATGTAGTGTCATATTATCTTATTATCTGCCATATAAGACCTAACAATGAGGTTGAAATATGAGGGATGCAGAACGGGAGGGAAACAGATTGCTGGYTGCTTTTAGAAATCTGTCTTTTCAAAGTAAGCCTCAGTTTTCCAGAGCTACTGGTACTTACAGAAGCCATTCACCTAACTTTTTTTTTTTGAGCATGTAAGCAAAACTAATTACTTACCTCAAGCTTAGCACGCATGGAAGTGCTTTGCTAGATTCAAACCTGCAGTCAGCCATTATCGACTTTAATTACCAAACGCTATGCTTTTTTATCTAGGTTTAAGCGCTCAGCCCAGTTTTTTCAGCCCAAAGACTCCTGGGACAGTTTATATGTTGGTACCCTCTCCAAACAAGTACCCTTAACAAGTTTTTCACAACCTGGGAATTACAGCAGAGGGAAGGGACAGTCTGGCTGTACTTGTACCGCAGCACATTCTTCATTTTCTGGGGAGTGCTATCTTTTTTGTCATTTAAATGCAGGCCAGACTATTGGTTCTAAGTTCTTCTGTGTAAAGAGCCCGTGCATGCATACACCCCACCCAGGTGTGTGCACAGTAATTGGCACAGTCCTTGGTTTTCACATTGGGTAGGAGAAGGACTTGATTGTCTTACTGAGACTGTAATATTTAATAGCAATGGAGTCTAGATGTTTCAAACAAGGCTGTCTCTTCCAACTCCCCTTTCATGAATAAATTATGAGTTAATTAATTATGTGATTTTTATCCCATTTCTTCTTAAAAGCAGTCCTGTCAAGATTTTAACATGGTTACAGTGAAGTCTAGGTGTTTTAAACAAAGCCACCCCTTCCAACTCTTTACTTTTTTATTAATAAATTATGAATCAATTAATTATGTTTTTCAAATCCTCCCTGAAAACTACTGTGCTAAGTCAGTTGTATAAATACTTTGTCATGTGCTTCTTATATTCTGGATAGATAGTTTGATACTGAGCCTCTGAATTTTTGTAATCTATTATAGAATTATAGAATGATCATAGAATTACTATTAGGAAATAGTACAGATCTGGGTCTCTTTCCTTGAGAATATGATTTGCTCAGGAAGAACTTTCATATTATTTGATTTGCATAGTATGAATTAAGATTTTAAATTCCTTTTATACCTGTTTTGTAGTATTTGTTGTATCACATAATGACTACAGACATAAGACATTCATCTATTTTTTTCTACTAAAATATATTCACTTTAAAATTTTAGGCATCATATACTGCGTGAGATGGTGAACATGAGTATGTATCATAAGCAGGGACTAAAGAAAGAAAAATAAAAAAACCCTGAAATTGGCTGGAAACAAATTACAAAAGCTGAATAAGCAATACTTCATTAGCATTTCTGTAAAATATTTACTTAACCTTTACTATATACAACGATCTCTACAACATGTTACACCTGTAGGATCCACTGCTTTGGTTTTCCTGCAGCGAAATACAGCTGTTTTGTGAAATACACGAATTAGAAATTATTTGTTTTCTGAATCTTTTTTCTCATCCCTTGTCCTTTAGTACTGTTTAAACACGATCAGTTGAAATATGTGCTGTGGTTTCTGGTTTAGTGGTGATGCAAATCTGCTCTGTACGAAGCAGAGAGTAACCAGTGCAAATATTTCTCGTTCCGCTACTCTAGCAGCCAGTTGTCACTGGGGAGGGCTATCAGCTGGCCCTGACCTCTGCCTAAGGACGAAAATTCCAGCCATATCGCTTTTGCCTGGTTTATCGGGATCAGATGCTTTGACAGCAGAGGCTGTAGGAGTAGGGATGAATCAGGGGGCGGGAAGGGAAGGTGTGGAGGGGACGTAGTGTCCCCACAGCCCTGCTTGCGGGCGGGGACGTACAGGCTGGATGCTTTGGCGCAGGGAACAGGCAAGGAGCGGGTGTTCCGCACAAGTGCGGCTGCCAACGGGAGGGGTTTGCTCCAGCTTGGTATTTGCACTTTCTGGAAAGTTGCTTCTTCGCAGTGAAGGCAACTGTAGAACAGTAGGACTGGGCAGAAATTACATGTTAGCAAAATCATGAAACAGCTTTCCACTGTTCTWTTGTTTCAGTTTTGAAAGTGAATATGAGAATTTGCCTTCTGTATTCTCAGAAAGTTGGAATCTTCTCTTTTTTTSTCTGCGAACGGCATGAGCGTAATGCCGTTAGTTGGGGAGGGCAAGCTAGCTAAATGAATCAGGCCATAATTTCAGAAGGGTTCGTTTCTGAAGGTGAAGCCTGGGAGGTTGAGAGCCTGCAACGCACCTCCAGTGACATGGTTATTTCCCTTGTTTTCTGAGAGAATGCCTAGTAAATTCAAAAGCTGTACATTAATGCTTGCTGATGGTTTCAACTACTCATATTCTCACTCTCAGTATTGAACAGGAAGGGGGGAGATAATAAAATTAATTTATCCCTTAATACTTACACGCGCTGTGCTAAATTAGCCAAAATGCAAAAGTTCTGCTCTCAAGGGGTAGAAAAATTCGATAGTTAGTATATTGGTAGRGGAGTATATGCAACTAACATTCTAGATCTTGTTGAGCCCTTTACTATGTCACGAAAAAGCTGCAAAGTTTCAGTTGGGGACCACTGATCTTTCAAGCGTATAAAATTTGACATAAATCCATTTCCAAACTGRTGTTCTAATACTTCAGTTCCTATAGAAAGCCCGTGCATTTTCAAAAAGTAGAACAAAGCAATAGAATCTRTTACCCACTTGGTTATGAAATGTGATTCTTGCCTGTAAATCCAGAATATTGATATTTAATTATGTTTGATCATTATAAATTTCTGTGTTCTTAAACTAATGCTAAAAATAGAAATGCATACTGAAAAGCTGAGAATATGCTCTAGTAGCTYCAAAAAAAAATATCACTAAATACTCTGTGCTTTGTTACAGTGAGCCTCAGTTCCAGGTGTTTATCACCTGAAATGCAAGTTACTGTTAAAACTTGTAGGATAACAGGGTAATGAATAGAGAGCAGGCGGGAAAAGACATCCTGCGTCTGATTACATGTGTTACAGTAGCAGTTCAGAGATTACTTTAATAATAGACAAGGTTGCAGCCTGCTGAGCAGATGTATGAGGATACGTCCTTGACCATGCACAGAAGATGCCTAAGCATCTTGCTGCAGTTTTGAGCTTCATGCAAGGACAGTTGGCTGCTAAAAATAACTTGAGAGATAACAAACTAAAATATTAATACGTTGCGGGATGTGATGATTCTGTGCACACTGAACAGCACTGCCATGCAAATGACGAGTTTCCAGAAGAAGAGAGAATTAATTCTCATATTGCCACATTGAAATGGCTTAAATATGCACCAAAGCTATTTTTGGTGGCCAGACAATTGCATCCTGTATGGCTTTCTGAATGTGAACTGACAGCCTGCTACAGGAAAGTGCAATGCAATCATTTTTGGGCTCGAGCCAGGCATATCAATCGAATCATGGCTCCTCCATAGCAGCTCAGTGAAAGAAATGCAGAACGAGCATGTCATTTTATATTGAACAGAAGGCTAAGAGTTTAATGTCTGTTTGGGGACCTCAGGCAAGACTTCCATCAACATAGTTAGCCACTGTTGTTTTCAAAGGAGCCATGAAGTAAACACTAAAGCTGTAAGAATTTACTGTGTGTCCCTTGGCCCATGTGAAGGCTGGCAGCATGCCTACATATGCTGTTTGTTAAATATACCAGAAAGCCTTTCTTTTATACCACTTGTGACATTTATGAAAATTAGGGTCCCTAGTTAAATTAATTTTAGGTTTTTAGAAGGTCTCCTAATGCTACTGATAGACTTTCTACATTACTGGTACTTGCATCTTCTATGCAAAGTTTTAAGTCAGAGTGACATTGCTGTGATGTGATAAAAAGTGGGAGGGAGTTCTTCCTTTGGCCTTGAGCACATAGACCAGGAAACAGTTGAGCTTGTCTAGTGCTTCAAATTGCATTTGTGCAAGGATTTAACTGCTGAAACAAAACAAGCAAAAGGAGTCAGTCGATATTATAATCTGTGTTGCATTTGGAATTGCTCATTGATCGAGAGGTCTGGGTAGCAAGGATTGCACTTCTGAAGTGAAAAAGCTACGGCATCTTTGAGGTTCATRGTACCAGCTCAAACCAGCTCATGAACTGTGCCGGGTGTTCCTTTTAGATGGGCACAGAGGCGTTAACTTCGAGCAAGAACAAATAAAACCCACAAAGAGGATTATTTTCATCCTTTTATATCTCTATGTGGAGAGAGAAGGAGATACAGGTATATATTTAGTTGACAAATAAGCTATCCTTGAGCTAATTTCCTGTATGATAGCAATGATTCCTCTTCTAAATAGATTTACACTTTCTTTAACAAAGTACAAGCAGTACAAACGCTTAACATAAACAGCTCTACTGGTTTATTACTCTTCCAGCATGAGTGCAATGCTGTCTGCAAAACAATACTTTGTGCAGAAAACTTAATTAACCAAAGAAATCAAGCAGGTAACTAGTTCCTTAGCTTCCAGCAAGGACTTCATTGATGGATTTACAGTAACTGGAGATCTGATCCTATTATCTGTAATATGTCAGGTAAATTTTAAACTAAATCTTCTGATGTAGAATCATTCCCATTCAAATGGGAATGCCTGCTCCACTAAACAGCAGCCCAAAATACATTCTTGTGTAAACAACGATATGAAAAAGGCAACTGGCTAACAGGGTGTGCGACTGAACAAGGGTGGGGATAACCGTGCATGAGGAAAGCTGTAGTTGCAGTGCTGTGTGCCTCACCAGGCAGGAATCTTGCATTTCTTGATGAAAATTGAATTCAAGCCATTGCTTTTCATGATATTACCCTCCCAGTAAAAGGTTAAATAATTACTGTTAGAGGTGAGTGTCAGCAGTACAACTTCAGACCTGAGTCGGCACTGCTATGCTGCTGAGGGGTTTCAGATTCTTCTTTTGCCTGTGTATTTTGTTGGTTTCTGTGGATTAACCAGGTGCATACCATATGCAGCTTCCACCTCCAACTCTGAACTTGAGGTGAATTCCATCTTTCAATTGATCTACCTAGCTATCTTTAGGTGGACATGGTGGCATTCAGTAGCGGCATAAACATTTTGAATTGATCCACTTCAGATAACATTTTGTTTATTATTTGGCCATTTAATAGCAGAACAAATACGATTATTCACTGTCTTTATCACTAATAGCCTTTTTGCAAAACTTGAAGATMGGAAAATCCTGAAATGTATTTCTTTTGGATTGTTTAACAACTCAGGGCTTGATCCTGTAAGCTGTAGGTAGTGAGAAAGCACAAGGTAAGCCACTGGTACGATTCAGGAGCGTGCTGTGTTTATCTCAAAGAGCAGTAGCAGAAAGTCTGGCGTGCTGCTGGAGGCTGGGGATATTGCTGCCTGCCCAAGTCACTGTGAGCCACTGGGCTGCAGCTGGAGGGACGGTATTTCACYGCAGTCGCTACTGGCATGGTTGCAGTCAGGCCTCCTGGCAGGCTGGGCTCCMGCTTTCCCTTGAAGTCCAGTCCTTGCTCCTTGATAGGCAGCAGCAGGGGAATCTCAAATCTGTACGGACTGGCCCAGTCTGTGCATCCTTCCTGCATCTGGGCTGCCCCTTCCCCTGGTGGGCCCACTAATTCTGACATTCCCGCTCCCCAGCTCACTGCACTGTGAAGCACCAGGCACTTTTCTCCGTGCCCAAAGCCTGAGCAAACTGTGCTCCGTGGCAGAGCTCAAGCTGGCCTTGGGGGAAGGTGTTTTTAATAATAATAATAATAATTTAAAAATTATTCCTAGTTGTCATAAACATGATTTTAAAAATGTGTTTAAAAGCATGAGGTTTTTTCCAAATCCCTTGCTCCTGCAATCAGGTGATTATGTGAGTAGWTCTCATTTTCTTTTTCATGAAATAAATGTTCTGCCCTTATATGAACAGAAAAATATTAGAGATGGCTATAGAAAAAAACCTTCTACTATGTTAAGATTAACAAAATAAATACAAAAGAATTAAAAAAATCTTGGAAATTGATACTATGAGTTTCAATAGCCTTCAAAATGTTGACACTGTASGTTCTTTATATCTTCAGCCAGCATTTTTAAATTAAAACACTGAATTAAAAAGAGCTTTAGAAGAGTAGAAGCTGAAATATAGACCAATACCACAAGAGAGAGAGAAAAGACTTTTGCAATGTGGGAGGAGGGGAGAAGTGTAGGTATTGTTTCTTTGCTTCAGTTTCTCACAATCTTTAGTCTGTTTACACAGAGATGCTCTTCTGTCCTTGTTATACCGCTCTGTAGTGTRTTAAGTATAAAGCAAATATTCACATTGTGTCACTGATTTCCACRGGAGTAGGCACGTGATTAAGGTGTAGCATGTATGACTGTGTTTGCAAAATCAATGCTTCAGGCAAAGTCTTTCCAAAAAGATCCCTGCAATCTGGTGTTAGGTAATCATAGATGCGCTGTGGATAAAGCACTTCAGAAGGTGTGGAAATGGATTTGAAACCGTATGAAATACACCTCACAGATTCCCCAAAGTCAAGTCTGTTGGATAAGAAAATGCAGGAGGCTGACAGGCAATAACCTCCCAGGCAGCTCCTGGTGGGTTGACGCGTTAAGGGTGATGTTGGAATCGCTCATCTAGAGTATATGCAGCAGACTTGTCAGCGGTAGGTAGTGGGGAGCTCCAAGCCTCAGGTGCTTTTGGCAAAAGGTTAAGAAAAAATGTTATGACGGCAACAGAGCATGTGTCAGAAACTTCACTGCTCTTCCACAAATGAAAGTGAGTGCTGCTGAAAATAGATGGTACTCKCAGGTATCAGTGCAATGTAGTTTTCATGCACATTTAATCTGGCCATCTTTCAATAAAACCTAGTGCTAAACTGCGTTTGCTGAATACATCTGTTCAGGCTATGGGCCGCTTGGAAATGAGTAAACCCTCGATGGGACAGGAAATCATGTGCGGTCATGCCTGGTTAGAGCATCTGAGAGAGGCAGTGGACTAAATTATGTGCTAATGTACAGCGGTGTGGTTCCACTGAAGTCACAGATTTAAAGTATTTGCTACAATTTGCCTTTCTGTTTTAAAATTTTTTTTTTTTTTTTGCAGCTATACAGGTATTGCAAACTTAAATGGGCTTGGGAACAAAATCTGAATGATATTGTAGAATAGTTAATAACAACCCAGAAATGCCATCGCRGAATTTTAAAGGATTGAGAATCCCATGTGGGGAGATCTCAGGCTTCATAAATTCAGGGAATGGCTTTTCAATCCTTTACATTTATGTATACCTTCTATTGACTTTGTTAAATCCAGGGAAGTAGCAAAAAAGTCTGTTCCTTAAATAAAACCTGTAAGTAATATCTGAAGATTCCAGGCTGTTCTATGAAAAAAAAATGACATTATGTGAGCCTTAKTTTTGGTTACATTAACTCCCCCTTTATACTTTCTAGCAATTTACATGGACTTTCCCAGGGTATAAATTATAGTGGAAAAGCATAAACAAGAATCAGACTCCATGACATTAAGCAAACTAAACTTGATAGCTGTGTTAACTGATACATTTTTGTTATGCTTGAACGCCTCCTTTCTCTTTTTCATTTTATTCTGAAGAACACACTAAAGAGGGCACAGGTAGAGAGCATTTTGTGCAGCCTGGGTGGGATTTTCTTCCTTGCCTCTCCTCCAAAAGCATGTCTCTCTCTTGAAAAAATAACTACTACTTCACATACATTTAATTTCATGGATATTCATAAGAAGCACTTACATTACAAACTGTAATCTAAGGAATGAATGAAACATGCTGCTCTGCCCTATCACTCATGCGGTTCCAGAAAATCAAGAGAAGTGGCAATAATATTAAAAAATCAATTTGATTAAAACAAAATAGCTGTACATTGGCTGATCTAACTTCAAGCTTTGGAAACCTGAAGGTTGATAAAGCCCAAGGTTTATAAGTTTAATCTCTTTCTGGAAACTGATTTCAGGTGTTTCCAATGAGTGAAATAATGTATTTGTAAGTAAATATTCTATTACAATAATGTAGCAAAAAGAGAAATATATAGGGTAACTAGCATTAAAACAACTGGAAGCATATTTTCAGTGCTAAACTTACGCTTTTAAAAGCATGTATATAGCATCATATGTACTGTCTCAGATGCCATTTTCATTCTTTGATGCTTTTTAKAGTAGATTAATAACACTGTGTTATTTGGGAGGCATAAAAGAACATACAGCTTCATTTCAGAACGGAATAATCCATGGACTCACTGCAGTGTTTTATCTCTAAAACCTCTGGAAAGTGAGTGAGTGCCAGATGAGTCATAGAGACTGTGGCATTTTAAGATGCTGCTACCCTTTATCCATTTGTTTTTGTTTGATCGCRTCAGGCGTTTCCATGTTAAATCAGTAATCTCGGCTCAAAGCACCTTTACTGGTGGCTTACATTAAGGCAAGTTTMAACTAACCCCCAGGCATGGTTGGGCTGAGTCCAGACTACCATTGCCTTAGTTTTGTTGCATGATTCTTTTGCAGCCGGGAACTGGGCTGGTTCAAGCAGCTAACCTTGGTGAAAAAATGATGTATCTAGGAGGGGGAAGCAGCTGGAGGAACTGAGTTGGACTTGTTATAACCCAGGGAAAAAAGTTACTTTTCATTCATAACACTTCTGTAAACAACTGTCTGGCTTTGCATTGGAAATGAATTTTCATGAATTCATGAAATTTTTTTGGCCAGCCAAAATGGGGGAACAGTGATCTCTGGTAGAGAGGCAGAAGCATGGATCTCATTGGGATTAACTTYGTAAACTGAACTCCAGTCTTGGCCTCAGATCTATTCTTGCAAAATATATTATTTTCACACAAGTACATTCGAAATATTTGGTCGCTAACAAGCAATCATAGGATTACAAGGTAGAAACAAAGATTTAAATTTTTTTTTCTTATTTTTTAAATTGTAGTAGACTACATATACATTTCCTCTCCAATTTRTCTAACACGTGGATATGTAAACTTGCCTCTATGGCCGTATCTATAGTTTGAGTTCTTCAGAGTTACTGTTAGGTTGTGAATATCCATATCTATAAGCAACCTTGCTTTTATCCCCATGCAGTGTTACTTGAGTCCTCAGTACTTGAAAGAGCCCTATGCACGTGATTCCGCAGTACTGTATGCCATTTTCGTAAATGGAATTTGCAAATAAGTATTATTATAATTAAAATGGCATTTTCCTAGAACGATTGCTGTGTATCATCTACTCAGATTCAGAGAAATCCGAGGCTAACCGTACTAGGCATGCTGCTACCCTGCTGGTGCCTCATGAAACAGTCCCATAGGGTTCCATCCAAGACACTCCTGGTAAAGTCATCCAGAAACATGAATCTGCAATCATGAGAAGCAGTTTAATCCAAGTTCATAAATGTCAGATCTTCCAAATGAATGTGCATACTGTGGGGTGCACACATTCCCATATGCTTAACTCATGTGTGCCAGCACCAGAAGGGAATCCATCCCGCGTCTTCTATACCTAATGGGCGCCCTTTCCTGCAGACATGCACACACTGACATGTGGCATACAGGTACAGAATGACATTTTGCATGTTTAAATTAGCTTCATGCATTTTCAAAAATGTATTCAGAGCAGAAGCAGTATTTAAAAAAAAATTAAAACATAGTTCCTGTCCATAAATTGTGATTTTGAATTTAAAACCCGACATATTGTAAAATCTTTTCTGTATGCAAAGTCTTACTGCTGCTTGGCTGTGTCATCCAGCCAGTCTCCAGCACACTTCCCCATGTTAACCAGAGGGGAGTTCTGCTTACAAACTGGCACGGTGAAGCTCGTAATTATAAATACATGACTAGAGGCTCTGAATTTACAACCAGCCTGATTAAAGGTGGACTCCTAAATCTGTAATCCTTMATTTATGTAAGTGTTGTGGTTTAAAAAAAGTGCAGTTTCGTTCAGTGGGAATTGTTCAGGAGGAGAAGTGCTCCAAAAAGATGTATATTCATATGTGAAACTTGTGTTTGTCTGTGGAAAAATAATGTTGTATTGAATTTTTTCTTTTGTGGGTTTTGTTGGGGCTTTCAGTGGGAAAAAAAGAAGAAACAAAATTTCTGAGGGACAAAATCTAGTGTTTGTTTGTTGAAATCCAGTTATCTTAGAAATAAAATGATTTTGTTTGTCTAAAAAATTCTTTAACCCTTTCTGTTCACCAGATTAGATAATAAAATTGTTTATTTAAAGGTTCACGAATAAGTTTAGGGAACAAAATCGATGCTTTAGCATGCCTCAGGATCCCATATAGCTTAGCAGACAATTAATACTGCTTACTGAAATATTCACCCTCCACTCTTCTGCTAATAACAGCCACAGTGATTTAAGTCACTGTATTTATAAAAAATAATTSAAATGTACATCTTCACAGAGAACTGTTGCATAGTTTTACTATTAATTTGACAAATGTAATCCCTAAGAATGAGGCTTATCACTGAAATAGCCATAGAATTTTTGGGGTGTTGCTAAGCAGTATTGTAATTATAGGGTTTGGATATAAATTGCTCTTGTGTGCGAGAGGAGGTAATGGCTCATGAAAATGCATTAACCTTTCACACCAGGGCGTGAGATGGTGTATACTCGCCTCACTCCTGTAGGGTGCCAACTTTTTCCTGCAAGGATTCACCTCAACTTCCATAGAAGAGAAAAAGATTGTAAAATCAATAAAATCATTATGGTTGCAGCTAATCTATTTTAAAGAAATACTTGTAAGCTGTATGTATTATTAACGCAATGAGGTAGGTCTGTGCTTACGGGCTTTGCTGCCAGTCAGCTTCTCAGACACGAACATAACCACACAAACCCTCTGGTCTGCAAAGTGTCTGACAAGTGTTTGCATGTTAACGTTCATTAGAAGACTCGGTCAAGCAATTCATGCTTGATTAATTGATTATCCCATGGTGACAGTTCATTTTTTGAAATAGCTGCCAACCTGAGCAGGAGCAGGACAGACCGACCAATGACAAAAGACACTGATGGACAAACACTGGACTTATTGAATAGCTGCTAAAGTGACAGACTGGCATCTACAGAGTTTAATCAATGCCTCAAAGACATGGCAACACTATAAAGACTGTTTATTTCTTTTCTGTGCATTCATGAATTCTTAATGCAGTCAATACATATTAGCTTCATTTGTTGTTTGGTTAAAATGCAATTTGAATTTTCCAAGTTAAGAGTTGCCTTAATATCAGTTTTTGTACAGTGAAATTTATGAGTCCTTACAGATTTATAAGGCTTTATTGATGGCTAGAAAGCCAAGCATAATTTCTGACTTTGTTTATTCCAGCATTACAGAATTAGTAAGAGTTGACATTGCAGGGCTTMTTGAATAAATTCATTTCCTTGGCAGTGTGTGCATTTTGAATTTTCTTGAGTTAAGCCAGAAAAAGTGGATGCATCAGCACAAGCTAGTAAATAGCAACTGCAGTGCAAGAGGATTTCAAGCTAGAGCAATGCAAGGAAGAAGCTCTAAACCAGAGCAAATTATCCACAGACAGTAAATGTGTTGGAACAGATCATCCCTTGCCTAATGGTACTGAAGTCCATTGAATTACCCAAGAGAAAAGTTTGGCCTAATATTAATTTGCAGCAGATGTTTGACTAACTAATTATTTGAAAGAACTTGAGTGTATTGCGATATAATTACCTGAAATTGCAGCGTACTGCTTTCAGAGCTTGTTTTTGTCTTATTCTTGCAGTAGAAATAATAATGCAAAAGTCATGGTGTAAGTTTTCTGAATGATCACTTGGTTTTGTGAGTATAAAGAAACAAGATCATTAAATGATTGCAGCTTACAAGTGAAGTCAGGAACTGACTGATCTGTAACCTAGCCCACGGGCAGACATTGTTTTGAGCCTTGATGAGACAAATATTCAGAGTGCCACTCTTCTAGCATCAGCCACCTCCATTCCTCTCTCTTCTCAGTATCCTCTTTCCTTGCACATGACAGGGTGACAGGACAGGACCATGCTAGTGCAGCAGAGGTGGTTCTTTGTTCCTWCTGGATCCCTTGCTACTGGTATGCCCAGGGAAGCAGCTGTAGCTCACATCCTTCTTGACAGCCCTGCCTAAATATTTGAGGTGGTTATTCTATAGTCAATAGGAGTTACTACTGAATTCAGTTGCAGTTTCCGCTACTATTGCTGTTGTCTTGTGAATTCCAAGGTATCTTGAACTGATCCCAAAGCCCAGTTATTTCAGTAACAGGCTGTAGAATCATAGAATCATAGAATGGTTTGGGTTTGAAGGGGCCTTAAAGATCATCTAGTTCCACCCTCCACCCCCCCGCCATGGGCAGGGACACCTTCCACTAGACCAGGTTGCTCAAAACCCCATCCAACCTGGCCTTGAACACTTCCAGATATGGGGCATCCACAGCTTCTCTGGGCAACCTGTTCCAGTGCCTCACCACCCTCATAGTGAAGAATTTCTTCCTTATATCTAATCTAAATCTACTCTCTTTCAGTTTAAAGCCATTACCCCTTGTCCTATCACCACATGCCCTTGTAAAAAGTCCGTCTCCAAATTTCTTGTAGGCCCCCTTCAGTTACTGGAAGGCTGCYATAAGGTCTCCCTGGAACCTTCTCKTCTCAAGGCTGAACAACCCCAACTCTCTCAGCCTGTCTTCATAGGAGAGGTGCTCCAGCCCTCTGATCATCTTTGTGGCCCTCCTCTGGACTCGCTCCAACAGGTCCATGTCCTTCTTATGTTGGGAGCCACAGAGCTGAACGCAGTACTCCAGGTGGGGTCTCATGAGAGCAGAGTAGAGGGGAAGAATCACCTCCCTCGACCTGCTGGTCACGCTGCTTTTGATGCAGCCCAGGAAAGAGTAGGAAAGAGTAGGAAAGAGTTGTCTTTACGGATCTCACTTTTTTTGCACCGCCATGTTTGAACCCACCAGTTTCTGGTCTTTGTCCTCCCTGAAGTTCTAAGCATGCAACCACCATTGAGCTGCTCTGGGCACGACCGCAATTCAAATGAAGAACAAGGAGAGGCATCACGTTGTATGTCTTCTTCTTATAAAATTGTTCAGGAGTCACGGAAAGAGAATTTTACAAAGAGAATTTAAAAAGGTTGGGMTTCTTTGCCAAAGTAAAAGGAGCTTTGTAAGAAATATGATTGCTAATGAGAATATTGAAGAAACTTTACTTGATAGTAGTTTATTCCATAGCAGACTACTCTGCATTTTCCTCTAAATCATATCACACTATCCATTGCTAAAGACAGGATATTTAAATGGATAGATGGGCTGCTGATCTGAGCCACTATGGCAATTCCTATGCTCCTATTAACAGACGCTGCTGTCATTTCAGTGACAATTAGCAGGCAAATCCTATTACAGGAGTAAGATCACCTAATCCTCAACCCTGGTACATGCTATTCACTATGATAGGTGTTTAAGGCTTCTGCAGGCTACAGTACTTTGTGCAAAAATTCCAGAAAATACAGAAATTGTGTTAGAAGACTTCACTTAAAAATGACAAGTTAGACAATTGCTACTTCAAAATYATTACTCCAGCCCTTTTAATTGGCATAACTACTTTTCTGTGCCATTCAGAGTGGCTTTTTAAAACTTGTGGTAATGTAGGAAAGCCAGCAAGGTCTGAAGTGTCACTAGCAATTTTCCTCTCTGCTGCATTTTTAACTTGTTTACAAAGGTAGAAAGCAAGAAAAAGATACTTGGAGAGAGCCCACCAGGAACATTATCCACTTGGTGGTTTGATCCTTTTAAACTTGTTCATTAGGTGTGGCAAAGAGAGAGAAACATTGCAGGAGTGAATGCAAGAGAGCCTGGTTGAACACTGTAATGCATTCAGCCACYAAACAGCCCATCACCGTGCTGCAAGAACCCTTCTCTGGGTATTGCGGCTTGGTGCACGCTGGAGACTGTGGCAATTACTCAGCAATGAGGAAATCCAGTTTTTATTTAACAGTAGCTACTCTCTTGGGGCTTCTTGTTTGCTTGGATTTTGTCTTTCTTTCTAATAGGAAAAGGGCTAACTCCAAGAAGTATGAAATCTAACCAAAATAAGATAAGGGCAACCTGTACTTTCTCTTTAATTGGAGCATAGAACAATTTCCATGAAGGATGTTGATATGTATTAGAAGAATCCCTTCCACTCTTGCATAAGCTGCCTTTGGGCATATGTAGTTTGCATAATAAATCTTGTACTTTGTCCCCTGTATATTTAACTAGCTCTTCTTTACGTGACTTTCTACTCTCCAGTATTTGAAGTTTTGCAAAGTATTTAGCACTAGCATAAATCTGCTACCCATAGAGTTACCAGTTAAAGTTTAATGGTGGGAGATTGAGATCTCTTTGTTGTTGTGTTGTTGTTGCTTTGGAAAATGCCACCTAATAGTCTACATTCAAACCTTGACCGTGCAAGCAGAATTTGGCCTTAAAGGCTGCACCGTAATGTCAAGTTAGTGTAATGTTACTAAGGATTCTCAATATCAATGCATTTTAAAATCTGTTCATTACCATTTCTATTTCACAGAGCTAGAATAACTGCTGTGGATCTCTGTTCCCATGATATACATGCTATTCCCGGTCTTTTATTGTACTTAATAGTTCCCTGGATTAACTTAATTGTGAGTTGGGGCTCAGACTCCTGAAGGTGTGCTGTCTTAGGCTGATGCTCTTTCCAGTTACCACAATTAAATCTCAATTACAACAATGAAACAAAACAATTAACAATCCTTCAAAAATTATTGTTATCCTTTTTCACAAAAATCTATTTATTTTTTTAGCAGCCTACATTACTCTTGTTTCCCTTATTCTTCCCCAAAGCCCAGGATACACTTTCTCAATAGCTCTTTCAGTTACAAGTATCAGTATTAAGATTCTTTGTCATGCTTTATATTTTGTTATCCCAAGACTCTAAATCTGTTCCTTTTCTCTTCCATGTTATCTTTAACATCTTTATAACAAAAGTGCTGCAAAAGCTATTGGAGAAAGATCAGTCTGTCTGACAACATCACTTTGCAGCATGGTATTTTGAATAGAGGCTACCAGCTCTGTTATATGAAATAGCATTCTCTTTAACAAAGGAGGATAAGCATCAGAAGCATCTGGGGAAAACCACTGATTCAAAGTGCTGCACTGTGAATATGAATCTTAAGCAGTAATAAGAAAAAAGCAGAGTATCATCTTTAGTAAGCAGAGTTCAACTCTACTGAAGCACAGGGGCTTAAGGAACTGATAAGTACTTGGGACACAATCCAAAGCCAGTCAATGGAAAAGTTCCTGGTGACTTCAATGGTCTTTGAATCAGGTTTTCTAAAGCTGTTTTTAAAGCACTTACGTACATTAATCTTTACCTGCATTAGGAGCTAACATAATTGTTGAGCAGATTAGCTATTTATGTGTATGAGTGGATAAAGAAATCCTAGAAAGATCTGCGTGCCCAGTGCACCAAAAGGGTGAAAACAGAGGTGTCGTCGGAACCTGCTGAGACTGACCACTGATGCTTTTGGGTGTTGAAGTGGGAAGGMCCTAACTCGCCTGTAGGATTGCTAGATGCTGTCCCCCCCAGTCACCTCACTTCCATAAGGGCTTGCACTGTTGTCTGGGCAGAGGGACAGTGGCTGAACCGAACTGCGGCTTAAAGGATGAGGTTGCCATCAGCTCTAGCAGAGGCTATGTGCATTACTTCTGCATCCTTTTTTGGGGAAGCTGAATTTTAAACCACACCGGCGATTCTGAAGCTTTGGTTATTTCCCCAGACATATCTTTCCCTTTCTGTTGTTTCAGATATATAAATTAACGTTAGAAGAAGAGACTTGAAAGATTTACGTTTGCAAGGAGGGTTAAATGGGGTTGCCACRAACAGCTGGAATGTATCTGATGTGCTTCTTCTCTGTGTCTGGCCCCCATGGAATTGCACACAGCACTGCTCACTCCTGGGGTGATGGATAAGCAGTATGGGTAGCCACAGGGAGGGGAAGAGAAGAGCTACATGAAGAATCATCCTCAAAAGTTCCCTGAATAAAGACAAAACAAATATTTTGTGGCTTCTGAAGAAATGTGGTGCTGGGTTTTTTTCCCCTTGAAGCTGAGTGAGGCTGCAAAAAGGGCCATTAAGTGCAGGCACATTTACTGCTGACCCTGCTCCTGCGCTGACCCAGTGAAATAATGCAACTTTTCAGCTGTGTGGTTATTTGTATCTGGTGTAGAGCATTCCTAATATTATGCACCCAGGAAGGACTGTGTTTTACTTCAGTCTCCTTTTGGAGAGATAATTTCTGTTTTGTAGTTCAAACCAAATGCATAGCTTTAGGTGCATTTCTGGTAATTATACCCTTAAAACAGTAGTTTCAACCTTCATTAAGTCTGTGAGCCTCTAAAATTATTCTGTGGACATATGGACCTCTTTATATTGAGGTCTGCTAGGTGTAAGCTTACTTTTCTTACCTTTTTTTGGACCTTTTAGTTGCCGTAAAAGCAATCCATGAACTTCCAGGGGTCCACAGACCACGCTGACTTATTGGCAGCTACTGCACTAAAGTGATTGTGGAGAAGCAGAAACAGGGATGCCAGAGCTGTGCTCACAGATCAGCTCCACAGTGTTTCCAAGCATCCAGCATCTGGGCTGTTTTTGCAAAAGTAAAGTTGACAAATGTACCTATGAGGGAGCTGTACAAGACTGTTTATGCATTGCCTCTAGAATAAAATTTTGCTGGGGAGAAATCCCTATATTGCATCTTCAGACTGTAGGTATACAATATTACTAGCTAGAAGCTGTTGAATTTTAAGCGTAAGGTTTAATTCCTGTGGTTTGTACCCATTGCATGGTAATGTTTTGTTGTGGGAAATAGTAGGTACCAAGCCTCCATGTAACTTATATAGTGCATCATTTTGTTTGCCATGTCCAGCAGAAAAGCAGCTGTCGTAATTTTCAGTTTTACTGCCTTCAAATAACCTTTCCAAATGCTAATTTCCTTGTAATGCATTTTCCAGTAATTTTAAATACGCCAGCATAAACAGCATGTAATTTGCAGTTTTGCTTTATTTTTTGAACCACCTGAGCTAGAGTTTTTTCATAATAGAATTGATATCTAATTTACCACCCATATTATTCTAATCACAGTAACAACTTTCAGTTTGCATACTGTATAATTGTGCTTTCACATTATTCAAAACCAGTTTATATCTGGTGAACTTCTGATAATTTTTTCTTTAGTTTCYGACAGTTATTTAATTGTCTTGTTAACATGGATCATTTGATTTTATATCAGATTAAACTGCAGTCTTGATGGTTCAGTTTTGCAATACGCTGTGTTGACAGAAAAGTACAGAGAATTTGAATGGATATATATCTTATTAAATGCAGATTTCATTAACATATAGTGTTAATACTCTTTTCAGTTCGATAAATTTGTGTGGCACTTAAAAAACTATTAGCTTTTCTATAAAGCTTTGGATGAACATTTTGAAGTTGTATGTTGGAGTTCATCAGTTTTCATATATGTGTGTATGCAGGTTTTTTGCTTTCGGCTTTTGAAAATAGGCACCGGTGGGAAGGTTCTTCCTCAGCAGCAGCGCAGTGGTTGGTAGGTTATCCTGCAACATACTTTGTGGTTGCTGGGCTTGGGAGTGTGTTTTTTGCTGTACATGTTTTAGGAAAAAAATAGACATTCTTCGGCGGTTGTTACTTTGTTTAAGGAAGGGATTATATCTTTACCATAATAAAATTTTCTAACTAAAAATAAGTCACATTTTTTACATCTCTCACTTCGTATCAGGTAGGCCCCCAAAAGACCCATTCATTGCTCTTGCATCATGGGAAGCAGAGAAGAGAGCTTGACACAGCAAGAGAGCAAGCCGTATTTAATGCCATGTCTAAAAGAGAGTGATCGTTTACTTTATAAATAAACTTAGGTTTCCTCTGAAGTGCCACTTAAGTAGACTAGGTCAACATTTTGAATTGATAGCTAAACTAAAAAAAGGGGGAAAAAGAACAAATTGAGGGTTTTTTTTCTTCTGCGGTGTCACTTACCTYTCAGTGTGGATCATTTTGTTTAATCCAGAATGTTTCATTCTGGTTTGGGATGTGTTTTAACCTTTATTCTATTCTTTTTTCCCCAAGAAATAAAATTTTGCAAAATTTAAATATATTTCTTTAGAAAGATCTTTTTTGGTTGAAATGTTCCCAGGCTGTCCAGTGGAAACAATGAGAAAGCTTCCCCTGGACTATGCAGAGCATTATCAGATGGCACTGCCCCAGGGTATTGATTGAATGTAAGCAGTAGTACCGGTAGATAAGCTTAAGTGGTATTTTTKTTAAACCCTGCTTTATCAGCGCCAGCCAGTGACACAAGTTATTTGGCATTTATATACTGCAGTCATGATACAGCCTCACTGGGTAACATGCTAACTGCAAAATGTTTCAATRGCTCTTGAGCATTCGTTTTTAAAAAACAAATTGCAATGTATTAACTCCAGGAAATGCGAAAAATAAAACTAGAAAAAGTTTTTTCCCCTTAGTATAAATAACCTGCAAGATAGATTTGATTTAAAGAAACATCTTGTATTGCCTTTACCACCTCTGAGAATCCTGCTGGTATCGGCTGTCTTGTCAAGTTACGTTTGACACTGACACCACAGTGGCCACTGTGAGGATGGAGAGACTTCCAGTCTGCTTTTATTATGACTTCTACGCTGAGGGATAAAACCCCTACCATCTTTAGGACCCGATTTGCCCAGAGAATTGTGCAATTATTAAAACTGTTACAGAGAAAAGGAACCAGCTAAATCAATCAGCTCTCGTCAATGAACTCATTAGGCACTACCTAGGCCTGCTGGTAAGGGAGAGGGGACATTTTAGCTCCATAAATTAAAATAGCACGGAGAGATAACAAAGCTTGAAAATGTAGCGTAGAACTGTTCCCATATATTTTGCACACATGTTTTCTGCCTGACCTGGCCACCAGCCCTCGGTGGCTTCGAGCCGTGAGGTCTGGCTTCGGCTGGACAGGCTTTCACTGGCTTTACATCATGACGTAGTGCATGCTGCCAGGGCAAAACGTCATGGCAATGTGAATGCTACAGAGCTAATGAGTGCTTTGTTTAGGGAGAAAAGTCAAAGCCAGGAGACAAAATTGCCTTTTCCCAAGGTAAGCCTTTAACTCTAGGCACCTTCTCCATTGAGACAGGAGATGGTAAATATTTTGCTCCTATCAAGACCAGTGTTGCTGTGCTTGCTTCCAATTCCTCTAAATGACTACAAGAAGATGGTTGTCTTGCTAATTAGAGCTGCTCTCATAGCAAATAGGGTTTCTCTTGGAATATTAACAATTTRCCCTTCACTTGAATGTTTTTACAGCATCAATGGTTGATTGCTAAAAGGACAGAAACTCAGAAACATTTAATTAATAAATATTAAAATACTAAGAATTCTTGAAACACTGTCTCGGCAGTTCTTTGTGAAACATCTTTTGTTATAATCAAATGGCCATCTGTTTGTGGTGGCGTGGAGGGCTGTGATCAAAGTGGCTGAATGCTGTAAAATGCTTATAAATACACACACCCTTCTGAACTCAGTAGGAGCCAGCGTTTGACTCACACTCCCTAATTTGAGGAATTTGAAATCTAATTAACATTAAATAGCAACAAAAATACAGAAAGATGAAGGGACAGAGGGATGCCTTCACTACACAAAGTAGGGACAGGGCTGGAAGCRGCACGCTTGGATGAGGGAGGTGAAGAGGATGGCAGTGAGCTGTCTGCTGTGTCCCTGAAAGGGAGACTGCAGGCGGCTCAGTCCTGCTCCCCAGGCTGCGTCACGTCAGACATTTAAAAGTCAGAGTTTTTTCCCCTACACAAAAATGTAAGTAAATAACAAAAAAATACAGCGAGGATGATGCTGCAGAAGTTTCTCCCCAAAGCCTCGAAGTAAAGGGGTCAGGAGGCGCTGAGATGACAGCTGTGTGCGGTGAGGGTACCTCTGCTGATCTGCTCAAAATCATTCGGAGCGAAAAGGAAAATCTTCTTCACACTTGGAAGCGACTGTGGTGGTGGCACATCCAAGACTAATGTGAAGGGTAAATCAAGTACAATTCAGCCTTTGAAGTTGAAAGGGAAAAAGAGTAAAATTCACTCATCTGTACTGCAGGTCTCTGATTTCTAATCTCTGATTTCATGGAGGAAAGAAATTGTGTCACTGAACTCCTTTTAGGAACTGTGTCCTTGGCTTATTAACTCGCTTTATGTGTTGTCCAATTTCAGAGGTGAAAGGGCTGCATTTGTGTGTGGGTGGTGGTATTTCAGAAGATGTCTTAGTTAATTATTATCTACTGAAACATCACCTAGGAGATACTCTTTCTCTGTCAGGCAGCTTGATACTTCATGCAGTAAAAGGTAACTCTTCCGTAGTTCATTAAATTATGTTGTGGTGAACTTATCTCCACTGGGTCTCAATTAAGAAGTGAAGCCAGTGCCTTTAGAGGAAAAGGCAGAGAACAATCAGAATATACTGAATATAAAATTTGATCTCTGGAAACAAGCAAGAGGAAAAATATGGTGTGCAAATGTGTAGACATTAAGAATGTGTTATGTCTCAAAGATTTGTGTATGGAAGTATAATATAATCAGATCATTATTGTTCATTAGGAATATTTAGTGCTTTTAAAAATTTAAAGTGTTCTTTCTAAGTTCATTAACTACTGTAAATTTACTGTAGTAAATACTAATCTTCCTTACTACTTCCCTTGTCTTCATTTTAGCACCCCTGGGAACTTCAGTCATACTGATTCTGAGCCCATTGTCTATTAACATGRATTATAAAACTGCACTAAATTTTCTGTTACAATCTAATTTAATTAAACATTTCGGTTTTAATAATATTTTTTTTATTTTCCTTTTAGAAAATGTTTAAAGTATCTAGCAGAACTAGTCTCTCTGGATATTTTTCTACAAAAAACCCACAAAGCTCCTTTCATTAAATAATTTCAAATGGGAACAACAGAAAAGGAAGTTATCTCAACTTTTGTTTCTCAGACCTCCTTTCCTACCATTCTTCTTTGTGTGCTGCACACATCTTTTTTTTCTGTTTCTCTCCCATTTACATACTTTTCTTTCCTAAAGCTGTTGTTATAATGGTTTGCTAAAGTCTGTTCATTTTGGTTTTCTCCTACAAAATATAAATCATCCCAAGAAGCATTCAGCAGGTATTGGTGAAATATGCTACTGGAACAGGCAGTGACATGGCTGGTTTAACATGCAGCACTGAACAAATCATCAATATAGAGGTGTTAAACAATACCTGACTTTGTACATTCTTGAGTAACTAAATTCCCTTCAATAGCATGAGAATGAGCAGCTCATAAATGCAGAATAATTGGAATTTTAATTAGGTAGTGACTTAAGGATGCCTCCTGTTTACAAGGCAATAACATCTCTTGAGCTAAATGAATGGAGGGGCAGCTTTCAATTTAACAGCTTATAAAAAAATCAGTTGATTGGTTTCCACTATTAATCTTGGCTGTTCGCAGTATCTAAGCGAACTTGGCGGCTGAGGTGCCGATGTTTATTTTGGGTGTGTGAATGGTATCCCAGCCCTGCTTAAGTTCTCACGAAAGTCTTTAGGATGAGTTTTAAACAATTACAGTGAACTATGAAGTCTCAATGAGTACAAAATTGCTTTGCTATGACATAAAATTCATGGTCTCTACCTGCAGGTGTATACATTTACTTTTGTGACTATTTGAATACACGCCTTTTCATTTGTTTACAATGGAGTAGTGAGAAGAATTTGTTTTCTTGTATGAGATAGGCATCATCGTGTTTTTCCTAGCAGCTGCATGCACAATTAGGAGGACCCAATTAAAGCTGCGTTCAGTTCACACAGAGCGGCAGTGATTGCTGTCTATAATTTCTCCTGTGGTTTGACTTATGGGTGTTAAGCTGTGCAGAACTTTATTAACAAATAAGRTCAAGTCAAAGAAGGCAAGAAAAAGAATGCAACAAGCTGAAAACTGGTATGTAGGATCTTGGCCGTTGTGCACTACCTACAGCTTGAGAAAAGGTGTCTCCCCTCCCATCCCTCTCAAATAGCCACTGGGCAAATGACCAGTTTCCTCTGTTTAGGCTTGTGCTTTCTGTCCTGCTGGCCACAGGTATATGTATAAGTATAAGAGTAAGCATTCGTGTGTCTCCTCTGCTTCCATTTCAGCCACTCTGACTGCAGCAGGYGCAGGTCATCCAAAGACTCCTGTGAATTCAAGCCTAAAATAATTCTAAAGCCAAATATACCTTTGTTTGTCCCAAGCATTATCTGTGCYATCATTACAGAAAGCTCAGTGCTGCCGATCTTTATGCCAAATGGAAGGAGAAAGGTAAATGAATTAGAATAGAGAAGGAACAGGGCACTGGAGCACAGATGCCTTCTTGAAGGATGAGGAATTTCATTCACAACCTGCTTTTTTTTCCTCTCCTGAGGCTGTTCAGTTCCTGCTGCTCCATAAAGGGACTTGATGCCCCTTGATTTCCTCCCAGACCACGTAACTCTCCTTGTGTATGCACATAGATACTCGCTGGCACAGCATGTTTCGTTTTCATGGTTTAGGGATACCCGAAGTCTGTAAACGCTGATCTCTTGGCTAACRTGCTACAAAGAGCAAAATATCAGACATCCAATTCCTGCAAAGAGTTTTATGAGAAAATATGTGGTTTCCAACTAAAAAGCAGGAACAGAAGCCCCAAAAGACTCCGTCTGTGTAGGTATGAGCAGCCAGTGGATAGTGATTCTGAAAAAAAGAGGGAAAGAGCATGTCTGAATTGCCCTGATGCACAGAATTGGCAAGGGAGGAAGGGCCTGGCTGAAGCATTTTTCCCCTTAATCACCACATAGGTYTCCTGAAGTGGCTGAGACCAAAAAGGGATAAAGGTGGGACTTAATTTTGGAAGATGCAGAATATTCTGATCCTCAGGCAGCAGAGCACTTCAGGCATCGGAGCAGAGCTAACAGTCGAGCCACTTAGTTGAAACTGAAGTGCTTTTCTGCACTGATGCTATGAGCTAGCATCTTGTAGGATAGGGCCTGTACAGAATAAGATTAAAATCAGTTAATCACCTTGCATATGTCAAGCAGTGACAGATCCTAAAGCAGTCACTTACTTTCAAAAACAGATAGATTATTCATTTGGAGAAAATGATAAAGATGTCCACAAGAAGTTGCTCTTGTGTGGGGCCTATAGAAGATCAATTATTTGGCTTTTTAAGCTCTCTTGACTGGTGCTAAAGCAGTAGTTAACTGGCAGTTTTGATGCTGATATACAAAGCAAGCCATAATAGAGAAGAAAGCCACCTTTAATTTCAAGCTCCACTAGAATCATGAAAGGAAAATTAATGTTTACTAAATGAAAAAGGATGATATTGCTGGAGAGAGGAAGTTTTGGTTAAGCTTTTAGGGGAACGTTAATAACTTTGAGAAATGGAAACATATATTATAAAACATGTTGAAAATGGCATAAACTTTAGAAAATCCAGAAGGTATTTTAAACTTACCTAAGCTCCTCAATGTGGTATCAAGTTTTAAAAATCAAGCAAACTGAATGATAGCTGACATATGGAAGGAGGCTTTCTAGTACTGGCACATTTTCTATGAAAAATTCAATATAGCCTTATATTTAGAATAAATGTTTTGAGGTGAAATGAAAGTGTGCTGATCAACTTTTGCACATTTCTGTAATGCCTCTGCAAATTTCCAGGGGAATCTGAGAAGCATCCAGGCTTGTTCCCTGGGAATATACTTTCATAAAGCTGCCACTCTGAGAGTCTTCTGACATATCACAGTGTGGTTGAGTTTTGCCTRTGATATGTTGCCAAGCACCATAAATGAATGCAGCTCTGAGATGGCAGGTCACTTTTTATTTTGCCAGACACAACAAAGAAGTGTCAACCTCTGACAGTTTTTAAAAGTAGGTTTTAAAAGAAATATCAAACCTTTTTTTTTTAACCAGTCAGTATCTGAGAAGAAATGCTCACAGAAAGAGGGAGGATAGGGAAATTTGTGGAAGTGGAAGCTGCACGATGTGAGTGATTTAGCACTACATCACTGTGGTTTTATGCTCATAAATATATTTGGGATTAGGTGACRTGGACTTTATGCCATCAAATAAATGGGCAGTGGACTGAGTTCAGTCATCCGATGTGTGCGTGCACCGCTGCGGTGGGTTTGTATCTGCTGCCAGTAATGCACTAGATTTTGTGATAATCTCACAGTTAATATGCTTTGATCTTGCATTTTTGTTGTAGGATCTTGCAGTCCTTAGGTACCTTGAATTCCCTGCAGAGAACCCCCGTAATAATAGGAAATCGAAACATGTAGCAGGTGAATTGCCCGATTTAACACAATATAGCACAACYTATGAGCAGTAGGGCAGGACAGGAACAAACCGCAGCAGCTTTGGATCCCAATTCCACAGCTTAACACCGAAGTGCTCCGACTCTGTGAAGCACTTGGTGGTGGTCGACAGGAAGTACTGGTCCTATAAATGCTGGCCTGCAATGCTATAGCTTAAGAGCTGTATTTGCTTTAATGGGCTTTAGGCTGGAAAAAGTACTGACTTTCTAACTGCTAAAGCGTGTTAACAGAAACTGTAAAAAAAAAACAAAAAGAAAAAAAAAAGTGGCACGCTCTCAATACCATGTCATAAATAAATGCTGCGTTTTTCATAAGACTGCCAAGGATATGGCATAGTCATGAAAGCAGGGAAAAAGTGTTGTAGGAGACAATCTCTGTATATTACTTGTGATAAAACAGCTTACACATGATTGCTTTCAGCACTAGACTGCATTTCTTTTGAACAGGATTGCACTGCCAGTGTAGTGCAGGGTTTCCTTCGTCACCCTCTGGACAGTATTTGGTCCCCTTGTAGCAGTAGTCTGACGTAATCATTGCCAGCACTTCCTTCCAATGTAAAAAATAACCGGGTTCACATTCACAGTCAGTCTAAACCACAACCATTTCAAGCAACAGAAAAGGGAATATCAAGACCACATTTCCCTTACAAGTGCCTTGCCTCAGCAGATGAGGAAATAGATCTTTTTCTTTTCGTCCCAGTAACTGCAGACCGTTGGGAACTAGTCTGCACTCAGGGAAGTTCTTTGCTGGGGGAAGTTCAGCTAAAGAAGACTCAGAGGATGCGACTGCAGAAGGTTCATCCAGTCTTGAGTTGGTGGAAGCTACCCTTACACACGTAACAGTATGCCGCTTCTGCTTGAAAAGTGATTGCTGAGCCCACTCTCCTCCGCTACAGTCACCAGATTCTTTTGTTCATGATTTCTGCTGATGCTGTTAGTTGAGACGCAGATTAAATGGCTCCCAGTTTATAAAGAGAAGTAAGTTGCAAATTGTAGGAAAATTACTTCTGAAATTATATATCAATGCTAGTTAACTTTCAGTTGTATTTATAAAAAGTTTCCAGTATGACAAACAAGAGGTACATTGTGCACTAGGATAGTATTTTGGAAATGTACTGTGAACGTGGAGATGTGCATAGGACTGTAATTTGTGAGTAGCAAGGTGTATGTGCTCTGAATAAGTAATTCAGAAAATTTCAGTATAGCTATAATATTGGTGTTTCCTCTAAGGCTGCTGCAATATACAGTAAGATTTCTGCACTGTGGCTCCCTTGTGCCATCAGGTTTGCAATAGCATTCGCATGCCAGCCCTTCTGTCGTCTCCTTCCTCCCTCTCCTCCCCATCACACCCTTAGTAAAGCAGAAAATAAAGATGATGACAGTGTTATGTTAGGAATTGGTAGATGAGGTAAGGAGAGCAATCACTGCAGAATCTCAATCAGATGAGTTTCAGGTGTGGTTATATTCATACTTGACTTTGAAATTCTGATACAGTCAGTGTGCAAAGCCATTTCCATTCTACTCCCTGTTTTCACCCTTTTGGAGCTTTTACAGCATGCATCCTTTGAGATGTATTTTCCACCTTTTACCAGCTCCCAGAGGAGTGTGTGTCCATATATATTCATCTTAAAAGTTCTAACTGAAAACTCTTACRGCTTTGTGAAGTCAGTAACCATATGACAAAAACCCAATAATTTTTTTCCCACAGGCTTGTTCACCATATGTAGATAACTTTGCTACATGAATATAGGTGTATAGGAATACTAATACTTCCCCTAGTTTTTATTTGGCAAAATCTCTTGTTAGAAAAGTAGATACCATTTTAGAATATYCCTTCTCTTCTGAGTAAAGTCCGTAGAGCACATGGTCTTTAGTATAGCTATAGATATTGTAGTACAGCTATAGATACTGTGTCCCCGGTGCAACTCGGAAGCAGTGGTCCTGGTATTCACGACCTCAYCTGCCCACCTGCTATTCATGACCACAGCCCTCTCTCCAGCCCATGGACTGGCTGGTCTGCAGCTCTCAAGTTTCTGTAGGCATTTGAAATCCACCTGAGAGCTGTTAGGATGGGTTGCATCCTCTAGACTCTCACTTGCTGACGTTTATCCAAGTTGCTCTCCTGTACCACCCAAATGCAGCTCTCACAAATCCAAGTTCTCCATGCTGTCAGTGATCTCATAAACTGCAGTGCCCTGGCCAAGGCTGTAAAGGTGCTCRTTAGCCCTACCAGCTCTTCCACTGTAAATCCTGAGAGAGAGGGCACGTGCTGAAGAAGCCTCCTGCTAACCACAGGCTGGACGGGCCCCTTCCCAGCTGCTTTTGTGGTTCCGGGACAAACACGGCGGTGGAGTGGCTGCACATTTAGTTACTGTAAAGTTTTTGCATGTTTAATATCCTATCACAGGCAGGAGATTTATACATTCAAGAGTCATTAGCATTAGGATGGGGATATAGGTATTAAATTTTTCTTGTGCACCCTGTGCAAATGAGCTTGACTTAGCCAAACCTGGTCTAGTAGAAGGTGTCCCTGCCCATGGCAGGGGGGTTGGAACTAGATGATCTTTAAGGCCCCTTCCAACCCAAACCATTCTATGATTCTATGATTCTATAAAACAAATCATTTACTGTGCCTGTTTAAGAATAATGGCAGAAGCCAAGTTTTATATAATTATACAGGGAGAATTATTAGAAGAGCATTGTGTYTCTGTATGACTATAACTCATACCACTTCTCGACCCACACCCCTGCTTTATCCTGCATTCTCCATAGTAATAGCACTCTTCATAGATGCCAAGAAAACTACTGTCAGAAGCGAAGTTATTGTCTCTTTAATGACCACAGGAATATCCACTGAATTTAATATATTGGCTTGGGAAATCTGCTTTGCCCACCCTAAATGGCTGTCTGTCTTAAATATATCTGCTCAGAGTGATGTGCATTATATAAATAAAACTACACAGACAGCATGTTTGTCAATCAGCAAAAAAGGCTCTACACCCGCTATCCCGGCACATATACTTTGTAAGCATTGGTTTCCAACAGATAAATGTAATCAAGGTTTATATGCTCACAGAAGCCAACAGGATGGGATTGTTTCACTCGAAAGATCAGAAGAAAATTGTAACTAATGTTGTGGAAAATTACTTTGATATTGCTTTCTCAGTACAGCATCACAATTAGGTAGGAATGTGAAGCACAGGGAAAGAATAAATGAATAGTAACAAATCAACACAAACAGCTACTGTCAGGAGTACTTTGCTCAGTGAAAGTAATGTAAGCATTACTTAAAGTTTTATGACTGTGAATTTTATACTGGTTCAAGTAGTACATCAAGGTCTCACCATCATGCTTGCTAGGACTAAAACAATCAAGAACAATTTCCGGAACAGACAGATGAAACTCAGGTACGAAAGTATTTTTATTAATCTTGTTTCGTAAGTTGTACTATCTTAAATTAAAGATGACTGAATGTACTAACAATGAAGAATGTCCTTTGGGACAATGCAAAATTCTCCTATGCTGCTTTTCGGTGGAAAATCAACATTACTGACTTTTCTCCAGCCTTTCTGATGAGATTCCAGTGCCTGGCAAATACATTTTACTACATAGTAACTACATGGGAAATACAAAAGCAAAGGCTAATCCAATATAAAACTTCGCCATGCAGAATCTGTTGTCCTAAGTAGCTTAATGACACACGCATTTGTTCAATTCTATTGAGGGAGCAATCAGACAAGCAAATTATAGCAATATCCGATCTCCATTAGAAACAGGCCCTTTTAAGGAGAAACACTCTGAACAGGGGAGGGGAAGGATCCTTCTCAGCTCGCAAAAAATGTCGCTTGTGATTGACAGATTTTCACAGGAGACTGTCTAGTGACAAAATATGCCTACCTCTCTTTTTAATGAAATGAATGGATATTTTTTCATGTGTCCTTTAAGCTGTCTAATATGTTTTAGTGATAACTGCTATAATTTTCAGAAGCGGGGGATGTGAGGAGTTTCTGAGTGTACTGGGAGTTGAAAGCACTTAACACACATGAAAATCAGCCAAACAGAAATAAGAGTAATTGTATTGAGCACCTTTTACTCGAGGGTACAGTCTGGTTCCTATTAACGTAAATAGTAATTGAATGTGAGAATTGAGCAATTGATTACACACCTTTGGCAGTAACAGCATCGTTGGGATGTTCATGTTTTAGCTATGCAGAACCCTGCCCACAGCAATCGAGTACGTTACAGAGTGAGTTTCCCTGCTGGGGGTAGGAGCTTTGTCTCAAAAATCACTTCRCTGTGTGCTACAATCAGCAGTTGGTGTTCAAGAGGTTTGTGGCAGAGAGAACAGAGGTACGACAGGTCAAGATGAGGGGCCAATAATGAAAAAATGGAGAAGAAATTGCACTGCTTTTGAAACACCACTAGAAATTCCTTCTCTTTCAGGAACAAAGAATTAACTTTTCAATGTAAAGTTACAGATTCTATGCTGTCCGAATGTCTTTCCCTTCACCCCCAATCTACTGGCCAATTTCAGTCAAATGGGGCCAGTACTGCCAGTTTTAATCTGTAAGCTCTTTTGCATCTAAGTATACAAAAATAAATTGCAAAAGCACTGAAGGGACTTGTTAATTCTCTGCTTTGCACAACACTAATGATTCATTATTTCTATAGTTTCAGCTGAGTGGCTGCTTTCAAAATTGGTGTGCAGTTGGACTAAATAATAAACGTATTAAAGTATAGATTGCTTAGTGACATGGAAATAAGTACTTAATAAACCTGGACACAGAAATTAGCACTTAATGTAATTACTTAAGAGTTCTCTGTGTTAGGGTTCAGCTCCTTTAAAAATGTTAGTAATACTTTAAAATATACACAATCACGTTCACTGTACAATGAAGATATCAATTGAATAGACTTTTTATAAAGCATATATTTAGACAAAGGAGAATTTCAGTGCATATAAGAGCAAACAGTGACCAAACCTCGGCGCACAGGGGCATTATTATCAGCTGGAGTAACTGCACTGGCATTTGTCTAGGCTCTAAACCAGCCTTCATTACAGCCTTAGTCAAAGAGAAAGCGACCATAAGTAAATCAACAGATCTCGTGCTTTTTCATACTTCTTGCGTGCCCCTCCTTTAAAAGAAAACCGCTATTTCAGCCCACAGTTTTCTAGTTCTCACATTGATGTGGTCTTTGTGGCTGTTCACAGTTTAAAGGTAGTAGCACAGGAAGATCGCACGCGTATGAATGAAAGTTATGAAAAGTTTAATGGAAGTTACAGACATTAAAGGAAGGCATCCCAAGGTAGTGTCTCTTGCATGACTCATTTATGCGTCTCTTATTTTGCATCTCCATGACACATTGAATACCATACACAGGCAAAGGGGGATTCAGAGGCGTGTATTTGCAGGAACTGAACTTCTGGTGAAATTTCTCATTTTCATATTTACTGTGATATAGCTGGTAGCAGAATTTGGTCTCAACTTTAGCAGAAAATTAACTCCTGTGCACCTTGGCAAAGATTCCTGCATAATCAGTCAATTGGTTCTTGGAATTGTTTTTTAAGCAAATTCCTCTTTTTTCTATTTATTTAAAGAAATTGTTAATTAATTTCAAAATAGTCTTTATTAAAAAAAAATTACATACCTTTGTTGAGGAAACCTCTGTGAAATATGTAAAACATGTTAAGGATATAAGTACAAAATGTTGAACATGAAAGAGCGAGTGAGTCAAATAGAAATAGGAATGCTAACCTGGTGTCTGCTGATGAACTATTTCTTCTGGATCCTGCAGGTGAATGAAGACAACGAGCCCAGCTGCTCCAAACAGCAAGATGAAGGAGAACATACATGTCAGCCTCATAATTATTGTTCTCAGATCAATCCGGTTCTGACTCAGGAAAAGAACTGCACACAATCTCCAGGACACTCTTCACTCATAGTCTTGTCCTCTCATCTGGAAGTCTGCCGTAATACATCTACAAGAGGTAAGAAACCAAACCCCTACAACTTAACATATAGAACATTTATTTTTTTCAAGGCAGATTAGTAGATTTAAATCCTTGTTTAGACCAAATAACTGATTTTTCTAGCCTTTCTTTGGTACAGTTAATTGCAGTCAGTCAATTTCTGCCCCACCAGTTTATCTTTAATCATACGTCACTGTTTTTAACATGTTGAAAAGACAATGCAGAATATCATTAAAAAGTGCGGTTTGGGAAGAATGGTCATGCCATGGCCGCAATTTGCACAGAAACCCTTCTTAATAGTTTACGTGCTTCAAGTGAAGCATGTGTCGCTTTTTATTTTTCACTGATTAAACAATATGAAAACCATAAAGTGAGACAATGTGGGGGAAACGATCACAGGAGCCGCACCTTGCTTGTCAAACATGGGGAGAAGGATGAACAACTGGCAGCTGCCTGCTTCACCCTTGATAAAAACGGTTGAACTAAAATGGTGCACCACAGGTCACCATGCCGCCCATTGAAAAAGCTCTGCAGGTGTATTGATTTCCAAGGGAAATACTGGTCACAGTGCTTGGACCTCCTTTTACTGGCTGGCAGAAAACATGGCAAAAGAGAGCGTGGGGAGCAAGCGGGCTGTCTCTGCRGGAGCGATGGGCACGGCTGCCTCGCCTCCCCTGGGAACTCCCAGCGAGGTCCTGGGCTCGGTTCTGCGGATTCTCACTGCTCGCTCTAACACTTGCCGTTACGTGCAGCCCYGGTGGAATGGCAGCAGCCCTAGTCCCAGATGGGCACATTGTATGTCATTCTAAACCCCCTGCTGAGCACAGCCCTAAGACAAATACTTCACTTTAGGCCCATGAATAGTCCCGCTGGAACCAATGTCCATTCTGGTAAGATACTAAGAAGTGAACAAATGAAAGAACGGGAACCAGAGAGGAGAGCCATTAGCGGTGCCACATGGCTTTATTAATTAAAATAAATGCTTTTGCCACACAGCTATGCTGGCCCYGCGTTTTTCAGTAACACAAAGGAAGGTGCATTAGAGCACAGGCAGTGGAACTGGTTCCCAAAAATGTAACCGGATTTCTTATCAGCAAATTATTGAACACAAGGGCTTAGACTGCAGATCAGCAACAGGTCGCAGGGGTGGGGATCACTTTGCTTTTCTCATATTTCTAATTGTAAATGCGACCTGGTCTAAGGAAGGTTTTTGAAGGTGGTCTTTTTTTACAAWGGAGGTTTTAAGTACAGAAGGACTGCGTAACATTAGTTTGCAGGGAGGATGGGTTGTGGAAAGATGATGATTCAAAGTAGTTATGCCAGGAAAAGTCTTTAAAGATTTGTTCTCGATGTGCCTGGAATATTTGGTGTCAGGGACAACTTGCTTGCTTTTCATGGTTTCCATAGCAGGTTTTTAATTTTCTGAAGTGTACTGGTATTCTAAATTTCTAAAATGCACCGAAGAAGAACAGTAGTTGTGCAATCCTGCTGAAGTAATTTCTGTGACTCTGATTGATAAGGTTATTTAATGGCAACTATGTTTACTCAGTGTGTAAAGCAGGCGGAGCTCCAGGCCAGGAACACTGGTGGATGCTTGTATCTTAAATGAATGCAGAACGCTAAGTTCTCTCTGTACATAGGCAAATTCAGCTTTATTTTCTGTTAAAGTTATGGCAGACATTAACTGTGTATTTTTATTATTTTCTACCCTTAAACCTTTCTCACCCCTTTAAAAGTAAAACTAAAAGAAAATGTCGCTAAGTTTTTCAGCACTAACAAAGCCAAATACTTATGGGTCCGTGTGCAGGTTCATCTGTGCCTGTTGTGTGCATATGTATTTAGCGTGGATGGACTTTTTGCACGTATATTTATTATATATATATTGTAAGGGTGAAATACTAACTCTAAAGCCCTAGGGGAGTCAGATTAGGGAAGGAGGATTAGCCTTCAAAGCAACTGTGTTACAGTTCCAAACATAAGCAAACAATTCGGAAACACCCTCTCTCTGCTTCAGTACAGAATTTGTTTGCACTACATAGTCAGTGGTTTGGATAAATGGGTACTTCGAACCAAATCCACCTGTGGCAAGGCTGGTACAACACGAAAATCACACCATCATTTTGTAGAACTGTCCAGTGAGAGCTTTCTAAGAATTGTATTTGATTGCCTGATACAAACGTTTCCCTATTTGTAACCTACATACCCTCTCTGCATGCCCATGGGGAGGAGAATGCTACTACCCCAGTTTTACAGGACAGGCTTGAGGCAAGTGCCTTGCCCAAGATTATACGGAGCAGTGACGGAGCAGAGAGTTGAAGGGTCTCCCAGGCCCTAGGCTGGCATCGGCAGCGCTGCCCTTCTCTGCTGGGACTGTCCCAGCAGCTGGTGGGATAGAGAGCTGGCAAGAAACGATCATAATTTCAGAGATAGCAGCTTAAAAACATCCACTCCCAAATAACGAGAGTTTTATATTTATATATATATATATAAATTATATATATATTTATATATATAAAAATATATATATAAAAATTCTATTATATTTATATATATATAAAATATATATTTATATATATATATATATCTCCCAAATAACGCTGAGTTTTAAGGTCATTCTCTGAATGAGTTATACCCTTGAGCAAATATGAGTTTCTAAAACAATTATTATTAGCTTAAAATGCTAAACCATTTTCCCTGGTTTTGATTTGTTGAAATGTTTTTGTTTGAAGTAGAGGCAGCATCAAGAAAGAAGATCCCTAGCGAGTTTTTAATTAGCGCGAGAAATGCAACAGTAGCAGTTTTTAACAGTTACAATGTTTACATTATTCCACATCCTATAGGACAACGGTGTTCAAGATCACATAACCTTTTAGGTTAGACACTACAGGATCTTCTGGACCCCTCAAGATGCAACAGTAAGGAAAGCTAGATGAAAGCATATATTGAAAGAAGAAAGCATATATTAAAAGAAGAAAAGGCCACATGTACTTGCATAACTCTAAAGAAAGACTGCTGTTTATTGCCTGTTGCCGTTACACGTCTTTGCAAGCAGTGAATATAGAGGGAGTCCAAGAAGGAAAAAGAAAGAGAACCTCTTTCCTCTCGACAAAATTATTACCTCTCAACAAAACAGAAACTTCAGAGATCTTTAAATTATGGGTCTAGGCTTTTCCCCTCCCTTTTCTCCTGTAATTATTTTTTCAATCAGTTGACTTTAATTAACRTGTCCTAGGAGAGCAAACCTGGTGAATGGGAACGGCTGTTTTATACATGCTGAGCATGTGCTTCCTGAGCCCTCCCAGGCTGGTCGTTGAGTTACAGGAGCAGAGGAACTCTGAAAGCAGTTAGCACTGACTGATAAATGTGAACGAAGTAGCCTCGTTAAGGAAATGTTTGAAGATGTCATTTACACCCAAATCACATCATTTTAAAAATGGATCAGATAAAAAACTAAAAAAAACCTTAGTGGAGCATCAGCTAACAGTTTCTTCAGGCAATAGTTACTCAGGCATAAGAGGGAGAGGCATGCTGTATGTGGGAGCTTTGGACTGATCCATGCAGAGCCCTATCATCTGGGAGGCAGAATTTGGACAAATCCATAGCCTTCAACTTACACTTTGGATTTGCAGTCACATACTTTAACTGTGCTCCTCACAATGGGCAGTAACATATTTTTATAATTCTTATTAGTATTACGGAGAGTGCAAGAAGATAAGGTTGCAAGCAGCTTCCAATCTAAACTCCATTTTCAGCTACCCTGAACTTATTAAGCAGATGGAGAGCGGTTCACTAGAATGTGCAATAATGAATTGAAACATCTAACTTTTAATTTATTCTTCCTTTATACATTTCTGTGGTGGATAAAACTCCCAGGTATCAATAGATGTTTTCCTAAGCTTTTCCATCACCATGGTATGTGAATGCTCCGCCCTTGAAAGCAGCGGAAGTATGCCTATACGCAGATAATAATTAGCACTCAGATAGCACTTTCCAGTTCAAAGACGTTCATTAATCACCATAGTACTCTTCTGAATTGTGAGGAAGTATCGGGTAGGAGAATAGGTGTTGCATCATTAAAGCAAGCCTTTTAAGGACAGAAGGTGTACAGTTTTAGGTAAAAATAATCCAAATATGTTTGTGGAAAATATTTGAATGTTATAGCAAAGTTTTCGGGCACCAAATCTTTTACTTACAAACAGAAGCAGGACTAATTCCCCCCTGCTCCCAAGCAGTACTGAAAGATGCTGTAAACCAATATGGTGGGAAAGATTTATTTAAATCTTTTGACAAGAGTGGCACTGAAAGTAGTGCTTTGTAGGTCTGCTTTTCTGCAGTCACCCCYTGGAAGCCTAATGGCTGAACATTTTGATGTTTGACGTTACGATAATGGATTAGTCCAGGAAAGACAAAGAGACAGTTTTCTACCAACGTCTCTGGTTCCTCATCTGAGATGGGTCAGGCAGGCTGCACTCGGGGTTGTGTCTGATAGCACATGGCTGTTTGTTCATTCATGAGTTTTGCGGACATGACATTMTCTCCCTTGTCTGCTAACAAGTCTGTGTGAAGAATGGCACTGATAAGATAATAATCTAAGGGCATGAAGTAATTCTTGGGTAGAAACTCAGGGGATTGCCTTTCGTCCATCTAGAACTGAATCTTTCCCTAATAGTAGCCATGCTGATGCTTCAAAGGAAAGTAAAAAAAACCTTGCAGAGCAAAGCAGTAGGATAACTTGCCCTCAGGAAAAGGTCTGTYGATCTTTAGTTGAGGTCACCTTCTTTTTATGTGGGTAGCATATCTGAGACTGGCTGTCTTAGGAAAACATGATGTCAGGGTGTGCAGCTTTCACAGCACTACCAACAATTGCTTTTTAAGACCTTGGTCATTTGCAGAGAACAGGAGGGACAGGGGCCACGAGATAGCTACAGCTCCTCCTTTCTCTCTGTTGGCTGCTTACAGAGATGTTGCAGAACCCAAGTTACATGACTCTCTGTGTAATCGGGTGCTGGCGTGCTTTCACTCCCCCGGATAGCTGGTGACCAGCCCAGCTACATTAGCCTGAAGATGAAAGGAACTGTGCCAAGATGAGCAGAGGCTCTTTTCCTATGTGGCACCAGGGGAAGGGAAGGACCAAGGTGGGCCGGAGACCCCGTAAGGCTCCTGCCCACGGCAGGGCACCTTTATACTCTTCCTTCCTGGGGCTTCACTGCAAGGTGCCGATGCAGCTCCCAGTGAATCAAGGAACGCAAACTAATGCCAGCGTCAGGTTTACATTACCATATACATCAGCAAGTCAACAAAACACCCAAGTTGTTTGCAAACATCTACTGATTGCTAAATTGGACAATTACAAATCACCTATGAATGAATGTAAATGCCTAGTTCACATGTACAGGGTAAACTTCATTTCTCATGCTATGCAGGCTTTAGTTGATAGCAGGCTGCCAGTTCAGAGCAGAGTCCAAGCCCCCTGTTTATTCAAAGGAGGGCAGCAGTATGCACGTGTCTTTGCCTTTTGAAAGCGGGGATTGATGCGTTTCCACCAGGCGCTTTGTGTGCTGTTGAATAACCAGGTAGTAAGCAGCAGAGATCAGCTTGGGCAAGAGCTCCCACTGCTGTGGTTGTGCCATTTTTGGGAGGCAAACTGGGAYGCCTGCATGGTGCCGTGGAGCTCTCTGTGGAGGTCCGGGTCTGTGCAGCGCTACCCAGGCTCTCTGTACAGAGAAACGTGGCGCTGCACGGGCMCGGCCTCAGCAGCGGCTTCTACCTTTGCCAAACTGTCCTC
Source organism: Oceanodroma leucorhoa (assembly GCA_030449065.1). NCBI lineage: Eukaryota > Metazoa > Chordata > Aves > Procellariiformes > Oceanodroma > Oceanodroma leucorhoa. The sequence continues at coordinate 9,977,698 of JASVER010000007.1, read as the reverse complement.
AGTTAACAGCATGCATTGACTGGTAGTATTGCCAGTTCAGAGAGAGATATTTATAAATGCAGAAATATTTTTATAAGTCGATCTTTACCTGATAGAAATAAAATCTACACATGAAATTTCAGCACTCCCCTAGCTGACCCAGGGAAGTTTATCTGTGAGCTGTTGGCAGCTGGGAGCTGTGATGGGTTTTTGTCTTCTACTGGATTTTGTTTTGCGCGTTCTGAAAGGGTGCTGTAATGGAGCACTTGCTTTATGCATTATTAAGATAATTTTGCTTAGATTATGTAATATAGTTAGAGACTGGAATAGTGACTGTGGGCAATTAACGGAATAGAAAAAAAAAAAGGGAATACTATTACTACAAGAATATGAGAAAAAGATTTGCTATTATTACTGAAATGATCACTTCTAAATACATTAGCTGTGTTTCTATGAGTTGTGTGAAAAACGACTGCTTCTCATCTCTGAAGCTGAGCCAAGCATGCATTTCCTTGTTTCAAAGCACTTACAGAGACAAAAGGCCTTCAAACACAGGGCATTAGGTTTTCCCATCACTTAAGTGTCCACTCTCTGCTTTACCCCTGACTTCTAGATCAGGCTTGTCATGACATTTACAGAAGAAAAAAGGATTTATAAACATTATTCGTATTCACCAGTAAACCTAATTTTTATAGTTTTACCAATGCAGGCACTGTACTAGAGGTGGAGATATTAAAAGTCATATTATTCTGTAGCTGTCAGCACTCTTCTTGGAGACAGGAAATGCAAATGAACCCCAAGTATTATGCCCCAAATCCTCTGGCTTCTTTAGCATAGGAAACTATTTATCCTGTGGCTGCTTCCATTCACCAAATGTTCATCTTTGGGTGCTGGATTTTCTGTCACTATATTCTTGCTTATGTATCAATAGGAAAAAAAATTTATTTTCTCTGAGATTTAGAAAGAACAAATTTGTTTCCAGCTGATATTTCGAATCAAAACATTTTGTCTGGCTTACTTCAACTTCATCTGTAATTATATTCTTCTTTGTGTAATAACAAAAAATAAGTATTTTGAAGAAGGGTGAAATAAGAAATTTTAAGTTGAATCTGTTCAAAATGCCCTGCTCCTGAAATCTCCCCAAAATTCTTTCCTGAAAAAAATCCRGATTCATATTTTTCCTTCATATGGGGAAAGGAATTAAACCTGCTTCGATGAAATCRCGAGTGAAGTTAAAGGTTCCTCTGACTCTGACAAATCCTTGGAAATCAGAAGTGAAGTACTTGAATGGAGAGAGGTGGCTCAGCCTTCCCACCTCCGTGTAACACCGGCCAATGTCCGAAGGGTGATGGTGAACCCTTGCCCCAGGTAGCTCCAATGGGTATGTCCTGAGCCGCCTGTCAGCGCTGCCAGATGCACAGACCAGTTTAGCAGTTTGAATTCAAGAAGCGAAAGCATGCTTGCCTTGTGTGATTTTATGCAGCACTACTTTGAGCTCTCAGTTTTCCTAAGAACTACTTGCAGAGGCAGGAATTGGCGCTTGGGTGAACCGGACCTACTGACCTGCCCGATGAGCTGGCACCTCTTCTTCCCTGCAGCTTAATTAGTCTCCTCTGTGTCCCAGCAATCCTGGATGAACACGCTGAGCTGGCCACCTGTGTTACATGCTACCCAGCGCACACCATCAGCGTTGTAGGAAATTAGGCAGAACTTACTGCCTTTTAAAAGCTCTGTTCTCCAGTCATGACGTCATTATGCATCTTGGCTTTCAGCATCTCCTCCAATTATGCCAAATGGGGATTTCTTGACATGAAGAGAGTCCTTAAATTAGAGGATCCTCTTTTGCTCACATATACACGAATCCATATACCGCAAAAAGTGAGGAAAAGGGGGTTTAGAGGCTTTCTTTTATTCTGGTGGAAACTTGTTTTGTCAGCTATCAGTGGGTCCAGTTCTACTCTGTTATGTCTTGTCCTTTGGACCTGCACGCCACTAAAGGTATATTCACCCATATAACGTGCCAAAACCTGAATTTTAGCATAACTACAAAAAGCTATGATACTGTTTTATGTGGCTGAAGTCAGAGTGATAACATATGACCCCTTTTTCCCATTCCAAAACCCCCGGCAAAGCTGCTAAAGCTGCTCCTCTCATTTCCATCACATATTGCGGTAGGAAGCGGGCACTTCTGGTTTCCACTTTCATCTACAATTTAAGACCAAAAGGGACAGCACTCAGTAAACAACCAAAATAATCCTTTCAAAGTCGAGAAGATTTCTTTCCTATCTTTCTGGGTGCAAACTGTAGCAGGAGTCATATGTTACTAATCTCCTCAGTACTGCAGCAGGTCCTTAGCAAGTTAATACACACACCTCTCCAAGATCCTCGAGGGGTTATAATACTATTCCTAAACTAAAATATAATCTCTAAAGCAGCTGGCATTTGAAATGAAAAAAGTCTGCTTTACTTTGTTTCAAATTAACGTCTCACAGGAGCTGTACAGTGACAGTGTAAATAGTGAGTGTCAATAATGAACTTGTCCAGCTTTCTTCCCCCCCAGAGCGGAAGGCACACAATTTGCATGGCAGATCTCACGYGCAGGCAGCCTGGCCCTCCCAGGCTCTGCCTGGTAGCAGGATTTATAGGGGTATAGTCCCACTTACAATATTTCATATAGAAAACTCTGCTGAATGCAGTGAACTCTGTTGTAAAGTACGGTGGAAAGGTTGCTACTTTTTCAGATGTCCACTTGGTTCTAGTTAGAAATGCTTCCCTCTCCCCCCACTTGCCTCAATCTCTGTTCTATTTAAAGTAACTATCACATTTGCAAAGGTTTTTTAGATGTTTGCACCATCTTATGACAGTGATGGTTGCACATCCCTGAAGGTGTTTCATTTGTCTCTTCTATAGGTTTCCTGGCTATTCCAAATAAAAATGCCTTCTTTCAGAAGATACGAYGCACCTGGAGTAAGCTGGACTTCCAGAGGTACCAAACAAGTGATTACCCCAGACAAATTCTCTCCTTTATGTCAGTATGAAGCAAATATACATTGGAGTTTGCTTTTATAAATTAATTTTACTGTGCAGTTTTAGGTGTGTTGTGGTAAGGAGAAAAAGATGACAGAACTTAAAGTATGAGCTGCTTTTATATATATATTATCATAGAATCATAGAATGGTTTGGGTTGGAAAGGACCTTAAAGATCATCTAGTTCCAACCCCCCTGCCATGGGCAGGGACACCTTCCACTAGACCAGGTTGCTCAAATAATGTTGTCCTCCAACATTATGGTTTAACTTTATGCCGTATGTAACATGGTTCATGTAATATGATGTGGAGATTAATGATTCCCCAATGCTCTTTCCTTTTCCTAAAAGATAAAAGTATCTGAAGTGGAGATTCTTTGTCATRAGAATCATAAGCAAGCAAGAAAAACAGGAAAACTGTGAAATGGTTCCTGTAAGCTAGGAGTTAAAAACCTTTGTCACAAGTGAGGGTGTTTTCAATTCTGCACTTGAGGAAACAAAACACTCTAAAATTTCTGCAAAAGCATAAAGAAAGCAGCCTCCTGGCTCACACTGTGCCTAGTTCATTGTGATGCTACTATGGCTACTTCAGGAAGAAGAAAATAGCCCTCGTAACCTTGAAATGTAACATTTTGCTGTGAAAGTGGAGTGGGTTCCTTTATTGACTTGAGCAACTTTTGTATCGGTGTACATCTGATTGTTTTCACCTAATATGGCTCTTGATCCTTCTAGCCATGATGACTAATTTGTTTCTTACTGAAATTTTACAAATGCTTTCTCCCTAATGAAAGATCACCATCTGTTTAGTCAAGGTACTTTTTCACTTAGACTCTGCCCGTATGTCAGAGATAAGTTATTTCCTCTTGTTCTTGATTTGGGCAGTTGAAACCCAGCAGCTAATTGAAAGGACATATTCTATAAGTAGATCCAGTTGGAAAACTCTTTTTTTTTCTTCTCTAAAATGCCTCTTACATTTCCTTTCCAGCTGAAAATTTTCCCCCAGGATATATTGCAAATCAAACTGAAATAAATATTTGCATTTTATTTTGAAGTGCAGTTTGTAAACAAAACGAAATAGAATTTTTGTTTTGAATTCAGTTGTCACGTTATTGCAGTGTATAAAGGGAAGCTGCTCTCRGTGCGGAAGGATTCGTTGGCTGGCTGTGCAGAGGCGTAGCTGCGACGTGCCGCCGTCCGGATGGGCTGGCAGGTCTGAAGCAGGGACTGAGCCCCTCCAGCTCACATGCCATGTGGGACCAAAGGGAAGAAGCCCTTCTGCAAGCTGAGAGATCTSCTAGGTGTGTATCAGGGAAGAGAAATACCTGGGGGCTTTGCCTCTTCACACCTGAAGAGGAGTGAAATGGTTCTGTGTAATGAGTGAGGGAAAGTACACGYGGAAGCTGGTGGAGTTGCAGAGAGGCAGAGCTGTGCCGCGGTCAGGGGTTTCCTGGGGAAGCAAGCCGAGCGTTTGTCGTAGATGGTGCCTGTTCAAAGGCAGCATGAGGATATGTTTATCAGTATTATACTGGAGCATTGCTTACATTGGGTGGAAAGCATTTGTCCTACCCGTGCACTCCTTGGCTTCTGAAAGCTTTGCATTTTGGCAAGGTCAGCTTTGGGGAAGGGGTGCCATACCACCTGCAGCTTCAGCACAGTCGCACTTTGAAAGACAGGAGTGCATAGCTGCCAGCAGAGCCACCGAGGAGACAGACATGGTCTGTGTTCAGAAATGTGGCTGTTTCATTAGGTGGTGGTTGCAGTAACCGTAAGACTGGGTGAGAAAGGAAGTGCAGGGTTGTCTGGCAAAGGACCGAAGGTCCCCGTTTATGTAGGGGAGCAGAGACACCAGTATGATTGTCACTGTGTAAGGAACTGGGATGCCTATGTGCGATGCACTTCTAGGTCTTCCTTATCCATATGCTACTGCACCAGAATTTCAGACACTCCAAATTTCAGAGCAGTCAGGAAAAACATGGATTTCAGAGCAACTACTCAGCCTTTTAAACAGAAGGAGATTTTCAATATTGAGCTGTAATGAGAATCCTGAATAGGCATGAACTCTCTTTAAAATCAGTTCTGTAACGCTGGTAGAGGGGGAGAATGTTACTATTTGGTTTGCTGTTATTCAATTATTTTTAAGCACCTTTTGTCAGATTTGTAATARGAACAGATAAGGCAGCCAGCTGCTAGGCATACTTGTGTGCTGTAAATATCGGAGATCATTAAATGTCACTGGGAAAGTTCCCGTTGTTACATTGATACTCTACAGGAATGGATATACTCTATTGACTCGATACATTTGACATCAGACTCAGTTTGTAACTCCATCTCTTCTCTGCTTCTGCATTCAGTGAGGGGAACGTAGATGCAGCCTCAAAACTTCTGTTCTTTCCTCCCTCTTTTTGCTGTAATGTAGACAGACATAATGATGCCTGCTCCAGGAAATGGAACAATTGTCAAAGTATTTGTGACACAGAGGAATCCTCCTGGGGAAGAAAAAGGGTATTCTGGTACTCCCCTCCCCAGCATCAATGCTCTGGCTGTAGTGTTGAGACACTTACCAGCATGTTAGTACTGGTGAATGAGGCTCAGATAACTGAACAGCAAAGATAATATAAAATAGGGGTCTTTTCCTGTTTGGCGTGTTTAGCCCTGTGCCAGKCAGGGTTATTCAAACGCCGGGGGCTGGCTCTCGGGGCTGGCGTTATCATCTCGGCCCTGTGCCTGCGCTGTGTCTCCTGTGGGTTGACACTGATCAAGTTCCGGCTGAGGGCTGGGGGGGATGTTACCACAAACACGAATATTTGCATTCATTACTGAAACTGAGGCATTCGCATTCAAAGAACCTGACTGAAGCTCAGAGAAATTATTGTTAGTTTTCTGAAGTCACTCACGTTTAACGGTTCTGTAAAAGGTACCAGAAGAATTGGGGTTTGACTGTAGGTACTATGTTGTATGTCACAAGCAGTAAAGGAAGGCTGAGACTTAATAGGTGCAAAGATGACTTGCCTGAATAAGACTTGGTAAGACAAATTTCAAACACATTCTGCACACGCAGAAGTATCAGTATTTGCCCTGGCACCAATAATAAACACCAAAGTTTATCTTAGTTTCTTGTTTGGTTAGTTATATGGTTCACATCAGTGTAATTATCTGTGCCTCACAATCTTTAGTGTTTCCGCTTGCAACACTTGTCTGAAGGGAAGAAGTAATTGCTTCGATTCTGTGTTTTTTTTAACATATAGACGCACTGTTGCACAGGGAGGAGTTATGTGATTTGCATGAAGTTATTYGGGATATTTCTTATGGAAGCAATAGCTGACGCTGGCTTTCTCACGCCACAGATAAAGACCAATCATGAATTCATTCATGATAGATGAAATTAAACTACTATTTTTATACATTTTTTTTCCAAAGGCTTGATCAAGTATTTGTCTTTTAAATACAAAACCCATATGGAGTAAAATGTGTATCTGAGGGGAGTATTTCCTACTAGTAATATTATTAGGGTAGCGTCACTGTTGATATACTCTTAATTCCACAAAGCTTGAAGAACCTTGATTAAAAAAAAGCAAATACTATTGTAATGCAAAAGGTGACCAGTGAAAAGTCAAGGCTAGAGTCAAGGACCGGGGGTGCTRCCATATGCTGTAGGTCTTGTTCCACACCTGCAACCTGCTGAGCACTGCAGCTCTCGTAGCAATTAAGGGATGTTTAATTCTTCTCCTTTCTGCGCAGTGTTTGGCAGAGATACGGCTGTTCAGAATCTGACTGCTTAGCTTTGGATTTTGTTGGCTACATCACTGTAATATCCCTTTTGGACTTTAATTTTCCAATGATAGCATATTGCTAAATGGTTTTCTTGCTCAGTCATACCGGTTTGTACGCCATGACTTCACTGGGGTTGCCTAGAGAAACCAAACAAGGTGCAGTCCTGCAGCTCTGGTGCTGGAGCTCCTGGGGCTGGGTAAGTTTATTTTCCTACATGCACAGTTTGATAGAAAAAAATTAAATATCTGCACTTTCAGATCTAGGGTTTCCTTAAGCTTTCATTAAACTAAGGTGGCAGCAGCTAACGGTTACAAACAGATCATGGAAAACAGTGCCGAGCGGCTGAGCTTTTCTGGTTTGCCCACAGTGTAAGTTATGCCCAGGATAAACTACATCAACTGTACTTAAACCAGTGCTAAAAGATGCTTCGCTGACCTGCCCACAGAAATAGCCAGGCACAGAGATTCCAAGGCCTCCTAGGACTTTATAAAGAAATGATAATTTTTATAATACTTTCTGCTTTTATCACTCTGTAATTAATTCCACAATAAAGAAACTGGGTGTTCCTGAGCCAGGACTCCTGCAGAGTGCGCAGAGCCAAGCAGGCCTCTAGCTTGCCATCAGCACACCAGTGACAATGGTTTCATTCAAACCAGGATGATAAAGACAAAATTTTGACTCCTGACTCCATCAAATTCAGTTTTTCTATCAATGTCCACACGTCCAGAAAACCACCTTAGCCCCCATCTGGTGCTTGACAGCTTCTTAAATCTTTCTATTTCGCAAAAATTTCCTACAAAACCACAGGTCTGTCTATTTACAAACTGATTATGCCCCCTTAGCTGCAACTCTGGCGCTGGCAAAATCCTCCAAAGCTTAATTCTGATTATTTGCATTTCCTGCGCTATCCACTAGTGCTTCACGGTTTCACTTCATACCCTTTCACGAAACATTTCACAGATACAGTATTCTCCAGCAAAGCAGATGGGAACATTTATATTTGCGGCTCAGAGGCTCTCCTTTGCTCCAGTTCCTGAGAATTAACCTTGCCTAATCCCTCRGTGCACTTTCCACTGTGAGCTGTCCCACCACTGAAAGAAATTGCKAAGTCCACAGTGCGTAAATATTTGTATTAAGTTATCCAAATTTAAAATCAAGACCTTAAAAATAAAATAGTTACTGACCTTTTAGCTCATTTATAATTAAAACCTGTTCTAATGTTGTGCATATAAATAATAGATAGCTGTTTTCACAGATCAATGCCTTCTCTTGCTTTATAAGAAACATTTTAAAGTAAAATTACTGTGCCTTTAAGTTTAATAGGAAAATTCGATGTGTTAGCAACTATGCGTTGATCTCTGTACATTTTTCAATTGTAAATTGCACTTTAAAAATGCAAACAATTATTAATATTGATTTGGGCTAAAACAATATTGAATTTCAATATATTTCTGGCTCTTTTATGAATTACCCTGCACAGCTAGTGTGATTATGATGAAAGAGTATTTGCACGCTCAATTTCTTTTCAGCAAGAAACCTTGAAGAGTGCTAGTTGTGTTCAGGGTGATAATGATAAACCCATGCATTCAGGGAAAATAAGACTACCTTAAAAATCTCAACTGGAGCATTGTAAATTAATATTTCATCCTATACGTGCGGTTCTTATATCATGCTAGCTGAATTTTTGTTATTAACAAATATTGAGAATTTAGTTAGAATGCAGCTCACTGCCTGAGCCCTCTGTTTTGGTTGTGCATCGCATGCAATTATAAAATGATGTCAATCCATCACTGCAATTTCCTGCGACTAAGCAAAGAGACGAATATATTCATGTCCTAGAATGCTGTAAGATGCCAATTTATTTAAGTGCCATTAAAACCATGTTTCTATGCTGCGGCTGGAACAAACATTTCATAKCTCTGTTGGTAGAGGGTTTTGAGCTTTTCTTCTGATCTCAACTGAGATCTCAAGGCCTGTTTGCTAATTGCTTACTCAGATACCCCAGCATCTCCCTGGAGGCCTCATCCTGGGGACAGCCCTTCCCCGTGCGGTGCGGCAGCGGCYGTGGCCAGCAAGGTCACTCCGGCGGAGTGCCCTCATTACGAGACAGAGGAGCGGGTGGCAAGGGGGTCTCCTGAGAACCCTGCRATACGTGGACAGAATCTTCTGGAAAACAGAAACCCTTTTCCCTGGGGAAAAGAGGTGTATTGAATCAGGACAAAATGTCAAAATGAGATTTTTGTAGAAATGGATTTTCAGAAAAATTTAATTTATTGGGCCCTTAAGTGGCGTTTTCATTRTGCTTGGCTGCTAACCGCTTGGACAGCTGTGCAGAAAACTTGTGAACTGCCAAGGGTTTTCTAGGCATGCGGAGGGCTCTAAATCCCCACTTCATCCTCTTCCTCTCCCTTCGCAGCTGTCTGCGTGCCGGGAGGGCAGAGGGCTGGGGACCGCTCACCTCCAGCAGCCTGCCTGGGAAGCGGCCGTTAAACTCAGTTTTTGCCGAAAGTGGAATTGAGGAGCGCGTAGCAGGCAGCAGCCAGCCGAGCCGTCGTTTTGATTCTCCCAGGGAAAAATGTTTTTTCCCAAACTTTCTTTTTCCACATAGAAAACTTCGGTTCTGTGAAAAGGGCATTTTCTTACTGAAAATCCTTCTGCTGGAGAATTCCCCCACCAGCTCTTTTTCTGGAACTTACTCCCACAGAAACTGAAAATAACCCAAACTTGGTGACTTTCCAGTCATGTTACAAAAGCTAATGTTTTCCTAGAGTCCCTGGAGACGGCCGAGTTGTGCTACTTATATTAAGAAAGGGGTAGTAGCCAGCTAGCAAGTGTCCGCAGGACTGGTATGAGTGCTGCTGGCCCTTAATTCAATCCTATGTAATGAATGATTAATAATATTAAGGCACTTAACCTTGAATAGTGTTGTAATTATTTTGATTATGAAATAAAATCCAGAAAGCGTTTATGACATTTACTATTTTTAAACATCATTATTTTGGAGAGCATCRTTCAAGAATTTTGAACACTTCAAATCAGTAAAACAGAAAAATGAAATGACTCATGATTTTTCTYTACCTGACACAGGTGGTCTCTAGTGTGATTTCTCCCTTCTGTGGGAAGAGTAGTAGGTAGGTAACAACGAGTGCCCTTCTGTTCCTTCATTTCACAGGTAATCTTGTTTCACCGTTTTATGCTTAGATGCCCGTAAAAGTATAGTCACCTCTCTGTTATTTCACATTGTAATAGCATTGTGGTTTTGATTAGAGCAAGTCAATTTTCTTTGCCAAAATGGCTTTTTAACAAAACATGGTACTTTCAGAAAATGTATTCTTTGGTCATAATTTTGTGATGTAAGAGGTTCTTTCCTTGACAAGTTCTGTGTCCTATATTGCCAAAACTAGTACTGTGTATATTACTATAATTTTATAATACATACATGTTGCATGATACATAGTATATCGATACAAAATACTCTTAAGGACTCCAGCCTCCAGGAGAAAACCCGGAGCTGTATCAGTTTGAGGCAGTAAATGCAAGCCGTAATACTTCTCAGCAGAGAGAAGTCCAGTTTTTAAGAAGGAAGGATATTTTTCCTGTTAATTTTTCCTTAGGTTGATCCAGATCCTGCCCAGTCACTACATGCTCTTTAGCTAGATTAATTTTGGATACACAGCAGATTTTGTGCCTTCCAATCTCAACAACTGTGGCCGACAGAGCTAATTCCGCGTTGCCTGAGAACAGGCGCAATGTCACGGCCACTGGTGGTTCCCCACTGGGTGTCTATTTAAACGAGAGAGCATGTCAGCTGTCAGGGGGTGAGGCTCTGTTACATGAGAAGGACGTGCTGCTAATAACCATACTTCCTAGCTTTACTGCCTTGTATTTCTCAAGGAATTCCTTTCATCATCCTGATTTTAGGTAACGAATTTTAGCATTCTTGGTGTCTCCCAGGGGATGTTTCCTGACACCGTAAGCGGGTGTCAAAATTCTTGCTCAAGCTCACTGAAAGCAACTTCTGGCTCCTTAGCACCTTTCTTTCCAGACCGATGCCTCTACTCATCCTAGCAAGAGGGAAACATCCAGAGCCTGAAATCTACCTTTTAGTAATTACTGTACGTTCTGCTGCCTCATCAGATGACAGCTCATGGTTGTGTAACTCCAATAGAGGAAAAACAGCRTAGGATTTGAGGAAGATATATATTTTTTAAGTCAAATCAGGCTGCACATTATTTCTATCCCACTTGCAATTAGCAGTGTGTGGGCTGATCGCTAGCAATAAACTGTGGTTAGAACTGAAACTTAGCTGTACCACTCTGGGTGTCACATGTTGCTGTAAAAGTTTAACAAACTAGAGAAGCCATTAGAAGAACTCCTGTGGTTCCAGATAGCAATGTTTCAGCCCTGCAGCCCTCTTCTGCGCTAACAATGACTGGAGTTTATATACATTCACCATGGTGAAAATTACAGCTTTGCCCGTATACTAACTTGCTGTGTGTGCCTAAGAGTGGCTGGACCACAGTGTTAGATTCCCAAAATACCCAGGTATAACAGAGGGGTTAAGTGCACCATTTTAGACTTCATTCTGGACTTCCCAGCTTACAGCCAGCCCACTCCATTACTTTTTTTTAAATTGTTAATATTTTTGACTATTTGTTTTTACAGATGAATTTTGCATTCCTTTTCAGTAGCATCATGACTGTATTATTAAATGTTGCATTGCAGCATAGAGAGGATCTGAGACCTCTTCAAACCATTAGCTCTGGTTTAAACATGCTTCCAGCACACACTATGTGAAGAAAGCACTCAAGAGCTTCTTTCCCACATAAGTATACTGTAACTGCAATATCATAGTTGTGTGCAAAATATTATGAGAGATCAGTAAAACAGAACAAATTGAGAGCATCAAGACTCTGTAAGTAAACTGTGCATCTGATGACTAATGGTTGTGATGTATTTGTGTTTCAGAGACCTACTGAAACATAAAAAAAGCTATTTTGGCTTGAACCATTAGTGGTAGCTGCTTTGCCACCTCCGTTTATCTTTTTGTCCTTGCCTCACCCTTTTTTTCCTATTCTGCTTATGTATAATGAGCAACTTCCTGTTAAAGTGTTTTAATGTCAAAGACATTAAAGTGATAACCCAGGGGACTTGGGAGACAACGCAGAGAAACAGTAACCATAGGCAGAGAGCAGCAACCGCATGGTGGAGGAATTTTCAAGCTGACTGTACGTGGGCTATTTCTAAACTGTTCTGAAAAGTATCTAAGAAAAGCAGCCTTATTGTCAGAGACTTGTTTATCTGCAGAGGGATTCAGGCACTCTGAAGAAAAAATTAGGAGTCTATCAATCAGGAGAATAAACAAACCCCCGAACTGAAGACCTGTCTGAGGTGGTGAAATGGTTGAGCCATGTCAGCAGCATCACCTGACCCTCACTCCTGCAGCTCTTCCCAGTTTAGCTGCAGGAAAGGGTGAACTGGGCAAGCAGATCACTTACTGTTAAATGTATTATATACTTGACCGACTGCTTACCACTGACTAAAATAGTAAGTCCTAATGATCAACACCATCTCTTCCCTTCACACTGAAAACCACTACAGAACTCAGTCTTATCAGAGAAGAAATACACAAGATTGCAAATGAGATGCTGAAGCATACGGTAGCACAGAGTGTAAGTAAGTAGAGCGTGATCCTCTCTGAACTGGCTTCTTTGCTTGGCTGAGATGCCTGAGAGTAACTGGAGACTGCATCTTGCAGAATGAGAGAGGAAAAGAATTAGCAACTGTTTTTCTCCTACCTTGTGCTCCTGACTGTGGATTTGCTGCCCTTCAAAATGTTATGACTAATGCATAAAGCATTGCTCCTCTGCAGACACTCAACTTTTCASTAGCTTGAGACTTAAAAAAAAAAGCCATGAATCTGTCTTTGGCTGTASGTCTCCAGGCATGTAACCTTTACTGTATATGCCATGCTGGCATTCGTTGTCTAGTCTGCGCTGTGTTTATCAGCCTCACTTACTTGCTGTGTGTRTTGCAGTCTCTTAGATCCTTCTGTATTTACTCTTTGCCACCCTCCCCCATAACTACAAAACTAAATGGGAACAGGATCTCTTGGAGAAACAGCCCAAAAGGGCCTAGGCAATATTTTGTGCTCAGTCTCTCTCCTTGGACCTTTATATATCATCGGTGTATCTTTCAAGACACCTCTGGGGTTTTGAAACTAATTTTCCATCATCRTTAGCGAGAAACTTATCCTCGTGCTTCCTTTCATTAATGTCTAATACAGGAATGAGAAGAAGTGCTGTATATGCACGCTCTTTTTAACTCGATGATGCCATATGCAAATAATTAAACAAGGCACAGAAGCAATGGTTAAAAATTCTGCAAAACTTCCTCATTAAACTAAGCAATTATCTGCAAGAAGAGAGACATCTGAACCCTCTCCCTCCACACCCAGGATAAAATCTCCACATCTTGCAGATGTTTAATTTTTGCCCAGGAGGAGAAAATTCACATTTAATTACCATCAAGCATGAGGACGACATGGTGGATGTATAGATGGTGACATTCAGTTTGTATCTGTCAGTGAGGTGGCTGTGACTTTGCATGTGATCTGTTTGGATATTGTATGCAAGGTCACAGCTCTATGCAAAATCAGTGGAAACATTAATTGAGTTCCAGCTATGTCATGTGCTACTGTGCAAAAAATGATTCATGAAACTCTTGGGCCATGATTTGCTGTTTGGTGGTGGTACAACTCAAGCAGTTAATACTTCTAGCCGTCTTGTCCCACCTGCTGCATTACATTGGCATAATGTCTTTGAGCTGGGTAGTGAACTGAGGAAACTGATTCAGCTGAGAAACAGTCCATCAAAAAAGAACAGCACCGAAAGAAATTCACATGCGTGGAGMTGAATATATTTTCAAAGCACTAAATCAGATTAAACCCCTCCRTGTTCTGTTCTTGCAGTACAGTTTATCTATTTAGTCACCTGCACTGTCCCTGTTACTGTAATAGCTGAGATTTTCACAATCTATAGTTGTGAAAACAACGTTGTTTGCTCCCATTTTACAAATGAGAAGCTGAGGCAGAGAAACCTGAAGACCCTGCCTAGAGAAGTGGGAAATCTGTGGACAAGAAGAGGCTAAGTTTGGACCTTCCACAGTTCAGGTTAATATTCCAGCTACTGAATCCAGCTCCTTTTTCCTTAGTTACTGGAGAATAATGAAAAAGGTTAAATGTTTATTTTTTATATAAGAGGAAATTGAAAATGCAAATCTGAAAATGGGAATAGATTTTTTTAAACTTACAACCAGAAGGTATGTAAATCTGCCAAGAACTTCAGTTAAGCAAGCGTTTCACACTATCTAGGATGTAGGTTAGTGGTTTCAGCAAATACACAGATAATTAACTGAAACTCCTTTTGTTCTAGCTGACAACATGAAAGCAATGAGAGAAAGGGAAAAAAATCACTGGGGAGTAGTGTGGCGTCTTGCAAGGTTTCCAGTGCAATATACGCAGGATTACATGGACGAGCTTTTCTAGTGCTAATGAAGGGGTGTCAGACTGGCAACACCAAAACCTGATGTATTTGCTGAAAAGGAACAATATGAGAGGGAGTAGCCCAAATTTCCTTTTCCAGACACCAGTGAGCAGTTGTGAGGGGAAGGCCACGTACATTTAGTCTGCCTTCCTCGTTCAGCGGTGGTACAGCCTGCTGCACGGGCAGCTGGTGACCGAGAGGTGGGCAAGTAAGCAGGTTCTTAGGTGTGCCAAGGCTGTGGCACAGAAAAGCAGTTTGCCTGCAGGGAAGGGAATCTAAACTGGATAAGGGCAATATATAGCRCTGTATTATTATTACATATTATGTGCAATATATGGCACATAATAATTATATATTCCGTACGATATATAGCAAGGATATCACTGCTGTCCCTCTGGAGTGTCCCTGCAGGTCTAAATGTGCACAGAGAGGGTCTCTGTTCAGTGAGGACTGTAAAATTAAGGGAGTTACCAGCTTGCAAGCTCCTCTTTTCCTCACTMCCTCCAACAGTTGGTTACAGATTACTAAAGCACCGTATTAATTTATTGCAATAGTGAATCCTGTGGTTAGCGAGATGTGAATTAATGAGGCATCTCCCAAAAAGTAGGAGTTACTTTAACCCAGCTTCTCCCATGGTCACCTTGCATCATATTACATTACTAGTAAAGTTATTATTAATTTTAMTTATTGTAATGGCAAAGCCAAAACTTTTATTTACATAACAAGAAGTTTTATAACAGAACAAGCAGTGACTGTGTTCCCCAGTCAGGTCTGTGAGGTGCTCAGCAACTTTTTTAGATGAATTCCTGATAGGTGTTTTATAAGGAGCAAGGTTAGCGCTGCAGGATAAACACAGTTCTGAATTTTCTGGAGCAGGCTGGAAGGTAGATGTAAAGTGTGTTTAACAGGCAGCAGCAACAATCAGAAAACCACCACTGGCAAAAGAACTTGCTGAGGTGTCTTGCAGCCTTGTTTGCCAAATAAGTTGTCTGTAAACTCTGCCGTCATTAACATTCTCCACGGTGATAACAGCACTTTCGCTGGAACATTTTGTTGAAGCTTGCAAATGGAATTATCTGCTATGACTGCTCTTTTAAGCAGTGTAAATCTTCAACAACAGTCCTAAATAAACCTGTGATATACAGTGCATGGAACACCTATTTTTATAAATATCTCTGCAGAGGAACGCTAGAGGTAGGAAGAATAAATTACAAGCAAGAAAATGGCATTTTAAAATGTGCTCTAACCCTGTTTGCTGCTACTCCCTCTTGGCACTGTTCTACATTAACTTAGCTCCAGCCCCTGGAAAGGCAAAGGTCACAGCTTTTATTTACATAACACAAAGTTTCTAAATAACAAGCATTAAAGAAGTGAAGCTTTGTAGGAAAAAAAAAAAAGTATGAATAAGAAATAATAGTTTAGCCTCTGTGGCCAGAAAGATATCAGCATTGGGAATAATACGCCATTTTAACAGAGATACATAAACACTATCACCTGACTATAGTACAAATACCAGACTCCCTGCTGTGGAAATCGTATCTCATTTCAGTTGAGGGACACCAAATTACTCTCTGTTGCCTTGTAAGTGCTCAGTGCTTGGCACCTCACCATGCACAGGACAACTGCGTTTCTGCTGTAGGCTATGACTGCTCCTCAGAGATCTGAAACGACTTCCCCGAATTTGGGTGTAATCCCAGGCATGAAGTACTTCCTAATCTAATCCTAAACTACTATTGCATGTAAATGTCCAAAGCTGAATTTAGTGCCTGGAAAGCGAAGGAAATGTTTAGCAATGGCCCTCTGAGCACCCTCTGTCTTCTTCTACTTTACAGCCCTGCTTCAGGTCAATGAAGTCTGGGCTGTTTAGAAAGGACCAGAAAGCTTTGCCACATCCCACTGCTATAACTCAAAAGAGTCTGCTTCATCTTGCAGCACGTACAGGAACAGGGAACTAGTGTTTCTCTCCCGTTTCACCCCAGCCCAGCCCTTCTCATTCTAACACTGCTCATTTCGGTGAGTTTTAGGATGAAAGAATCTGGTCAGGCAAAAGAACCTATAAAGTTGGTGTGGGATAATGATGGTCCAGGTGTCTCATTATAGAGCAGGTAATAAATATAATAGGTCTTACCCAGAAGAAACAGTTGCATTGTACTGTCCAAAGGAGATTCATAACTATAACCCAGTATAGAGGTTATGATGCTGCTATACTGAGTTAGCCAATAYAACTTGTTATGCTATGCTATTGTACCTTTAAATAACTCAGAGAGGTATGATAGATCCAGTCATGTGCTACAGAGCTTGTATCATTTTCTACCTGTCTGGAAGATGACTTTTGTCACCCTTGCAATATAACTCCTGTGCAGCTGCTGTGACTGCTAGATGTGCTGCTGCCAGGGGAAAACACACAGTTTTTTAGGCATTGGCCATGGTGAAGGATGATTGGGAAGAAATATAGAATTCATTTTCAGGATCACCTTCTACTCACAGCAAATGAGAAGTACATATGGATGTTTTCATTTTTCACACTATACTGCTGTCCCACGTGGCCAAGGCTTTGTAACTACTGTCAACTCAACAGYCAGTTGGTATTCATTACACCAGAACCAGAGCAAGGAATTTCTAAAGTCCTTAAGGAAAGCATATTTGGTTTCTCATGCTCGAGAGAAACTTTGGAAAAATCCCAAGCGTGGAGAGAAAATGGGATAAGAATTTTTGAGTTTCAATGAGCCATATCTGCACATACACATTTCCTGTGTTACCATATTTTAGAAGGACTTTTGAAACTGGTGAGACATGACCAACGCCCACCCTTTCCCAGAGMTGTAGTGGAGCTCTGCTTCTCTTTTGTAATTCAGGGCTATGGCAATAATATTTGCATTATACGCTCAGTTAAATTACCCTTCCCAGAGGCAGTGCTCCAGCCTGGAAAAATGCCGCCTGTGAGAGAACAGGTGAAAGAGATTCTGGTCCACTCCATCCTTACAAGCCCCAGCTGGTAGGTATCACTCTTATCAAGAGCATTCGAAGTCCTTGCAAGGAGCAGGGTGAAGCTGCCTCCTTATCTTTGCTGCAGCCCCTCTGTGGCTAGTCCCTCTAATTTATTTGCCGCGGCCGTAAGGCAGAGACAGCAGGACAGAGAGCAGGAAGGGGGCATGCCTGGCGCTAGTGAGCGGCACTGCAGAAGGGCCAGCTCATCCCAGAGGGGATGGGAAGGGCAACTGGGGGCTGCTGGCTGGAGGATGTGTGACGCAGGAGTGTTATGGAGAAGAGGCAGCTGGAGACCACGTTAACAGCAAAAGCGTGGAAGTAGAAGGCTGAGATTGCACAAAGGTAAACTGAGCCCCAGGTAGGGGAATAGTGCCTGGATAGTAAAGCTAGTGAGGGAAGAAACAAAGAGACAAGTGGGACTCCCAAAATAGAAGAGACTCCAGTGGTATGAAGACAAAGGGAGAGAAAGCTGTGACTTTGTATCCTGACTGTGTCCCGCTCAGGTAAATCACATTCTACCTCTTTTTTTTCTCTCCCATCATGTATATGGCAGTCTCTCCTCCCTGCCTGCACAGCTCCTGAGTGCTCTGCATTGCCAGGCTATTGCCTACAGTGCCTCAAAGGTGGTGCCTTCCTGGGATGGATGACGTGATCTCTGCTAGCAGGCACACTGCCCTCTTTGGTTCAGAAAACATTTTGGAATCTTTTGGGTTGAAAGGTGCAACACTGATGTATTACTCTCTGCTAAAAGGATATACCTGAGAAAGAATCAACAGCACAGCCCCAACACACGGGAGGCTATGGGATCCTGCCCAGTGTTTGTAAAGCATGTGTAAATTAATGAACATATTCATTATTAATAATGACACACACATATGAAAATCTTTTAAATAAATACTTGAAAGAGTACTAAGCCTACTACCAGAATGAAGTCTAAGGGTTCTCAGCAGCAAAATGCAGCAGAAAATTGTGGCTGAAGGGAACAGATGTTTAAAACGAATGCTTTCAGTGCACTGAACTAAAATATAGTTCAAACACATACAGAAGACATATAGACTGKCTTTCAGTAGTACAGCCCCCTGAAATACCTATGCAAGTAACCTTGTTTTGGATCAGCAAGGCTTATTCTATTTATTAAATCAATAAGTGTAAAGCCCGTAGACCATTTTAGTTATCAACCTTTTCCAAATGAATATCCCAAGCATTTCTAATCACAACCATCTGATTTCCATTATTTTGACCTCCTCCTTCTTTGGCTGGATCAATAATGTCTGATATAATAATTTATCAACATAGACTGGGAAAATTATTGATTCTACTTGTACACTTTAGCTGGGAGAAAAATATGTCAGGCTCTCCCTTTAGTCTAAATGCCTTTCTAGATTTAAATTAAGCTGCATTCGGTATTTGTATGAAGGATATTAGCACTGTATGTAAAACAAATCACTGTAGCTGAAATGGATGTTTTACTTGCCCCAGTTCCCCTGATACTTTTATGGCACCCATCACTGCAATATCTGTTTTTCATACTCTAATTGCTTTGTGAAATCTCTCACTCCTCTGCCTCCCACCCCTGTGCATTCGCACAGCGTACTGCAACACAGTCTGACACTTTTCATCCTGCCTCTCGGGGAGGCTGAATTTAAGGCCAACTGGAGATTTTATTTAGTTGAGAGATGTACGGTATAGGTAGAAAGCTTTCACGTAAATCCTGGATGTTCACAGAAGGATCAAAAGCTTATGTGTCTAATATAGGGTAAGTATAGTAGTATAGGGTAGGATTACTATTTGGCCACAATACGTTTTTAGGTGTGGGGTTTACTGGTGAAAGTAATATTTGAAAGAAGACAATGAAGAAAAGCTGTATGTTATGTATGTTACAGTATGCTATATTTTCTAACGGTACTCTGCCTGAGAACTATCAATTGCAATTCATCTACAAAAATCAAACACATGGAAATCTGACTAATTTTATTTTTTAACAGCTCTGTACTAATATACCTTGGGGGGAGGAAGATCAAAATACTAAAACAATGTGCTGAGTCATTAAGTGGAATGAACCACTAGAACCATCCTTTCCTCTAGCAGCTATAATCTGTCATCAAATTACTTACCTAATGCATATGTTGTAATAGCCAACTGTAGTTTCTTYTTCATATCCTTTTGTCTCAGATGAAGCGACTTAAAAATTGCAAATGTTTCTCCCCTTAGATGCAAGAGCATAAATCACAAGTAATACTGAGCTCTCTGCCTCATATTGATTCTTTCRTGAACTAAGCCAGATGGGTTCAGATATGAGCATGATCTAATATTCCCCTTAGCTTGATTTATAGATTTCTTTGTGCATTACCTGACCATAAATGAGTCTTGCGTTATTTCTTGCGTGCCTGTCAAATTAAAGAAAAATATTCTCGTTGACCTTTAAACTTGGGAGAAAAAAATGAGTCAGAGACATTTTACTGCATGTATTACAGTGATCTTAGTGCTTACATGCCAATTAAGAGTGTGTGATTATAAAAGAGGTCTAGTAATTTGTGTTGTGTGTAATGATTTCATTTTCCTGTAAAGCACGCAGTAGATATACAGACAGTAGCATAAGCTACATCGCAAATAACCCTGGAAGAGAGAARAAGAGGAGAACAATTTGGCACAATTCATTCCTTAATTTACAAAAATGAGCACTGATTGCAAGAACTGAAATGTTTTTCTGGAAGAAAATAATGTTTTTTAAAATGTAGGCACAGCAAGCAGAAATGCAGAAATGACTGCCACATAAGGTGTTAATGCCATTCAAGGGAATGAGCATCATGAGGCGTTTGCTGACCCCAGAGACCTCTTCTGTGAACAAAATGATTTTAATATGTATGAAAAATAATGAGCAATGTATCATGAACTTATCATTAGGGCACAACCCTGCGCTCAGGACTTGCAACCAAACTCTGGTGGGAGACACTAGGTTTTGTCTGAGCAAAAAGCTCATGCTTGAACTGAAGGGACTGACCTCAAGGATCCAGCACCTCCTCCCCCAGCTTTCAAGAGTGATTCTAATGAGCCTTTTATCTCCTCTGTATTTATTTGTAATTAATGCTCAGAGCTATCAAATCTAGGCATTAAAAAAGAAAATATTTCCATCTTTGCCATTCTTCAGTTTTTTGACCAGGTGAAGTACGGTAAACATGCTCTGAAACTGCTCAGCAGACCAAATCCCTGTGATAYTTCTATTCAGGTTGTCTCTCTATTCTGTGTCTGTATCAGGAGATGACATTTTCACTAAGAACAAGATTTTAGCTTCTGTCTTCTAAGAAAGCACTCTTTTAATGAGTCTTTCCA
This sequence comes from Oceanodroma leucorhoa, assembly GCA_030449065.1. Taxonomy (NCBI): domain Eukaryota; kingdom Metazoa; phylum Chordata; class Aves; order Procellariiformes; genus Oceanodroma; species Oceanodroma leucorhoa. The sequence goes on along the minus strand of JASVER010000007.1, from coordinate 9,957,061 downwards.
TGCTATGTGGGCATGCCACAAAACCTGACTGGTAGCCCTGGCCTGGGCTCTTCTAGGAACAGGCAGACCTGTTTGTGTTCTTGGCCCTCTTTTCCAGATATCCCCCCATGTGTCTGTACCRCCAGAAAAATCCCTTTTTAGATTTTTCTCCAGCTCAGGTATGTTTAGACTAGCCAACCCATTCCTACATTTGAAAACAGGGGTTCAGGAGTATTAATATTCCTTTCTAGTCTCTTGTTAAGGTCATTGAACTATTGAGTTTCCTAGCCCGCGGTCTTTGTTATTTTATTCCTAAATGGCTCTGGCTGTGGCAAGAAAAAGCTGTGGCTTTTCTTAACACTTCCAATTGRCCAAAGGCTGAAGCATAGCCAGTGTTTTACATCTGTCCAGGGATGCACCTAAACAGTATATCTGTTTTGGGGGCCAGTATGTTCATGAGAGAGGGTCRTAAGTATAGATTTTCTTTGGTTTGGATGCTTTATTTTAATTCCAGTGGCTGATCACATTTGTTTATTTTTATTACAGTAAGCTTCCAGTCCCTGAGAATGGGATCTGCGGTGCTAAAGACACTTTTATTATATATGAGACTTCAAGTGATAGTCTTTGCCCTGAGGAGCTCACAATAAAAATAAGCAGACAGATAGAGAGATAAAAGACATGATTCAGCATCAGATGTAATTTGCTGTATGAAGCTGATCCAATTGTATTTGAAGGATTTATTTTACAGATGAAGAAACTTAGGTGCAGTGAAATGAAATGACTTGCAGAAAATACCACAGAAGTCTATGGAAAAGTAGGAACTAAAACTCAGAGTGCCCGTAGCTCCCAGGACAGCCCTTCTCCTTGGAGCAGGGGGAACTATTTATGCATTACATGAACATCCCAATCTGTAGAAATTATACAGCCCCACACAGTTATGCCACACAGCAGATTTTCTCTTCATTCCTCTATTGTGCATAAGCCTGGCACTATCTCTTYTTTCTTCTGTGAGTAGTTCTTGCTCAGAGATACTCTTTTGACTTCTAGCACAAATGGTGCTTTGAAGAGATATGTTTACTGCATCGAGACATAGAAAATACACCTAAATTTCCTATTCTGGTTAGTATATTCATATGAAAAGTATTGCGGCAATAAATCAAAATGCAGTGATTGCCATTCCCCTTCCCAGAGTGATTTATAATTGTGGATTTACATCTGGCTAAAAGACACTGTTCAGACTGTCTAGCTTGCATGGTAATAACAGCAAGCTCTCAGTTTCCTTTTAGTATGGCAATGGAGACTGAGAGCCCCTTCACTTTAAACAATTCGATGAACACATAAAATGAGAGTTAAAACCTTCTGGAAAATACAAAAATAATAAAGCACGATCAGTGAAACCCTAAATCATAATGACAATGTGATGCAGTGTCAGCTAGAGACACTCGCTGACTACAGTGGAGTTTAAGTGAAGCATTGGTCTATCTGGTAAGCAAAAAAAAAAAAAAAAAAAAAAAAAAAAAAGAAAGGGGCAGGGAAATAATATTCAAGATTTCTTAATAGAATTGAGAGGCTAACAGCAGAAGAAAACTATTCACCCTCTGGTACTATGGAGTTTTACTTCACAGAAAAATAGGATGCTGTAGGATCGAGGCATCTTGTTTCCCTTAACAACATTTCTCAGTCTAAACAGTATAAACATCCAGGAGTCACCTTCATGTTTATAAACTATGAACATAATTATCTTCAGCTCCCTTTGTTAAACCCACTCAGAATTGTTTTTCCCTCATTTGCCTAGAAAAGCAAACACTCAAGGATGAGGGCTGGTAGCTTGCTGTTGGTAAGAGCTRGACAACGGTATTCTTTTTTGAAAAGTAGAACAACAGACTGACCTGTAAGACCTTTACCATATACTGAATAGGATCTTAATAACAGACTGTTTGGTGGAGGAGTTTTCTGCTGGCATCAGGAGTTCAACTTTCTTCCTGTCCTGAGATCAGCAATGGACAGCCTGTGAATGTGCTTCAGGCTCAAGGGTAGTCCTCTGGCTTCCAGGGAAGGGAAATGCACCCATGCATTTCCCCTGAACTCTTCTCTCCTTACTTCAGTGTTTCCAGARCTGTATGGACAGTACACGGGTGCTAAAAATTCATTCCAGGCTGAAATATGTCTCACAAAGACTGAAGATAAGGAAAGCAAGCCAAAATTTGCCTCTTAMGTTCATACAGATATTCAACACCTGAGCCATCCAAGCCAAGCATCTTTGCAATCCATGATATCCTTCAAGGGGAATATGCTATGCTCTGCAGATCATCTCTGCGCAGAAAAGAAATACCCCTGTTTTGCTGGACACATACTGCCCCTTATAAGGCAGTGAGGAGATGAACTAAGTTGAGCTTTTTGGTAGTATCCATCACTACAGTCGAAGTGTTAAATCCTTCTCGTTGTCCAGCGGTTTATTCCATAATAGAAACATAGATAGTAGTGGCAGAGAAAATCACTTGGGTCACCTAGTTTATCCTTTGCTGGGAGAAAGATTGTTTCTTGCATTTGTTGTCTTTGCAGATGATATCTCACCCAGAATTACCACCTGACCTAAAGTCTGACAGAGAAATAGAATATTACTAAGATAAACCATGCTTGGGTGCCTGGTTTATTGTTTGTGTAGCAGCAGAGAATGAGATCAGGGTACAACTTACAAGATGAAAAGCAGGGAAAGAACTGTAAACCTTTGTCCTGCCCAGGGATACCAGCTCAGGGGAGGTGCTGAGGGAAGGAATAGGAGAAAACAGAGCATTATGTGTCTGTGAACAGCACTGTCCTAAGGGGGTGGTAATCTGTGAAGATTGTTGGGAATCACTGGAAAAGGAATAAATGGAGTAGTGGTCTCTARGGGTATCCTAAAGGAGTCCTCTCCCCTAATCATGGGGATTCTCTGGGAAAGGACTGGGAGTCCTTTTCYTCCCAATCTCTTTTCCCTATAGGACTCAGGAAAGAAGTCACATTACAGTGTTGATCTTTTTATTTCCCATAGTTGTAAAGCACAGAGAGGAAGAGAAAAAAAGGAGGCGGATTTTGCCCCACAAGCTCTGTACAACAGCTGGAAGGTACAATTGCTCCTTAGTACCAGACCCTCTAAGACATGATTGTGTAATGTCAGCAATGGTTTTTCAGGGCTTCATGTGTGCTCTTATACCACAGGTTACAATTTAATATCCAGCAGGTGTTTGCTTTCATAACATTCAAGGTGACTCTAGGACAAGACCTAGGGCGGTGAGAGGGAAAAGCAAGGCTTTGCCATGCTTTGACTGATCCAAGGTCCAGGCTGTGGGAGACTCATCAAATACCCTGTCCCTGCCACCGGGAATTGCTTCAAACTGTTCCCCTGTCCTCCTTGAAAGGAGACTTTCGTGGCTGGGCAGCTGCCTGTTCTCCACTTCCTGAGTCCATTGGGGCATGGATGGCAGGTCTCTTCTCAGCTCATCTGGCTCCTCCTCACTCCTGCATTCAAGTCTCAGCTCTTACTCTCAAATTTACACCTTCCCCTTGTACGCTTTTCCCCTCTTTGCCTCACGTCTGTTGCCTCACCAGAGCCTCCGGACAGCCCAGATCCCTCTTTTTCTTGCCTTTAGTGGTTGCACGTTGTGCTCTCTTTGCCTGATTTTATTTCCTATATTTTGCAGTCAGTGTGGTGTCTGGGAGGGGATACAGGACTCACTACACTGAGAGCAACGTCCAGTGACAGGAGGTCAGGAAAAGCAAAACCAATTAATGGATCGGTGTCTTACCATGGACCGCAAACTCCTCAGACTCTCGTGCCCTCTTTCACCCCCTGCCTTCCGCGAGGCAGCCCYTTCTGCTCGGTAAGCAAAGAGCACAGCCTGTTCCCCGGGCTTCAGACCAGGGCTCAYGCTGGGGCCCCAGTCTGTGCTTCTGCTCCGGCTTGCCCGGGCTAAGCCATCCCTGTCACCCTCTGAAGGATGACAAAGACCTCTGCATTCCTATTGCATGAAGAACTGGGCTGGGCTGGCCAATCATTTAAACAATAAATTGAGAAAACGGCGGTATTTTGGCCCGAGCAGGGTGGAGATGGAGATAAGAGATTCTTGTTCTTGGGGACAGACAGGAAATACTGCTTTCCAAATTAGTTTATTTTGCTTATGTTTCATCACAGGATTTTACCTTTCCTTTCTGAATGCTCTAAGTGCACAGGGACAAAAGATGTGGTGTTTTGGTACACTGTTGTATTTAGAACAGCCACAAAAAATTAGGATCCAAATCATATCTAACCTATCATGTGATTACATGGCAATTGCATAGCCGGAGATCCTCTGCGCCACGCTCAGCCCTTGACAGAGCTCTCATAAGCAATGTGAGTGATGAGCTCCTGTTTAGGAACTGACAAATTTGTGTGGATCAATGATTATTAAAAAGAAAATGTCATTAAAGAGGACAGTTTGGTGCAGTATCATCCAGGAGCTGTCAATGTCTCTGCTGGGAAAATTAAAATAAAGTCATCTTACAACTCATATTTCAAACATTTTGAATTTAATGATTAACTAAAAGACAGAAGCAGCAGCCTATTTCCAGAGTGCATTTTGGTGTCCATTCAAAACACCGATTCTCTGAAAGACAGGAGATTATAACTTCTTGTAATTCTTGCTAAAGCTTGCTGGGATCTTTCATTTACAAAATGTTTGTAAATTGAATTGTATGKTTTTTTTAAATGAGGGTAGCAACTGACTAAACATCTTGCAAATTACTCTATGTTTTATTTTGATACTTGTAAGCAAAACAAGATCTTTGTATTGGAAATTATTTTAATTTTGAAGATTTCTGATTCAGTGATAAAAATGAAGCACACACTTGTCTTTTGGACATACCTGAAGCAGTTCTTCTCCCCACTAATTTTGGTTCAACCACTGAACAGAAAAATTAATTATTCAGAGTTCAGTTCTTCTTGCAGGAACAAGCCCTGCAGATGTTAGTAGTTCACTTCGTATTGTCGTAYGAAGCCTGTCATGGCTCTGCTGAAACAGAGTGAGGTGAAGTGCTAGTAAAATCAGCAGTATTGCTAAGAATAAATATATGTACAGTATGAAGATAGGAGATCTTCTAGAAAGTTTCTCATGTCCTGTATGACAGCAGTCCTCACACACATTGCTATTATTACTTATTAGAGGAGTTTTTTCAATAAACCAATGTAGAACTAAGAATTAGTTATTTTAAACACAGTATTATTATTACAGGTATTTTTTTTTTTCTCATCTTTCAGAACTGAGACCCTAATTGCAAATCCAGTACAAGCCCAGGACAAAAAGACACAGTTGTTTCAAACAATAAAGAACTAAGTAAAACTAAAGGACTGGTACAGAGTGACGGGGAAGTCCAAGGGAGAAGCTGGAGAAGTACTGGCTAGTTTGATAGATTATTCTGTCTTACAAGGGACATCATTAGTGTCAGGTTCTACACAGGCATCAGAGTGAATGGGAGATGTGCAGAAATCTAATCCTGGGCACATCCACAGAGCCACACATGCTACAGTGTAGGAAACTTCTTCCATCTTCCAGTATTTTGAGTTTGTTAGAAGTCTTAAKATGGCCTAATTTTACAAATTTAGGTTCAAACTTCTCCCTTCATCTCAACCTTCCTGTTGCTCTGGGGGAGCTGTAATTCTTTCCCCATACAAAGGTCTCACTCCCAGGCATGGTCTCCTTTTCTATGAGATGATACAACCTTTTCCTGAGGCTTTTTGCTTTTTACATTTGCCATTTGTAGGTTTGTTATAAACTTTAGAAAAAAAGCAGCAAGCTGAAAAGAGGCAGTGCTGCATGGGGCCGAGCCGCAGGGCTTGCTGGGGACAGCTTGGGGCAGGGTGACTGGGACCTGCAGCTCCTGTGGGGCACTGAGCTGATGAGCTGCGCTGAGAGGTTACAAGGGGAGGTATGTCAGTACAGCCAAATCATAGTACCTAGGTTAGATAAAAACCATCTAGATGGAGCATTTCTCCTTTCCCAAAACAGAATTTCCTTCCCAAKAATTTTGTATTTCATGATAAGTTTTAAAACTGAGGGTTTTAATCTTAAACCAAAATTAGAATTTTCCATAGGACAGAAATTTGTATTTTGGTGATAAAGCAGAGGAAACCATGCTAAATGGAGAAACTGGCTGGTAGCTGATTTTGCTTTCCAAAATGGCAGACAAAGAGGTCCTTACATGGGGCACAGGCATAGTCCTGAGGACAGTCCATCCTCCCATGCAAGCAGCTGCCCTGTGCAGAAGGCTGCACCTAACTCAGGCAAGGTTTTTGCAGCAAACAAAAATTGACCTTAGGAGACTTTACGGTCAGTTGCCTTCTTTAGCCTTACTCCCTTCTGTTGATAACTTGGCAGCAAAATGGAGAGTTATTTGGTATATTTTCATTTGCAAAATTAAATTTGGAGAGGAGAGAGATATTTCATAAAGTAAACCAATATAAACAAAAATAGCCCCACTGGGTAAGAAAATACAGCTAACTGGGGGAAGTGCATGCAAATCCATATAAATAACGGCCGTGTAAACCCATGATGCTGTGTATTTCTAGTAACCAACCTTCAAAAGAAGATGATGAAAACAAAGGAGGGCAATGATACGTGGATTAGAGAACATAACATGTGAAGAGGCTGAGAAAGCTAAATTCATAGAGTCCAGTGAAAGAGGCGGCTCAGGGGAARCATGATCCCAGTCTATAAATACCTTCAACGTAACAATAGAAATGAAGGGAGGGAATTATTCACAGTCTCAGAAAATTGTAGGCCAGGGAGCAATGGCCTGAAGCTAAGAAAGAAAAAGTTTAGGTGAGATATTAGAGGGAAAAAAGAAGCCGTGACAAAAGAAAGCGTCAGGGCAGTTTAATAGCTGAACAGGGAAAGTGCCCAGTGTAGCATAACCGCCAGGTTTAGGCAACCAGTGAGATGGCATATCGCTGGAAAAGAGGGAGAGGGGCTTAAATCAGACACACAAGAGCCAGATCAGATTGAAAGAGGACTTCTTGGTCTCATAGGCTATGCTCCAGGTAATGTCATATAGCGCTACATGGAACTACAAGGCAGAGCTGTTTCTTTGAACTAGCCCAGCTGCTTCCTCTGTTGCTCTCCTTTACATATTCCCTGTATCCATCATGTACCCCCCCTTCCCATCCAAATGTGGAAGAATTCCGTGGTGTCCCCTCTTACCGAGTTTGGCTTTCYGTCCTGCTGACAGAGGTGTCAGGAGAACTGCAGGAAGAAGGAGCAGTTGTTACTAAGGCAGGCCAGCCAAGAGGGCTGCTGATATGACAGATTATAGAAGGAAATCTCAAAGTCACTCAAGGATGAGGAGCTGGAGGTTTGCATGAATAATACCAATAATCATATAAAAAACTCTCTGCAACACTGAAAAGTTGGAAGAAACTGCTGCCTCTGTTCAGAGCATCTCAAAAGCCAACTCTGATTGGTGTCCACTGAAAGAATGAGATTTCCAGGGCTTAGTGGGACTTTTTGAAGAGAAGGCTTTTCCTGGGGGAAATGAGTGAGTAGGACCCTATGAGCTCTGGTGGTGGGTCCCCACTGTGCAAGCTCTCCCCGCTACTTCTCTTTGCCCTAGAAATGCAAGGGAACGGGGTYGGCCAGGCTGAGACAGGCTGATACTAATTCTCTAATATGTGAGAGAAAGGTGTTTCTAACGCATGCCCAGCACACTTCATAAGGTGTGCTAATAACAAACGACAGCRAGTTCCCAGTCCAGAAGATACCCTGGAGGTGGGGTTCGGTTGCTCGGAGGAGCSTGGGAGGGAGCAGGAAGGCTGTTGCTACCCACGGGCACAGGGCTCCCGCTGCAAAGTGATACACGATTATCACAGAGCTCACTGTTGGCTGGCATCTAGTCAAACTCCTGGGTACACAGCAACCAGTACCCAGGGTGGTTTACAGCACAATTACAGAGCTACTGCCAAAATAAATACTTGGTGTACAGCACAGAAACCTCTTATATAGAAACCTTCCATAAATACTGCCTGTCGCCCTTTCCCTTYGGGGAACCACAGCAAAGGTATCTGCACACCCAGCACTGCCGCTGTCTAAGGGCCTTTCCACAAAGCTCACTTGTGGGCATTGCCCCTAACTTGCCAGAGACATCTTTCTGCATGACACCCCTGTCTCGGGGCTTTCCTTACAATGAAATACCCACGGAGCATCACTGCATGACTGCTCAGCAGCTGCCACCAGTCCTTGCTGGACTCGGGGGAAAACAAGAGCTGCAGCACATTGTGCCAAAGCAAATAAGAAACACTAAATGTGAGCCTTTTGCAYCTTCAATGCTAGTGCAGAAGCAGCATTGGAGTGGCAACACTGTATCTGAAACAATTTTGTACCATTTTAATAGTTTGATTTTAGTTTTGTTATTAGTGAAACAGAAAAGCCTAATGAACCAATGCTGAAGTTCTCCAGTTGAGGGTCACCACTTTTTAGACCAATCCAGATAGCTGATGAATGTTTTCCCAGTGGTATCTTAGTGGCGAGCATCTTGCAGAGGGAGTTTCTTGGTTTCACTGGTTTCTTGTTTACAAAGAACTACTTAACRTAATGATTCTCTGTTGTCTTCACAACAGATAATAGAAGAAGCATTTCAAAAGAGATCTATGTGAAGTCGGGGGTAYGCCTGGGTTACAGAGAAGGTTCATTTATGGTAAATGCTAATCACTAAAAATATCAGATGCAATACTTTGAAGATCAAAAACAATTACAGGTTTTGCTCTTCTTTGGTTTTAAAGCTAAATCTGTATCATTTGCTGTGCTGAAAATCCCTGACAATTACTGGTGAAATAACAAATCTAAAAGTCTTTTAAAATATGATTTTAAAAGTCACCCTTTTTTATTTGAAAAGTATTCCCCATCCTGAGGAATCCAGATAGGTACGTACAAACAAGTATTTCCAGAAGATATGTCCTAGAAAAATCTRGAAAGAATAAAAGAACAAAAAAGCTGCATGGGTCTGCTGCACCTTCCCCAAAGTTGCTTTCGTTCAATAACTTTGTTAAAACTATCTGCAGTGTCACATACATAAGCTCAAATGATCATATTTCTGAATAGCTATTTAACTGAAGGGAACTACAGTCATTCTAAAGACATATCTCTGTTACAATCTATAATGAATGTAATCTTCAAGGGGCAATAACTTCTCTCAATTACACAATTTTTCTGTTAAAAATGGCATACGTTACAATCTGGGTTGTCAGCTCCTCTGGCCATGGACGCACACATTTCTCAGTAAAGCATCTTAGGCACCCCCAGTATACTATCAATAAGATCAGTAATAATGTTAAAACGTTTTGGGTTTTTTTTTTTAATCGCATATTAATATAATATTTCAAGTTATTTTTTCAATATAAATACATAGGGCACAACAGCTATTTGGAGATTTCCAATTAGAGCTGTTTTGTGCCTGGGCACAAAAAGGCAAATGTGTGAAATGCCTTTGGCTAATATAATTTAAACCTCTTCTGTTAATGCATTTCATGCTTTGAAGTTAGCTAATAATTTCCGTCATTTAAGACCAATGTTCTGTGATTTGCTCCTATTAGTAAAAGCAAGAAAATGAGCGCTCCCCTTGGCTCCGTGCTCCCCACCTGCCCAGGCGCTGGTGCGCTGGTGATCTGCTGCCCTCGATGTCCCGGGAGCTGCCCAGCTGCTGGGCTGTGCTGGGTGGGAAGGTGGCGAGGACTCCGGGACAGCATTTTTACAAAGAACGCAGGCGGCCGGGGGAACTTGGGTCCCAAGGTCACAGCCAGAATCGGGAAGGAGAACTATAAATTACAAAGCACTGGACTGCAGCCAAGCCCATGGGAAGCTGCATTTAGCATATCATTCTCTAAGCAGCAGGATGAAACCTTAACTCCCTTTCAGATAGAATTTGAATGGAATTTGTTATAAGAACACTCTGATTGAAATATCACCAACTGACTTTCCATGACAACTCAGAAATGGGTTGCAATCGCGGGGGGATCCTCTTCCAACCAGCCCAAAACGATGATGAGGATGATGATAGAGCCCTATCAAATATTTATGAAAACCAGATGAATTTCTGAGCTAGCGACATGCTGATATTATAACAAAGACCTCAGATAAACTCCTGACATTAACCTAAGCTCAGATTTCTCCCAGTGTAAACCAAAGGTTGAACAACAAGCTGATTCTAGTATTTTGAAGTAAAAATGCTGCAATGGAGGTTAATAGCAATGTAGTTAGAACAATACAGTGCAGGTAAGTGTGATGATTTATTACTTGTAGATACTATTTGCACACTGCCATCAGTGCTGTAGACCTCCTGTGTAAGGTGCAGAATTAAAACAACTTTAAGTGAGCTATAGGCTTCTTGAGCAGTGGCTCCCATGTGTTACATGCATATACAATATCTAATGCTCTGGGGATATGCTGAGTCCTCCAGAAGTTGCAGCATACACAAAACAATACGGGCAGTGCTATTCCAAAGCATTAAAATTAAATAGTTTTAATGAGAAAAGGATGAATTAATTATTTTAGGAATGCAAAAGTTACTTTAGATTTTAAATGTTGAAAAAATACAAAGAAGAAATGATCCATGTAAATTTTCCGTATCACAAATGTAAAACCTCTGCCTCTGCATCTCGCTGTCGCACCATTAACTCTGAGACCCTTATTTAAAGATGTGACACAATATTATTGTAAGTCTCTGTGGGAAAAGGGGCAGCTTGAAAGCAAATCCCTTCCCCCTTGTCTGCAAAGGAAGAATACTGGTATTAAGTGCTGAGACAGCTGCCATCCTTCCATCCTGGCACCAGGTTAGGAGATGGAAAGCAGTGAAGAGATGCTGGAGAGTTTGGGGAGCACTACGTAAAGACAGGCGAGAATATAATTTATTGGACAGCAGCTTCCTCAGATGGGTCGTACAGCCATAACTAATAAGTGGATGTGAACCATTTGGCTAGTAAGTTATAACTGATTCTTTAAAACACTGTTGCAAGGGCTTTGCGACCCGGGAAGGTACTATTTGCAAGAAACACTAACAATGTGATCTGAATAGCTGTTGTGAAGAAAAGCCAGAAAAGTAATAAATTAGCTTCTGTAGTTAGGGAGTTGGTTTTTTTGGATGCGAGTGTGATAAAGTATACTTTCGGGGAAAGCTGGAAAAAAGCATCTAAGTATTTGTAAAACATCGTAGAGATGGCAGGGAATGAACTTTCCCTAGAGCTGGCGGATGTGGAAATCTGTGTTGGATGGACTAAGTTCTGGAGTGGGAGACACAAGGATGAAATAATAGTTGGTCATGCTCCGTCTTACACCCCAATGCTGTGATTCCTGATGAAAAGGTTTCGGTCACTGCAGATTAGGACAGGATTATCTCTTTTCTTACTTGAGAAACCAGGCAAATACATTTCTGCTGTAAGAAAGGAAGGGCTGTGTTCTGTAAGTACTCCTTTCTCTGAGCCTTTGGCATCTGCTAAAATGAAGAAAATAACTGCTCTTCTGAACTGCAACACAAAGAAGAGATTCACGGCATCCTCCTGTGTATGTGTCTGCAGATTCATATGTTTTATTGACCAGGATGCTACTTTTACAATTTCTTCCTTTATTTCATAGATCTTTTCACAAATGGATTTTGTGATCCCTAACAAATTAGATGTCCAAAGGTTCACAAAACAACAGCCTTTGTGGTTTTTTTCCAAATGAAAGAGCAATGTAATTTTATCCCTTCTTATGCACTAGTCTAACTTCTGATGTACCCTTTAGATTTCTGAATTTATTTTACTAATTCAGCCCATACTGATTTATATGCTTTAAGCAGATCAAGCAGCTCATGCAAAAAAAMCCTGATAAAGTATATTAAATAATTATTTATGTAACATCTTGCATTAAAGAACTTAAAAGCAACAGAAAAATTAATTGATCTTCTTTGAGCTAAGTAGTATCCCCATTTCAGGATATAAAAATGAAGGCATATTAAATCAGATATTCAAACACAGGTGCCTAAAGTTAGTCATCTAAATATACATGTCACCAGCTAACTACTGCTTTGATTCTCCCAGCTCAGAAGGGGATAATTTTTGCATTTGAGGGTCACACTGACTAGAATGAGAAACCAACATTTCTCAAACTATTTCTGTGCAGGTATTAAAGGGACACAAATTTAAAAACCAGGATCTCCTGTGGCTTTGGCTCAAATTAGCAACTGTTAAAAAATAAAACAACTTTTATTTAGCTCCTAGCTATAAGTGGATGTCAGATTGCAGGCATTCAAGTTCAAAAACCACTCAGAAAGTTTATGTAACTGATCCTGTCACCTTTCCCAACATGAGTAATTACTGCGCTCTCAAGAAGTGTCATTTACTTACATTAACTGACTTTCATGAGGTTGGTTACTGTATGAATGGGGGTTGGAAGATCTGGCCCTAGGAGATTTTATCGTGGTCGTGCTGCTCTTCGGCAGCACTGAAGACAGAAATCAGCCCCCCTGCCTGCCTTCCGTCTTCATCACAGGAGCAACCTCCAGCCCCTTCTCCCAGAGCAAGGACTTGCACCTCCGAGTGAGTGAGGCTTCTTTCTGATGACGAGCGGAAGACCATTTATGGATGCTGTGTTACACGTTTCAAATTAAGTATTTTAAGGGAGGTACAATAATTGTCAGGTCTCCATATTTAATGGACCTTGAGCTATAAACATGTTCAAAAAGTGCCTAGTTAATATCAGTTTGACAGTGAATTGGCACAGTGCTGAGCTCCGATGCATCAAATTAGCATCGGTCTGCAAAATGTAACTGAAAGGTTTCTTAAATCTGCCAAGTTTTGAAACCAATTCGGGAGGAGAGGGCTTCTCCCCCCAGCCCACCTTTTTTTAAGTCCTTTCTAATTCCCTACCAGGAGTCCAAGGGCATTCCTTCAGAAACGCTTTAGAAATGTTAATTTTTTTCAAACTTTGTTCTCTCATCCTCATTCAAGAGTGATCAATTCTTCTTCGGGTGTTTCTTCGGTGTACAATTTAAAATCCTCTCCCGCTCGCTCTGGGTCGGGAGGAGCGGAGCTGTGACCGCGCGGTCACGGTTCAGCTGGGCTCTGTGCAGACGATGCGTGTTTCATATTCTGGGATGCAGGTGCTCCGCAGCCCTCAGTGGATGGCTAATAACTTCCAGGTGGGATTTGAAGGAACTGGCACTGCCCCATTACATTCCTCTATGGCTTCAGTCCTGGCAACCTCAACAGCTTCCCCTCTCCCTGCGTGATATTAATACATCTGCGCTCAGCGGACCCGACTATGCTGGAACACCCTCAATAAACAGGAAAGCTGGCACGCTCTGCTCTCTGAAGGGTTCATGACTCCGCTGCAGTTTCAGCTCCGTCTGCCAGYGCCGGGGTTTGTTAACCTTCCTGGCAGCCTGCAAAGCCACTCTGCTCTGGGGTGCGCTGCCAGGGGATGGCGGAGGCTGGCCGACAGTCTGCCACGAAGGCGAAGAGTTCGAAGGAGGCTTACGCTGCTGGAGGAGGCTCGTCCTGGTTGGTATTAGCTCACTTTGCTTGCGTTTTGCTCTATGGATTTTCAATAACTATGATAGAAGAGCTTACACTGAAACAAAAGAATTAAGATATAATGGTGACATTTTTCTCCAGAATTTTTATGTCTGTCTAAGCAGGGATACAAATGGTAKGGTAAGGTTCTAGTGTCTAATCACAGAGCTTTCCTTGAAAACACGCTGTAACAGCTACTGAAATGTTTTGCCCGCGAAAGTCGTGTAGCAGCACCTGTGAGAGAGGCTTGCGACATTGGTTTTTATCCCTGAAAGAATGGAAATTGGGTGGCTTTCGGAAGAAAGACATTGAATGGGCTGTTTAATCATTGCTTATGATTAGGGATGCTTACTGTGGCGTGGTTACCATGAGGTGGCACGTGCCAGCACCTAACGGCTCCAAAAGTGCCATTGCCAGACCTGGAAGGTTGTCCCCAGCATGGCACGGAGTGTGCTGCAACAGTGTCCCCCCTTGTTCCAACCGTTCTCAGCCATCTTCTCGCTCTGCTCTTCACCAGTGGGGTCATGCTGTCAAGACAGGGCCCTGCCGTCCCCTGACTTGCTCTTCTCACCTCATGTGCTCYACTGCTGAAGCCACAGCTCCAGGTTTCGGTGGTGGCACTGGGACCAGAGACTGCACCTGCAGAACGTCTCCCTGCAGAGCAGCTGCTCCAAGCCCCGTTGGACTGCCGTGGTTGTGCCTCCTGGAGATGGAAAACTCCCRGAAACATCCGTGGGACCTCATTTGTTTGTGGTTGTCCCCACCAGCTCCCGCTCAGCATCAGAAACAGGAGGAGGCTGAAGGTGTTGCTCCTGTGGCTCAGCTGAAGCCAGGGAGAAATGTCAGCTGCTGTGTGATGACTAAGGCTCACACGCTTATTACTTCTATCAGTTAGAGCTCTTAATCACTTTGCGCTGTTTCATCCTATAACATGAATTCACTTCAAGCTGTGAAATTCACCATTTTTGCCATGACTAATTTGTGAAATCTGCCACCTTCCTTCGTGGTTCGCTTTGTGCCCTAGTTAGGCATCATCTGCCTGATTAGGGAAATCTGCGATTTGTTTCTTGCAGTTGAGCCAATACAATTTCATTCCCCTCCTTTCTCCTCTTTGCACTCAACTGTGATTTCATCGTCACTTTTGCCTTTTGATGCGATGGGGAGGGAGCGGTGTGGAAGCCATCTTTGCCGGGGTTTGCACGCAGTGAGTCCCGGCTTTCCTCCTCTACATAACGTGTGGGTAGGGCTCAATCTTGCATCAATGGGACTCAACCTGAGGCTTTAACCCTGGCTTTGGTTAAAGCCACTTAGGTCTATTATATTAGGTTTACCATCTTGCTACATTTCTCCCAGCCTAGTTGCTGCAATATTTTGGAAATAATTTCCCACCTGCCTTGCCAGTGCCTTGTCTCACGATAGATTCATCTGTTACTCTTTATATTGAAGATTGCTGGCACTACTAAATGCTATAAATGTAGCCAGTATACCATAAAAATACACAAGCAGCTGACTGGTCTTGCCTACAAGAAATACTATTAATCATTCATTTTTCACATGCTCTGGGCAAGATCCAGAGGGTGCTTGAGGAACATCTCATAACTGAATCGGGTCCTAAATTCCGATTTTCTCACTGATTGGTTAATGTCTAAAAATATTTTCCCACACTCTTAATGTCTTAATTGTTCTTTGAAGATGTTGCCAGCTCATCCATCCTTTTACCCATAATTTATACCCTCTTACAAACCCAGTGAAAGATTATTTTAGTATTTCTGTCACTGAAATACAGTGATAAATGGTCTTCTTTTAAGATCAGTGGGAACAGTATAATGGATGTGCAGGAGAGCTTATTGACTCGTTCTTGCCAAAATGGAGTCCTGCCATGAGGTTCAGAGGGATCACAAGCTGCCCTGGATACTCCTCATGCTTCGAATAGTCCTTTTTAATGGTAAAGCTTATGGGTTTGTGCTACACAGAGTTTTACGAGATAATGATAGGAGAGCAAAAGAAACCTTCCCTCCTCACTCTACTCGTTTTCACCATAACTTTCCTTCCCATCTCTCTCTTCCTGTATTCTGCTTTTTTTTTTACCAGTTTAACTCAGTCTAAGTTAATCATCTCCCTGTCTGAAACGCAATCGTGTAAATAAGATCAGCAGCACCATTTCTGTTAACAGATAAATAAATGGACAAATCTCTGAGAATCCCTGGCTGTAATTAACCCTTGATCATAAACCTGGTGGAGGAGGTTCAGGAACGTCCCATGTGCGTGTTCGTTATTTCATCCAGCTATCAGAAAACCTATGGGCCTGATCCTGYTTCTGCTCATACAGTTGATAACATTTCTTTGAATGACTCTGAGAGCAGGATTATGCTTGGTGCTCAGCACCCCGTGCTCTTCTCTGTATCTACTGCATTCAGCACGGGAGTCTTGCAGCTGTACTAGCCCAACCTATTTACTTACCACCACTGTGGACTGATCAAATGGCAATAAAAGCTTTTACTGTGCCATCCTGTTTGTGATCAGCAGAAACATAAAAAGCATGTTAGCAAATTGATTTTTGGCATTAATTGTGAGCAAAGAGCATTATACTGAGTACAGATAGGGTGTTTTTTTCAGGCAGAAAAATTCTATTTTAGTATTTTAAAAGTGATTCTGGAAGATGCTGAGCTAAGCCCAATGGACATACTTTTCAAATACCATAAGGCAAAGAGTAGTTACTGAATCTCCTCAGTCTTATTAGCTTACATAAACATAAAAATTTGAATAATGTTTAAAAAGCTAAATTCTCCAGATAATCCATAATCAGTAAATGTTCATTACTGAGATGTAGCAAATATGCATGAGATTTCCCCGGTGACATTTTGGTTACACGATTTAAAAGGCATAGCAAAACCCTCCTCCACATGGGGCCGGGCAGAAACTTCCGCAGGCTCCAAAGGTCACTCGGCCGCAGCTCAGACCTTCCTGGTCCCCTTCAGGAATGAGCAGGAGAAAATCAGAATTCACTGTCTCGTTTTACAGCTCTGGTGATTTATAAATAAATCATCCCCACACGATGATTGATGTCTCCATATAAATAATTAAGTCTTGACCTTATGTTATGACACCTGCTAAATTTTTTGGCACTTGAAACCAGCGCTCAGGAGAGATCCTTGACACCAGATAAATAAAGGTGGGACTAGATTCGAGGGGGAGGGGGAGCCAGGTTTTTGTTTACCCTCATTTTGTTCTGTTTGATTCCATCAGCTAATTGATGATGATGATTATTAATCTCCGTTGCCATCTACTCTATGGATTTAATTCCTGCCAGTGATTGCTGTTGGAAAGTTTGCTCCATTAAAGCAGACTTTGATTAGATTTCCAGTAGCCACAGTTTCCCAGAGCTCCCCCAAATCACTGTGTGACCTAGCCTGGGCGCTTTACACTTATTTTTGTTTGTGATTTACTTCGCTCAGTGGCAGAGCTTCAGTAGCCCGGGTGACACTGTCATTCTGCTCAACCAGGCTAGGTAGCAGGTGTCAGCAAAAGTTTAATTTGGAAGCTCATGAATTCAAAAGAAGAGCTTAACGGTTATCCCCAACACAGAGAGCTGCTGTGGCCTGCTCCTGGAAAAGAGAAAATCCTGGGGACATGAAAGGAATTGGTGAGACGCCAGGCATCTGACAAAATGAAATCTTCTTGGGATAAACTGGGGATAGCTTTCTCATCAAATGRTGAGCATCATTAATAAACAAAATGGATTTAGCGAATGCATTTCTGATTTTCACTTCTGAGACCGTTCGGGTTTACCATTCATCCTCCCTCACTGGTACTGTATGTACAGCCTATTCTYTGAAAAGCTGCAACTTTTAAATCTTGCAATAAAATACTAGCATTTCGGGGTAAGCGTCTAACATAAAAAAAAGAGCATCTGGGTTTTTTTTAAGCATGTTAATCTGCACACACCACAAGTCAGCTACAGACAGAAAGCGACATTGTAATACAATTATAATAAGGGGCTTTCCTCAACCCCTCGAAAAGCTTAAAAAAACCCACGCAGCTACGACTGGGTATCGCATTGTTCCTTGCTACTTCCACAGCCAACACCGGGGAATCCCAGGTGTCAGCGAGGTGCCCGGGCTGTCCGGTCGCCCATCACCAGCACACTGGTGCTAACACACTTGTACAAAATTATTCTTTGCTGTCTGTTTGCCGTGTTTTGAATATGTACGTTCTTAAGGGTTGAGTGAGATGTAAGGTGGCATTGCGAGGTCCGAGTTGCCAGTATCACCGGGCAGGGGCGGGGGAACACGGGACTCACCGAGACGCGCACCTACGGGAGAACAGCGCCTAAAGCAAACCCCTGTTCCCCTACAGCGCAACTCCAGAAATGAGAAAGTGCCTTAATACCCCCCCCCTGCTTGCGCACAGATTGCACTCCGGGTGAACTGGATTTCCAGTCTAGGGAGATGCCGGCATTTATCAACTAGTTTGCTTTGTATCCCATTATTTTCGTTACAGAAACCCAAGCCAGACCCGTACCCGCGAGCAGGCAGCCCGGCTGAGACGCCGGCTCCATCCCTCACCTGAAGTTGGGGTGCCGGTGCCGGCGCCCCGCCACCCCCGTGCCCGAGCGGGGCTGGGCCGGCCCCGCCCGGCTGCGGTGGGAGCGGAGCGGGGCGGGGGGACGCGCCGCAGCCCCGRGGCAACCCGCGCCTCGCCCGGCCCCGAGCGCGGCACCTGCCCCGCCATCCCCCCAATTACCGGCACTGTTAATTACCGCGCCGCCCGCTCGCCCCGGCGCCGCGGGCTGGGAGGGCAGCCCCGAGGTGAGGGGGTCGCGCCCCCGGGGGGGGGGAGGACCCGCACACGGGACGAGGCCCCGCCGCAAGTTTGGGCACTTTCCCGAAGTGGTGCGGGGAAAAGTTAGGGAGCGGCTGGGGGGTACGGGGGTGTGGGGGGCTACGCGCAGCCCTGCCCGGGCCCGCGGGGGGACTCGCCACTGACCTGCGCCGCGGCCGCGCCGCCTCCCCGCGCTCAGCGCATCCTCCGCGCCGCTCCCGCCGCCGCTCTGCGCGCCGCAGCCGCGGCTCCGCGCCCGCGATCCTCGGCGGGGAGGAGAGAGCGACGCGGGACAGCCCGCCCGGAGACGGGAGGCCGCCGCCCCCCTCCCCGCCTCCCGCCCCCCTCCGCCGCCGCCGCC
>JASVER010000007.1:9531614-9938260 GCA_030449065.1 Oceanodroma leucorhoa | reverse complement strand
GGGAGCAGGTGCGGCGGCCTCCGGCGGGGAGCGCGGCCCGGCCCTGCTGCGCCCTCGGCGCATCATCCCTCGCCGCGGCACCGGGGAGCGCGGGCGGTGCCGGTGCCGGTGCCGSCGCCTTGCCGGGGGTGCCGTTCGCTTCTCAAGTTTGACACGTTTTCGCGGCGCCGTCCGCCCCCCCGGCCGCCTTCACGGCTGCTGAATTATGCATTGTCTGAAGGGCAAATTACCGCCGTGCGGAACAGGGGGCTGCCGAAAGAAGTGTCTGCGTGTGTGTGTGTGTACGCAGGCAGAGGCGCGCACACGGCTCCTGCTGGGAAGCTGCATCGTGAGCTTGTGCCTGGGCGTCTCTGACCGAAATATTGCAACCCCCGAATGGGAAGTTGCGGGGGAGGGAGGAAAGGTCCCGGTCAGGGCGCTGGGGGAAGCCTCCGCGTCCCTGCTGCCCGGTGTCTTGCGGGAGGAGCGGGGCAGGGAGGCTCTTTTCATATCTTCAGTGGGGATACAAGCATCCTGCCGGGCACGTCCTCCTCCGGTCTGCAATTTAACGTTATTGAAAATATATGCATTTTAAGACCAGTTTGGAAGATCGATGGCCCACACTTACTCCCAAAAGAAGGAGGTTTTGAACACAAACCCCAARGGGAGAAACAGTAGAAGTAAAAGGAAGAGAATTGAAGCAATGATGCTTTTGAACAATAAATCGGAGCAGATGCGCTGTAGCCAGGGCACGGTGGGGACCAAGGTGCCTTGTCTAGAGCCTGGAATGTGAACTGTGGAGTAACTGCACAGAAGGTGCCTCTTGCTCTCTCTGCTGGCTATTTTCCACCCTAAAATACCGAGAGGCTTTTCCTGCACAACTGTGCAGCAGAATAAATGGTCTAGTAACAACAAAACCAGGGTATGGCTATAATCCCCAAGAATGGCCTCTGTGGCATGCCTGGCTATTGCTAGGTGTAATGAAGTGGCTACTGGATGAAATCAAAAAACACCAGAGTTAGGTTAAGTAGTGCCCCCAGAGCCCGTGCGTCAAGCAGGTACGCTGTGCTTTGGACCCACTCCTCAACTTCGGGAGCGGCGGGTGCCAGGAGCTGCCCTTTCTGCCGGGGAATCGTGGAGCTGAGCTTTGGCAGCCCGGAGGGAGCCGCAGCGGGGCTAACCCACAAACAAAGCCAGCCGCGTTATGTTGATGTACCTGCCATCTACCCTTAATAAGATATTGTGTGCATACGATGTTAAACGCATGTCAAGATGGATCCTATCTACAACCCTCTGAATAGTTCCAGGTGTGTCTTATAAATAAACTATGACATTTATCCTTTGTCTAGATTAACAGAAATACATTATACCTAGTCTGCTCCCTAGCAATCAATTGTTCCGACTAAGTAGGTGTTATTTATTAAAGTATTGATTAGGGACCCAATCCTGTAGTCTTTAAGCAAGCCAGTTCTTTGCTGATGAATGGAATCTTAGAGAGATTTGAGATCAGACTTTATGCAATTCTATTGTCACAGAAAAATAAAGTGCACGTGGTACAGCTTTCCAGGGGGAGATGCATTCATGCCACTTGGAGTTCAAAGGAAGAATAACACAGGTTCCTTACGTGAAAACCGCAATCATTGCTTGAGCGCCTTCTGTCATATTTTTTGTGACGCAGGGTGCATAGGCTTTAACAGAAAAAATAAATAAGTCTAACTGGGGAAAGTGCATTGAGTTGCATATTACAAACATACTACTATAAACGTAAAACATTCCTCGATGTCTGTTGCTATGGCAGGTGACCGGGGAGAATACTGTACTCAGAGGGCCAACTCCTGTTCACGTGCCATGAGGAAATTTCCCTGCTACGTCCATGGTGGCTGCTTTTGTGAGCAGGGTGAGCAGAACATGGCTCTGTGTTCTTTATTCAGGTTGTGTTATGAAAAATGCTTTAAATGAATGACCTTGAAAACAAAGCCCAAATAAGAGTCCTGGCCCTAGGTCCAGTAACAGCAAGTTCCCTGCCCCACTCCCTGCAGGACTCACAATTATGTTTTTCTTCAATTTTGTCTCCATTACTTGCAAAACATTCTTGGAAATTTGAAAAATAAGGTATCTCAAAACAATGGTTCCTGTGGTTTATTTTTGTATTTGGGAGGATTGATTTTTATTTTTTTCCCTCTCTGTCTCCAATGGAACAGAAGGTAACGTGAATCCCTTTTGTTTACTTCTTTGTTTCTGCTCCTGACTGCTTAATAACATGAGCAGATATGTGTATGGCTCTGGCTGTAGTCTGGTGCTAGTTAGTTGCTATTACAAAGTTAGGAGGCAGAGCAACAATCAACAAGCCTTGGTTTTGAGAGGGTAGAATGAAATAAGAAGACAGAATGGAAAAAAAATTTAGAATATTTATATAAGAAAAGAATATACTTGGTAAGTGCATATGCTATAACAATAAAAGATTTTCATTCAGGTATTTATATGAAATGAGATTTCTAATTATTTTGAGATTAAAACATGTTAAAGCAAATTCAATATTTACTGAAGGCAATCTTTTGTATTATTAGTTGTACAGACTTATACACTCAGGGTGTGAAGAAACATCCCAGCATATAATCTGGTTTTGTTGTTGTGATCTAGTGATACTAGTACTGTGCTGGTAATCAGGATTGMTGGTTATTGTACATCACAAATTGTCACTTAGAATCCTATATATAATCCCACTTCTTTTAAAATTGGAAGGAGTTGTTTACCTTTGTTTAGTCATAAGAAAATGCAACTTATATTTTCAGAATGTTTGCTATAGAAGGCTGGAAAACATTCGGGGGAGGGTGAAATTAATTGTAAAGTTGGTTTTGGTGCCTAGACACATGTAAAATATTTCTGGTAAAGAAGACTGGAAATTATTTATCTCGGTGATTTGGAGCCTGATATTTATATCAATATTATCTGAATGCTTTAGAAAAAAGATTATTTCCCCCATCCTGCCAATTATTTTTTGAAAAAAAAGAAGTACATTTTTTAGTTATATATTGTAGGAAAGTTCGTCTTATATTGAGTCTTTATTCATCTCTCAGAAAATAGCACAGAGAAAAAATGAAGAGAACATATGGTGTCTTCTATCAGTCAGTCATCATTACTGCTTCTTCACACTGTGTCATCACCCCACAAATAGCAAATGAGTGTGAATTTCTCCCTGCTGAAAGAGAAAAGAGAAAACTGGTTAGTGCAGCCAAGTAAGAAAAAAATTAATAAATATTACAATAGCATCAACTGGAAGATTATATAAAATATTAAAGACAATGAGAATGCAGAGGGAAAAACCCCTAAACTGTCAAACAATAGTATCAAACCTGCAAATGTTGAGCTGGAGCAGGACTCATGAATTTCTCTTGATTTGATAACCAAGCTTGAAATATTGATGGGACACAGTCTCTCTTGCCCATTCTTTATGAATGATTCTGTGCTATTTGAGGTGCTCAAACAGACAGTACTCGAATAAGAGCTGCGAGGAATGTAATGTAATAGTTTGTCTCTGGGGCATCCATAAAATCCTGAATTTCCTTTTTAAGCAGACATCTAGGAAAAATATAATTTTATTTAATTCCCCGATGTTCCTGTTACACTTCTAGTGTAAAGGTTGCAATTCAAATCCTTATCTGCAAAGCCTCTCTGCCATTCTTAAAGTCTCTTGCAAAGAAATATATGAAAAGCAGCCTTGGAAATAGCTGCCGTAGGAACTTAATAAAGCCCAACACTAGAAACATCCATCCCAGCTTTGGGAAGGGTATTTCAAAATCAACCTCCTCTAGAAGCAGCAAAAGCAGTTGAGGTTTATGGGAAAAAAATTTATATATGTATATATATGTGTGTATATATATATTTATCTGCAACCTGGTAGGTTTCTTAAGATCAGGCGAATCCTCAGGCTAGAAAAACCTAAGTGCTCATTCTTTCCTTCCATCTTCCTCCACCTCCCCCCAGTGTTGTAAAAACACTGCAGASACCCAAAGGTAGACCCTGTGAATAAAGCTCCCTGAGTGGTACATCCAGAATAGTGCAACAAAGCAGAAAATTAAGAGCCTTATAGGAAAGTCAAAAAAAAATAAAGCAAATCTAGGCCAGATTGTCTCCCAGATCTCTAATCCTTCATTCCCTTTGGATCCTTCCCTCGAAAAGCAGCTCATAACGGGGATGCTAATGCACCTGGAATTGAGCCCCACACATAAACTGCATGGGGAAGCATGCTTATTTGCAAGCTCCTTTCATTTCGATGCCCAGCTGAAATAGATGCGTACAGGTTGGTAAAACTGTGGCTCGGACAACTACCTGGAACTATGTAGATACTTGGAGTAGAATTAAATTTCTTCTATGACCAGTCCCAGGATCTGATGTTATTTTATTGATGCTGCTTTAGAGTAGCCATGCCTGACTGTGAAAACAGAACTTTCCTCTAAAGATAATTTTCTAAAAGTCGCTTATACTGCAGACAGCCAGTGAGGTTGAGCTTGGCAAGTTGGGGAATGGGACAGTGTCAGCTAGGGTCATGGAAGAGGGAAAAGCGCAATGGTAGGTGATGCTAGGGATAAAAGAAAGCAGAATAAGAGTGAATTTTCTGGGAGTTAACCAAAAACAAGAAAATATGAAATAATTCCATGTACTCTCCCCCTGGAGCAATGCTTCTGCATGCGTAGTATCTGGAAGATAGGAGTGGCAAGGTTTGTATGGAGAGGCAGTATCTTTATCAGACCAAGGAATATCGATGGGACAAACTATTGGGTGCACAAACCATTATTTGGGAACAAAATAAAAATCTCTGGAAAAATTATAGAAACCCCAAAAGACAGAGTTGGAAGAGATGTATTAGATCATACAGTTCATCCTTTGGTAGCCGCTGCAAATTGTCCCCTAGAGACAGAGCACATCAGTTACTTCATAAAATATAGCCAAAAGGCCCAGAAGGAACAATATGGTTTAGACAGGGAAGCCTGAGAAGCATTTGATTTAGTCTAAGTGAGAACAGCCAGACCTGCCACACTCAGAATCCAAAAATCGCCCTCAAAACTACTCTTCGGAAACTCCATCGATAACCTGGAGTAACCAGGAGCTGTAGCTTTTGTCCTCATTACACTGGGCAGGTCCTGAAACGGTTTGTTTCAGCAGGACGTACCAAGATGTATGTTGAGATACTCCCCACAACAACATATAAAGGCACAGGTGTTTTACTGCTCCTGTTTTGTCCATCCTTGAAGAACGGTGGTTGAGATGGATAATTTCTAATGGCCCTTTGAAGGACTGAACCTGCAGGGCTTGGTTCTGTCAGGCAATGTCGCTCTCTAAAGCATAATTTGTGGTGACTGAAATGCTGCGCTGTTCTAACTTTGGATCTCCACTAGATTTATTCAAATCCCATCCAGTTCTGGCATTTGGGGCTTGGGGCTCCTTAGGAATGACTTGGCTGTCCTGGGTGGATTTGCTTTGTCATTTCCAGAGGTGGTAAAACTCAGGGACAGAATTTGTATGCACCTTGTATGCAGCTCCTTTTTGTCCATGTTTGTCAAGAAATGGAACCCTGATCTATCAGTATAGTGCCGGACTTTGCTGTGCAGTGGTTGGGATGGCCCTGAGCACGTTTTTCCAAGTGGGTGAGTGGAATGAATCATACTGGAAAGATGAATTGGAGAAAAATATGCTTAATGCTGGCCAGCAAAAGTGATCCTAGTGGGACCACTCCATCACTGAAGAAATGTGTCACAGCTCTTTCATAGGTGACATAAACAAGTTCCTTTTTAGGCTGCCAGGAACAGGGGCAGATCTCCTGACACTTCTTGATTCATTCTTCTTGATTTTATGTGCTTTGTAAGTTGGTGGTATGACTCGGCAGAGAGGGGGCACAGTGCAGGCATGTAAGCCTGCTCCTGAAGAACCCTTCTGAGGACCAGCCAAAGCAAAATAACTACAAAGTGTAATAAACAATGCTTTTCCTAGCCTCAGGTTAGGCCTGGCTCCTGCTCCCTTATTATGGACCTTCTCTCTCTTCAGCCTCTCTTGCCTTCTGCTCCCTTACCGTGGGGAGCGTGCCTCTGCACCACCCGTCCCACACACCTACTGCGGAAACAAAGCCGCCTTTGACCAGATCTCCCTTCTACCGCTTCTTCTTTCCTTTGCTGCTGCTGTCTTTTCCCTCTCATGTTACTATTACCAGTTCTACTTTTTTTTTTTTTTAACATACGATGTGAAGAATTGATTTTGCGTGTGGTTCGTGCAGAGGGGGGCTGAGTCTGTGAATGAAGCCAGTATTTCTTGTTCTTCCTTCTACCATTCTTTTGCATCTGTTGTGCTGTTTTCAATAAACAATTAAAATAAGTACAAGTATTGCAGTCAACTGGGATTTTACTTAGTCTGCTTGCTTGAATATCCTCCTGTGAAATGGGAATGTCTTACTCTGGAACCGCTATATGATACATGGTTTCATTATATGATACCGTTCCTTGTTTCTCCTGTACTTTCACTGGCCGAAATACTGAGAGGAAAAAAACGGGGTAAAGGGGAAGCGGTAGATTTAGTTCTGGCGTTGCATAACCTCATTGGTTGGGTTTTGTTTGCAAACCCAAGGGTGCTTGAGATTCAGGTCACTTCTCTCAATCCCCCTGCAGTGGTAGGCGTGTGTGTGAATGCATCAGAGAGGAGAGATAAATGACTCACATTATGATCCATCTTTATTTCAAATAGGACTCAGCAAAAGCGAGAGGGTGGCTTTTGTGTTGCAAAACCCTGTTGATTTAATTTTTATTTCACAGAGCCGGGTGTGGTTTGGGCAGAGGTACTATGTATCTTAACACACAGACAGTGAGGGCAGCACAGACCTGTGATTTTTAGTTTGGCCAACTTCTCCGAGGAAAGCTAGCAGATCAATTTAGAAAAAAAATAAGTAGACGATCTTTGGCCTGTAGATTTTTCCGATTCTTTCTTCTTGGTTTTCATTTCTGAACAGGCATCATCATCTCGTCTCATTAGAGTTAATAGAATCTGAAGGGTAAGAAGGCAAAAATCCTGGATATTGACATGTGTGATGCAAACTAGCTCTTATTTCCTTTGTAAATCAGGGATTACGGAATGCTGTAGCAGATGTCTTATCAACTGCTGTTGTCCTTTAAAAATTAGCTGCTGCCTAGGTGCACTGGTTTTCTTTAGAGCTAAAGCAGTGATGCTTCCAGAATCAGGCTTCCAGTCTTCCCTGAATTTTGAATCACAAAAGCATCTCCAAGGTCACTTCCTGGAATACCCTTGGATTTTCATCACTTTTGGCCATCTGGACTAGATGAGCAAGGTGATATCAGTGAACTCCTTTGTGAACAACYATCCATATGACAAAGGGAACAATGCCTTTAAATGTTGGGAAAAGGGGAGGCAAAAGCTCAGGGCGGAAACAGGATTTCAGTTTTATTTTGAACCGAGCAATGTAACCTTTCAAATTCACAAAGCATTGTCAGCTCTTATAATCCTTTATTAGTCTGCTTGGTTTTGATTTCTGTTTGTATTTTTACTATCTAGGGAAGAACAGATTTTAGCATCCTTCAGTCTGAACACTGTCAACCGTCATTGTAGGAATAAGGCGAGTAAGAATTACTTGTGGGAGCAAGATTTAATTGACCAGGCACTTAGGGAGAAGAGTAAAGGAGGAAAAAGGAAAAGGAGTATCTGTAGCTTGATTCAAGCATTCTGTCTGTTCTGGAAATAAAGGAAGAGAGAACAGAAGCTGCTGCATTTGTGTGATTGCACTAAGATAGCAGCTTGTGTTTACATTTTAACTTTCCATTATTAGGCTGCTGGCTGCCTAGCTGGAAGCACAGATTTAGGATGTGGTGAGTACCTGTTTTGTGGGCCCTGTTACGGTGCCCCAAACAGCCAATACACAAACACTTATCCTTTTGATGTGAGTGCCAACTTCTGGGGCCAGGGCTTATGGCACTGGGGATTTAATTTTGTCTTTATAAGTGCCAGAAAAGGAGAATATGCAGAAATAAAAGAGACAAATAATGTTTGCTCTGACTCTCTCAAACTCATTTTCCTTGTACAGTGAAAGTGGTCGGTGACTCTTTGTGCTACTGTTAATTCAACACTGTATTGAAATTCTCCTTTATATCATCTGGGGCCAGACTCTGCCCTCACATTCATTTTGGATGGTTTCTTAGTGTGTCAAATGTCTCGTTAGGCTCCAGATGTGATACTATAAAGCACAAAGCAATATTTTGTAGTGTGGCAGACCTGAAGCACCAATTGCAATATAAATGTTCTCAGTCTTGTATCTAATTCATTCACACTGGTCCCTAATAAAGGTGATCCCCTGGATGGCTTYCCCAAATACTGACAGCAAAAACACAGCCATATGCTGGGACATATGGCCTTTCTTTTTTAATAATTCCTATTCTAGTTATGAAGCTGTTGTTAGGGTTGAACTCCTTCCCCTCCCTTCTCCCTAGACTTTTGGAGAGACCGCATGAAGACCTGACTCTAGGTTGTCACTTTGCAAATCAAGCTGTTTGTTAATCAACACAACACTCAATTATTTGCCCTCCTCTACCTTAAAAAGCAATGATACAGATCACTGATAGGAACTCAGTGATCTGTCAACCCTTTTACATCAAGCGTGCCAGCCTGCATTGTAAGCTTGCTGCTGCTGCTGTCAGAATACAGTAAACTTGTTGTTTGATCCCAGAGGGTCCTTGAAGTTTATTTCATTACGGAGTATAATATCTCCTCATGGAAACTAGGTAATAGACATACCAAGAACTAGCAAACAGGAGATTTTGTGTCAAAAGAGAATTCAATTTTAATTAATCTTTTCAGAGTAATTCAATTGAGTCTTCAGGAGGAACCTATTTCTGCCTTTCCCCACGGTTTCTTACACTGCTTCTGCATATTTTAAGTCTGTAATTCAGTAGTCCGAGAGTACATCTAAATGGAAAGCAAGACATACATGTTAGACCACATCTTGGGAGATTCACTTGTGTAGAAGGATTGGATCTTTTCATATTAATAGGACCTCTGCTTTTTGGTGGCAGCAGGAAGATGTTAATGGTTTTTCCCATGTCTCATTCTCCCTCCTTCCCTCCCGCAGTGTGTGTGCAGGTATATGTGTATCTATGTGTATGCATGTATATGAACACATATATAAATATTCTGTAGTTTTTCCTTGGCGAGACGACTTTCCTTTTCTGACTTTTAATTTAAATGTGAGAGACACGTTTCTTTGTTACTTCCTCTGCATCCATTTAGCAAGAAAGAGTTATGTGTCAGCATGTATGGGTGCGGTTTATGTGTGTTTAGTCTCTGTCTGTATCTACAACCTTCCAAGCCTGATGTAATAATTCACGCATGGGTGACAGCCAGTTTAGAAATTATTCTCTATAAAACGGAAAGAAAATACACAGAATGTATAAACTTGTAGTATTATCTCCTTCTAGCTAGTTCTCCTCCACCCTCCGAACAACTACTTTCTACATTTTTATTCTGATCATCTTTAGGGCTGAAAGATGATCAGAATCTCTTGATATCACTCTGATTTTTCTGACATGGCTTTCAATTAAAGGACTTTTATTTCAGAGATGATATTGTATTGATTATGATGGGAATGCATGTCACCCTGATGTGCTCTGCCCCCCTTCCAGCTGGGGAGGRTCTGTCCTAAAAGGATGTGGGTAGAAGGTAGGTTAGGATTCACGTCAGGTGTAAAAACCACAAAATCATGTAATCTTGGAGTAGTAGTTATTTGCTGACACCCACTTTGTGCAGAAGTATCTAAGGGTTTACCGTGAAAGCAAGGGACCAGTCGACCAAGCGTGTGCAGGAAGGCAGAGTCTGTCCGTGGGGCGACGCATGGTTCTGAGCAGAAAGCCGAGAGCAGAACACCCTCCCTCTCCCTCTCTCATCTGTGCTGCAGCCTGTAATAGAAAATAAATTAACATATTCATTTTAGTCTTAGGCAAGGAGGAGTGACATATATTGCTTATCTGGCAATACAGGGTGTCCGTATCATCTTTGGAAGAATGGGGAACACGCAGGCGAATAGAGGCACCTCTGCAGAGCCAGARCCTGATGAAAGGTGTGCGGTACGGCTATTGAAGTGAGAGGAGCTGAGTGCTCTGGAATCAGGCATTAAATGCCTAATTTATTTTCCATTTAATTCTCTCCTTAGCTTTATTTAAAATTGTTTTGATAATGGGAGGCTTCTGGATTTGGGAATTTAGCACAGGGAGGGGAGAACACTAAGATTATGTATTGCTGTTTCTGTAGGTATATATAGTATTGCTTTTTTTGTATAGTGCAGCTTGAATTCAGATGCACTGCTTCCCCTCACGGCAGTAGGTAATACACCTAGCTGGAAAGCTTCGGTGGGATGGGGCAGGGAGAAAAAAGAGAAGCAAAGAGTTGAAGGGAAGAGGGAGAGGAGGAAAATGGATCAATAGAAAAATGGGAAAAAATAGTAAAGGGGGTAAGAGTAGTGAGCAAGAATGAAGCCATAGGGCGTGTGTTAGAAAATAGAAAGGAAAACATGAAGTGGCTTGAGGATGCTGGGAAACCTCATTCTTCCAAAAAATGAGACTCTCCGGGAACCAGAACAAGACATGATGCTAGAGCGTTGCCTCGCGGGCTGAGCAACGGCAGGAGTGAGAAGGGAAGCCTGAAAGTAAATTGAAGGGAAAAAAGGGAGGGTGCTTTTGGAAGTAGGTGCAGCTAGTAAGAAGAGGGAGGTGGTGCTGCTTTCTACCGGCAAAGATATTGGTCATCCTTTTGCTGAGGATTGTGACTGATATGTCACAAATGTGAGGCTGAACCTACCATGAGAACTGCATATTTTCTAAGAAATATGTTAAAATAACCTGACTATATTGTACTTATGGGCTATTTATTTGACATGCTGTAGAAACTTGCTTTTCATTAAGTGAATCTGAGCTAATAGCTTAACTTATAAAAGAAAGCGTCTTTTCCTCAGCATGCTTAATGAAGGAGTCGAGCTAAAGCAGATGAGGCAGCAGAAGGCAGCTTCAGTTAGGTCCGAGCGAGCCAGCCCCACGTGTCTGGCACGGGATAGCAGTGGCCACTGGACCAGCAAATAGCTAGATCTAGCAGCTGTTAGCTTTTATTTTGGGGCACTTTTGAAATCTCTGTTTCAAGGCGCGTGCCCACAGAGGCAGGGGCTGCTTGGGCTCCCAACGGCGGCTGGCACCGAGACACTGGAACGCTGCTAGCAGTTCTCCCAGTGGCGGTGGGTTTTGGGAAGACTCTCCCTGCAGCCCCGGCACGGGCAAGGCCGCGTTACACCAACATGTAATACGGCGGAATACTAACGGTGGGCCTCCTTGGGTGGGCCTTTTCACCAGCAGGTGTTAGAGGCTGTAATTCGATTTATCAAGGACTCAGACTTCCTCACCTAGGGCTCCTCTTCGCCCAGGTGAATCAGGCTGTCCTGTCTACGCTAACGATGTGTGTTATCGCATAAACCCTCATCTTCTCTCTTCGTATCCGTGCTGCCATGTGGATATTTACCCGGGGAGTAGATAATGAATGAGTGGAGCTAATGACTACACAGAGGAGTGAGAAGGACGGGTTGCAGTGTAGAGCAAATGTCTGGAGCTGTCTTCTTTGACCGGACAAAGAGCCRTGTCTCTCCAAAAACAAAACAGATCAACAAGGGTAAGGATTGTGTGTTCAGTTACTTTAATTCCTATGGGAATACGGGGACTGAGAAAAACTGGAGGAAAATATAAAAGCTTAGAAATGTCCATGGATGATTCTTGAGAAATGTGCTTAGAAAATTGGATAAATAATAAGGAACCCAAAGGAAAAACCTAGCAGTGTTCAGAGCTCTCCATGACAGGCTGCAAATAGGAGCCCTCTTTTTCTTGAATGGAAATGAAGGAGAAATATTAGGAAAATCTGTTTAGATTTTATGCCATTGTATGGTATGGCTGGCATCTCATCTGCTACCTGTTAAGGAGCAATGTTTAGTTACAGCATCTTATTTACTGCCATCCTTTTTTATTTGAGCATGTGTAATTTAAAGTCATTTGAAGAACTAGCGGTGCGAAACAAACTGTCTGAAGTGCACAAGGTTATTTCCTTAAAATTTGGGCTTTAATGACATGCAGAAAGGGGATTGCTTATTTTCCCCCAGGCAGTCTTTGATTTTGCGCAGTTCCTTTGAGCCCAGCCTTGTGTAAAGTTGCCTTGGGAAGGCAATAGTCATCACGTTTCCGAAGGGGAGGAGGGCCACTTCTGCGTACCACAGGGACAGTGGGGTGGCACCAGCACTGCRTTTGGCCCTGTACATGAAGAGAACTATTTCTGAAAATGCTTTGTTTACCCAGCAGGGCTGAAATGAAGAACCATGTCAGACCTTTCATTTCTGCAGAATAAACTGTGAAGAGCTTTCACCTCTCSCCTACCCCCATCTCACAAGCACTTGACTTAAAATTAGCTCTGACTCACTTGCCAGACTGCTGGCAGGTATTTCAGAGCTAACATCTCTGCCGGGCAGAGAGGCCGGTGCTGTTCAAAAAACCGTTCTCTGAGTGCACGTAGCCTGGCGCAGGGCTGGGACGTAGATGCTCTGGGATCTTCCCTCTCTCTGCCACAGACTTTGCCTGGGGTGTTATGCCTATTTTAAAAACCTCTGGGTTGTTTTCTTATGTTTCTTGTCAGAGTGTGAACCACCAGCCTCATGCCTTGGGTTGCCCGCCCAAGATGTGAACTGTGACAATAAACCAAATTCCTGATTTGTGCAAAACGCCCTGGTCTCTCCGTCTGATGCGGGGTTTAGCGACGCGTGGCTGTCCCAGGTGGACTTTCCGAGAGGATGCGCAATCTCCTAATGCACATCCCATCCAGCATCCTGCTCTGCAGCTGCGCTGGTCGTATGGCTGAGAGACGTCTGAATGTCACCGGTAGAGGAAATGTGTCAGGTGCAATCATCCGTACTGCCTTCAGCAAATGCAATAGTAGGACCAAAGGTCTAAAGCTTCAGTAAATAGAACAAAACAACAGACAAAAGGTCTAAAATAAAATGTTCTAACTCAGAGCTTGCGGATGGGATCATCCTCGTCCCTACTTCAGGATTAGCTTTTCACTTGCTCCCTTTATTTCCTTCTTTCTTCAGCTGGCTTTGCTATGGGTTTTCAGTAACATTCTTTACGTTTAGGGGGTATGAAATAAAGAATTAAAATCCTTAGCTCTGTAAATTGCCCCGTATTGACAAAGCCTGATAGCTTCCCTGCTGAAGGCACTGCCGGCTCTCCAGCGCAGACATGGCTGGCAGAGATGGGGCTCTTGGCTGGGAACGTAAAGCTACTCATTCTGGTGAACTTAAAACTTTTGAGTTAACTCTGCTAAAAATTGTTTTTATTTGTGCCTCTCTGAACCCAGACCTCCCTGARGACGTCCCAGCAGCCCCAAGGGTGCCATTACACCATTGCGCTGTAAGTTCTCCAGGGCATGGACCTGTGACATGTCCTGCCCAATGGTCCCAACCCTATGTGCAGCTCTAGGAGCTGTTGCAGCACGTGCACTACGTAACCGCAGTAAGTGACACGATAACGACATTCAGGCAATGGTATCGCTGAAAGCTATTCCCATGCCAACCGCCTCAGCCATTTTGCTGTAAATCTCTTCCAAAAATGACAGTGGGAAATGGGAAAAGGGGTTTTATTTTTGTTGGTTTTTAGTTTCGATAGTCTTCAGAACAACAAAAGTTATTTTTACGCAAGCTGTCAGGGAAAAAATACTGTGTTGAAGCAGAGGCTGAGCTTAAGACAACTCAGGTGGAGCAGGAGCTGAAASAGTGGTTCCCCACGTGCAAGCGCCTGCCTGGGCTCTTGCCTCCACCGGCTCTCTGCTCCAGCCAGGTTTTGTCCAGGAGCTGGGGGTGCCCGACCAGAAGAGGGCTGGACATCAGGAGGCCGTGGGAAAAGACGAGGAATCTGGACAAAGCGGTGCTCCATCACCGTCTAGTCCATGGTACCTGGGAGCAGAAGGTGGGTATTTCTCTTTTCATGCCTCTGTACAAGGGAGAGCAGGGTGGYACCACCAAAAGCTGTGGCCTCGCTAATGAGCAGCATCTTCTGCTGTTGCTGCCCCAGCCAACAAATATTGAATAAGGTTCAGCTGAGGCTGCGCCACCGGGGATCAATTMTGCTGCTGGAACGGGATGTCCTGATTCCGGCTGGGACAGAGTTAACTTTCTTCCCAGTAGCTGGAGGGGGTGCTGTGTTTCGGGTTTGGTAATGAAAGGAACGTTGATGGCCCATTGATGCTTTGGTTGTTGTGAGTGGTGCTTGCACCAGGACTTTGCAGCCTCCCATGCTCTGCCAGGTGCAGGGGGAGCTGGGGGGGAGCAGAGCCAGGGCAGTTGACCCAGCTGGCCAATGGGGTATTCTATACCATGTGACGTCATGCTCAGTATAAAAACTAGGGTTGGGGGGTGCTCTTGGGTTCGGGACATGCGAGTTCATTCGGGACACGCGGGTGGTTCGTTTGGGACATGCGGGTTTGTTTGGGACACGCGGCTTTTCAGGACACATGGTGGGTGAGCAGYTGCATTGTGCATCACCTGCTTTGTATATTCTGTTATTGTTGTTGCTATCGTTGTTATTACTGTTCTACTTTGTTTTATTTCCATTATTAAACTGTTTTTATCTCAACCTGCAAGTTTTCCTACTTGTGCCCTCCCAATTTTCTCCCCYATCCTACCGGAGGGGGGGTGCGAGCGAGCGGCTGCATAGTCTTTAGTTGCTGGCTGCGGTTAAACCACAACACGGGGAGAGCCAAAACTTCTGTCATAAAAGCAAAAGGGAAGAAAGTGATAGGAGATCAGATATTGCATGATTTTGTATTTTGGAAAGTCCAAAGGGACTGTAAAGCTGCCGAGAAAAAAGGTTCAGTCCGGTTCTGCATCTTTCTTCTAGGCAAGCAGGCAGCGTGCATGGAAGCCTGCTTCAAAGCACACTTCAGATAGAAATGTCATCACYAATTCTCGGTAATTGCCGTATCTTGTCCCTGTAGTATACTGTGTTCATAGCCAGGCAGTATTTTAGTGAAAGCATAGCAAAATGCAGTCCTGATTTAATGCATCCTCACGTGTCTTACAGATGGGAAAGGGAGGCACGGAGAGCGGCGGTCGGCGCCCCGTGAGCCAGCCGGAGTGGGGCCGTGTCCCCGGGGCTCTCCATGCCACCCATGGCCACGCAGCGACTCCTCGCCCCACTCGCAGGCTCATGTGCGGTGGCTTCTGTTTGGAGTCAGATGTTGTTGTCTGTCTGACATGCGAAATAACTGAATCAAGTACACCTGGCATGTTAACAACTCATTTTGAGTCTTGAGAGAAAATATAGCCTTTTGAGCTAATACAGCATGCAGTGGGGGGAGGAGAGGGATGCGCTGGAAGATGGTTGTAGCTGTTGTTAACAATGTGGTTTGCCTGGAATCTGAGAAGGTTATTAAAAGCTGCTGTGTTTTACATTTTGTCTACCCATATCTATATTTTACTGAAAATGTGACATGTGAAATGTAGATTAGGATACATCAAAACCACCCGGTTCCAGGAGCATTGACTTAGATGTGAATGCTTGAATTTCATCAGGCTTGAGGATACCTGCCTGAACATAGGCTGCCCAGCCACTGGAGGAAGTTAAACACAAGGGAGAATAATTTCTTTGTTCAACTGCTGCCAAACGATGGATACTTAACAAAGCACGCATTTAAACAAACATCTTCAATATTTTTCTAGCCATRTTTTATAGCTATCACTCTCGAGACTGGTTGTAGTCTGAAGGACAGGCATGCCAAAATTGCTTGGTAAAAACATAAGAAACTTTGGGGTTTGAAATAATTCTATGAATCTCTGTCCATGCYGCTCTCCATCTCCCCCTTGCCACCCATCCTGCTCCATTCCCCCACCTGCACCCTTATCTGTCATTGCCCTGGCCAGCCAAAGGGAAGCAACGTCTCGGAGAGCGAAGAAAGACTCATCTTCCTCGGTGTCTACAGACTGTCCATTAGTGCTCTGCATAGGAACAGGTAAATGAAGAGCCTGATGGGGAAGGATAAATACACCAGAATAGTCAGCAGTACCAAAGATACCCCATAAACGGCATGCCTTAGGTAAAAGTAGCTGCAGCATGTCGGTAGAGGTACGATGGCCATATGCTGCTGCAAGTGGGACCCAGCAAGCCAGGATTAACTTCATGGAAGTTAGCAGATGCTCCATATTTGCATCAGCAAAATCACAGATGGAACTGGGTTTTCTGGAATGTTTGAAGGAGAGTACGCAACTCCTGGCAGGCCGAGTGTGGTCGGATCTAGCCCAGGAGCGGCAGGGCTGGGGTGCCATTTTACTCTTTTTTGTTTTTTAATAACTCCAGGTTTTAGCACTTCCACTTATTATTGCAGCGGCTGACAGGGGACCTACAGGAAAATCCAGTTTTATTGAAACTGAAAAGGTCACTTTTGTTGAGCGTTTCCATGGTGAAAATAATAAATTAAATATATTCAGACTTTTCAAGCAACTCAGATCCACGGTTTGGGCTGACCAACTGGAATATTTTCCCGAAGCTATTTTAATAGTATCTTGTTGCACAGCTTTTACATGTGGGGTGGGATTGGGWTTTTTTTCACTGAAAAAAAAAGATTTTTCTCTTTTGTTAAGCCAGATTCTTCAGTCTTTGCAGTGCTGATGATGGACAAGCCACTGTCAGGAAGCCTTGCGAAGGGGTCCGAGGCRCCCTGGGAAGGCAGCTTTTCAGTATTGCCATTTCTGTCTCACCACGAAGGCCCCGATTTGCTTCCCCTTCAGTTGTGTGTGCAGGCTCYTGTTGACTGTCCCACTAAGAGGTGTTTTGAGCAAATATTCTTTCATTTGCTTCCGGCAAATGCCACTTGGGACTCGGCTGTTTCCCACTGATGTCAGAGGTCTTTGCTTTGCGTTCGATGCCATTTGGGTTAGTTTGTAACGGGATACATTTTATTAGGGCTCAGATTGATTTTGGTCGATTTGTCAGGTGAGTATGATCTCTCATTCCTTGAGCATTGGATGGTATTTGCAGCTACTGTCAACTTGACAAGAGATACGGGCACCCTTCTCTGGGGTGCTGCACCTTGAAACAGCCCTCCTCTTGTCTGTGCTACAAACGTGCAGAAAATCCCTGCCCAGCAAAGGGCTGCTGGAGCCCGAAAGGCTTCTCTYTGTGCAGTGACTCCTAGGATGGAGCAGCTAATACATTTCTTGTTCAGTGGTTGTAACTAAATGCCCAGTCCTGCTCTATGAATTTTCAAATAATTTTTCATCAGTCTCACGTACTTTCTATATTTCTTTTCCCTTCTGCTTGTTACTGAAGTGCCATAGGCATAAAAGTAAGGTCTTCCCTTTTAGAGAGTTCATCTGCTCCTACCACTCACTGCTAATTAGTTCTTTTTTCCCATAATTTTGATAAAGCTCTCTCAGTAACCAGGTATGGTGGCATCTCCTACAGGGTGTCTTACCTTCTGCGGCGTACAGCGCTGTCACTGTGGACGTCTTTTGCGTGATCGCATAGAAGGAGGTCCTGTCACCTCCCCTGGCTATTCTGTAGACATCATCATATGTGTGAATTATTAAAACGGTGTAGAAAAGAGATTGCACTGGGAAGGGAGAGCTCTGCTTCACAGTTGGGCTACTACCCCCATCCCGATGTAGGGGAAGCCAGGGCCGTGACTCCTGTGCTGTACTACCAAAGTCCTGCRTATCTCGTGCTGGATTTCAACCTAGAGACTGCCTGAGTGCACAAAGGATGGGCTGGCCATGGCCTGGCGGGCTGGTGTCACCGATGGCTCATCCCCATAGGGAGCCTTGGGCACCACCGATTGCTGCCACCCGTCCTGCTAGCCAGCTCCAGCAGATGCGGGGTGCAGAGAGGAGGGGAGAGCACATCAGTGGGAGATTCCCTGCAAAGACCAGGACCAAAGTGATTTTGTTTTAGAACTTATTCTGCATGAATGTCTGTACCTTGAGATTAATCCCTGAGTAGGTGAGCCAGTGCCGAGGCATCAGTCTTCGGCTACTTGACTGCGCCCTGGCACCATGCTCATCGCTTGTGTATTTTGGGTGCTGCCCACACCACCCCGGGGGTGCAGGGAAGCTGTGAGCTACAGACCCCTCTTGTCCCAGCACCAAGTGGCACTGGGGAGTGAGCCCAGCCAGTTTGTACMGGCAGCAGGCCCTTGAGGAGGCAATTGTCATGTTAATGCAAGACCTGCCTGGGTTTTATAATCTTGGATCTGTGCCCTTCGCTCCCTCCTACCCCAGACTCTTCTTTTTATCATGGCTTCTCCTTCTGCTCTGGTTGCTGCTCACCCCTGCGCAACCTTTTTACCCTCAAGCAGCTTTTCTCTTGAAATCGCAAGAAGCTGGGAATGGCTGAATCTCGTATTTTACCTGCAAGACACAACTGTATGTAAATTGAGGGAATTAGGTTTGGTTGGGGGTTTTTTCTTCCTTTCTCTTTTTTTCTTTTCTTCTTTTTGCCCACAGTAGACTGCAATATGTATAACATGGTAATCCTTGTATAATATCCTCACAGTTTTTATAGCTCCCAGTTTTCCTATATCCTTATACCTGCCAGTTTCTCTGTGTGGTACTATACACCATATGGCAGTGTGTAGTTGATGGGAGGTTGGGTAGCGCTCCTCRTCTTACCTACCTTCCACCCTCCACCACAGCTGCTGGTTCATGCAGAGTACTCTCTCTGGTGGGTTTTTCCCACATTGCACATGCATTAAAAATTCCCAACCTAATAGCTTTTAGCTATTATAGCTGACTTCAGAGGCATTCTTCAGTCTGTACAGCTAAGAGCCGTTTCATTTTGCATTCAGTGCGACATGAATWGAAGACTGAAGACCTGGAAAACAAGTAGATTGCAAACTTTGTTTATCCACTGCCACTGTGAATTTGTATTCACACTACACTGCACACACGTGTACACGTACTTGCTTACTTACTCACTAGGGTTTGGTTGTTTCTCAGTGCAGACAGTTGTGCTATTGAAATCTGCAGAAGTTTTTGTTTTYAAAAACAGATGAACACCCGCAAGTTGGTGTACGTGACTTTGTTCTTCTCCATTTCCCAGTGACAGAAGTTTAAATGTAGCCAGCAAACTCAGAAGAGACCAAACATCTTTGTGATCAAAATGAAGACCCAACAAGTAGCTGGTTTAGTCTCAGTTTCTTAGGGAATATGGTGAATTCTGCAGAATTATTCATTTACTACACAAATGAAATAAAATGGGTCCTTACCCCTTTCTCCCACTGSATAAATCCAATCCACTGTGACAGAATATTACTGTGATGTATGGTATTGTAGGAAGCAATTACCAAGATGGAAAGAAAGAAGAAGTACCCACAGATTATTACTACCAATCATTATTTACTTTACAGCTGAACTGGAGGGCCTACTTTTACTTGGGAACTGTACGTGGTCATAGAAAGACAACGCAGCCCAGTACGGGGAGGGAAGGAGAGGAATTATCCCCATTGCGAGGATAAAGACGTGAGGAACAGGGACCTTGAGAAAGTCACTCAAGATGAAGCAAGGAACCTGTGGCAGAGCTGGAGCTCACTGCAGAGTCCCAGTGCAGCAGTGCCTTACCTGAAATATCATCTTTCCTCTTATTAATAATGAATATATCTTTCAAATAAGATTTTTTGTATGTTTAAATTTAATAGCTCATCTTCAGGAAGGTCTCAATCCTGCTAGGTACTACATCCAATCTGGGCTGGTTTAGATCTGTTGGGAGCTGAGGATGCTCCTCTTTTTCTGAATCAAGCCCTTAGCAAAGCTGATGCTATTGACAGATTACCATTTATAGCTCTTTATTGCTTACTGTAGGTTTATTGCAAACTCCTTTCCTGCTTAGTTCTCCTTCCCTCTCTCAGAGCAAACATAATGTACAGCCCATGTAAATATAAAACATTAAGCAATTACTGGGTTATTTCAGATGCAGCGCTAATAATACATCATTTCTGAAAACCACAGCTTCAGATGTAGGGCATGCTGTACCAGTTGTCTCATACGATACTCACTGGAAAGTGAGCTCAGCCATTACTGTTGTATCCCTGAGTTATTACTCACTCACCCCAGGAARCAAAGGGGAGTCCCGGAGGTTAATGTGGTTAGTAAAGCAATTTGAGGAAGCTGAGCTTGTATCTGCTTACACAGTGTACAGAAGATATTTAAATAGCAGACTTCAATCTCCTGCTCTTGTCTGCTGACTCCTACATCACTGTCTTGCTTTGTAATGACTGCCAATCTTCTGCTGAAATAAGAAACGGTGAATTTGAGAATTTGCTATGTATGAGGTCCCTCAGGCAAATTGCCTGGCACCAGTTTTAAGAGGGTAGATGTGGGTTTCTTGCTGAAAATGAAGACTTCTGAATTTCTATGGCTTTTGTGCCCTTCTGTCCCGCTCAGCCCTGGGATATGTCCTGGAAGCGCCTGAGCAGCGTGACGTGGGAGGAGGGCAGCGGTCCGGGCAGCAGTGCGTTTCTGAAGGGGACGAGGGGCAGGGACGTGGCCGTGCACCCGCTCCCCCAGCCCTGGGAGGCCACTTCCCACCACTTCCCCTCTGCATCCTTGGTGCTCCGTGTCTGGGCAGATGGGGCAGAAATGCTATTGTCTCTCCTCAGGGCAGGAATATTGCCCCAGCCTTGCCTGTGGAGAGGGGCTTGCAAACAAAGAACYGCTCCGAAACCCTCCTTGGGGCTCAGTGGTGCATTAATACTAACATGAACACACCAGTAATACTGAATAATAGTATCTCTGCGTCTCTCCCATTGCCTGTGAGCTCACATCAAAAACGGTGGGGCATTGAAGGCCCATACGACGTCAATCTGCATGTGATTAGCACTGCCATAAAGTGGGTCGCTGCTACCAGCTGAGACACTCGATGCTCTAGCCTGCTTCCCTTTGCAATGCATACTATATATTTGAGGGTGTTAAATTTTTTAATAAGTGCCAAAGGCACGTTGGTAGGGCAGGCTCAGTGAAGTTTGTGCTGCCTGTGTTATGCCTGTTCAGTGGGTAAACAGCAGAATGAATCTCAGGAGCTGTCAATCCAGCGCCTCCACCAGCACTGAAGTCCCTAGAAAAGATGTTTTTAAAGAAAGGTATGGATGCATTGTGCTTCCTTAGAGTACAGAGTTGAAAAAAAAGCTAGGATGTGCTCAAAAAACCCGCTTGCTACTATTTATAGGTTTCCGTGCTCCACCAAATAATGTCTTCTGAATTTCTGAAGTTCATTCGGTAAAATCAATGCATTGCGAGTCCTCGCTGCATAGCAGGCTCCGAGTGACTCAGCGGCAGCACGCTAACCTCTGAGCTTTGCAAATTACTATGCCCTGTGCTAATTACTTCTGCTTTAATAGTTTTTGTTTTGAATAGGAACATGGCTGTTTCTAGTCAGGAGCAGCTCCTTGACGCGCCCCTAAAGCTCGCTCTGTGGCGCGGATCCGTGCTCTGGAGCCTGGCCTTTGCGGAGAAGGGCTGGCCGGCTCCGCGGATGCTGGCCTCGGATGGCAGCGCTGGTTTTTCCTTTAGCAGTGATAAATGAGTTTTTACTGATGGATTTTTGGCTGGCCTTTTCCAGGCATTTGGCTCACAGCTGAGCTAGTTGTCATAGCGGTAATGGGACTGCCTATGATCCCAATAAGGGGTCAGTTTGCTGACGGATTATCTTGCCCTTTCCGATTTTACTTGGAATGTGAAAAATGTGCTTCTTAGGTTTTCTTGAAAATGCCTGATCCACAGTTCCAGTTTGGGACCCTTGGTATATGGGGGTGCTTAGATGGGAAGGGTTGGTATGACAGAAGGAGATGGAAATCATAGGAGTGGGCTGCGATTTTAGTCTTTGAACCTTGTCAGATTTGGAGTACTAGAGGGCACATCTTTGGTGCGGTGTCCATATTTAATTTGTATTTGTGTAGGACTAAGCAGTGCTCACTTATCTCTGCATCATTTACCRATTACATAAACAACATTTATAATTATGTTTCATTTATTTAGATTTTCTCTTGTGGGATTTCCATGAGCACAGAGATTTAGAAAGAATTAAAAGAATATGGCTAGGTTACTTAGCAAGGCATTATTTCAGGCTTGCTCTGACTGTATGTAATTCCCATTTGATTCAGCACGTGAGTGCAGTGGCCACAATCTAATTCTTTATGGACATGATAAAAATCTTCCAAGCTAAACATTAATTGACAGCCTGATTATAACCTGCAACAGGACCAAGGCAGGTTTGTTTCTGGGGAA
The DNA here is from genome assembly GCA_030449065.1 of Oceanodroma leucorhoa. NCBI lineage: Eukaryota > Metazoa > Chordata > Aves > Procellariiformes > Oceanodroma > Oceanodroma leucorhoa. The sequence goes on along the minus strand of JASVER010000007.1, from coordinate 9,915,945 downwards.
AAGAACTAAATTTGGGGCACCGTGAGGAAGTCTCTGCAAGCCGCGCTTATAATGTGCTTGTCTTGGGAACATACAGAAGTTTCCAGTGTCAGGCCTGTGCTTGTGTTAAATTCAGAATTTCAGTGCATTTAAGCAGCGGTGATCAATAGTTCTTCACATCTTTCTCTCTTTCTGATGTGCAGAATGTGCTGAGCAGGGCTGAGAGGCGCAGCTGTGAGTAACAGGCTGCTATTCATTCCTTTGGGAGACACTGGCCTGCTTTGGTAAAATGATTATTTTTTGGCAGAAAAATTTTGATTTCTTGTAGAAGCCTTAAGAAGCTGGACAAATAAATATTTTTAGTAGAGAACTGGAGAAAACCACAATGTTTTCAGCTTTCCCATAAAAAGCGCACTTCTTCAGTAGAAAAAAAGAAAACCACATTTCTGCCTTTTCCCATTCTGTAACCCTCCCCTTGGACATCCCTCACAAAAATCCCCCGATGTATTCATAAAAGAAAATTAGAAGGAAAAATTTCAAGCAACCTTGGTATTTACAAAGGGAATTTTTATCAGCTCTCAGTTTGCAGAAGAAAATCTCATTCGTGCAGAAGGAGCCCAGACATATCTCTTTTAATGAATTTCAACCACGAGCATCAGCTTGTGATGTATTGGCCAAAGCCTAGTCAGGAGAGTGGGATATTGATAGTGCTGCGAGCAGGGGAGAGATTGGCAGATGGCCTTTCTCACGTTTTGCAGAAGAAATGACAAATCTGTATTATTTACTATCCTTAAATAACTTGCCATAGTCCAAAGCTACCCTCTGTACTTAGCCAAAGCTCTCAGTGACTTACAATAATTTCACTGAGTTAGCCATTTAAAGCGTGAATGCTGGGACTGAGCCACGTACCAGTACACCAGTATTAAGCACCCAGTCCCTATGGTTTATAATTAGGGCAGTAGTGGAGACAACCTTCTAATTTGCTGCTCTTCCAAGAGTGGCAGAACCGCTGGGCTGCCTCTGTGGGCTCTTGGGGCCACTAAATGGCTAATTATTCAGTAAATAGCACACATGGGAAAATGGGAGACTGTGAGGGCTCCTGGCCAGGAGAGCCCCAGCCCGGGCACCTCCCGTTCCAATTTCTGCTGGGAGTCGGGACTGGGGAAAGGAGCCTGCTTTGTCCATGCTGGCCCCCAGGCTCTTCTTGGGGAACGTTTCAATGAAATAGATAAATTCTCTTTTTYTGGGGGGATGTAGGGGGAAGTTGATTAATTGACGTTTTCTGACAAGACATGTTTTGCCAGAAAATCCCTACCCACTCCTAATTAGAGGGCTGTATCTGGCCTCTGTGTTTCAGGCTTATAAATCTGTTTGGAGATCAGATGGTGAATTTTTACCACTGAGAGCAATTTCCTAAAAATCTGTTTAGTATTCTGGCAGTTTGCAAGGTGGGAAAAAAAAATTTAAAAATGCTTAGGGGCAAATTTTCTGCTTGGTGCGCAGGGAGTTTGAACACATAATAACTGCAGCTGGGTGGGTAACTTGCTACACCAGAAATTTACTTCTTCATATCTGGAGATTATAAGGCAAGGTGGTTTTCTATGTAAACTTTGGGGTTTTTGCCTTTTTAGATCTCAACTTCGTAACTARGAGGAAGCAGATGAAGTTTGTAATGCATAGAGAACGGAAACGTGCACTATTGCTTTAATCAAAACCAGCTAAAATAGCTCAGGTAGACTTCTGCTAGTTGGCAATGTTACCATTTCTTAAAAATCATATGGTAATTGAATCTAATGTTTGTGCTGGAAGCTGAATGCATTTCAAATGTGAATTAGACCTATGTAATGCAGAGCAGTGGTGCATAATTAAAGCGCTTCGTAACTGAGATTGTTAGATTTGCATGATACCCCCATTTTCAAGGCACCTGCAACACTGCTCCCAAAATGCACCCAATTACCTTAAGAAACTTTCCAATGATTTGGGACAGAGAAGAAGTGAGGAAGATAGGACTTCAACACGGTGGCTTAGGTAGGGGCAGCGGCGTGCTTTGAGGTGAGCCATCCGATGGTCTCTAGTGTTTAACGGGACACTGGGATCTGAACTGCGCCATGGACCATAAGATTATTTTAGAGCGTACCTAATGCTTTTTCTCTTCAGAAAGCTTTGATTCCCTGAGCAAGGAGAAGATTTGTTCTAGGTGATCAAGCTAAATCTAATCCAAATTAAACTTACGATCCACACATGCTGGAGATGTGAAGGGTCTCAGCACCTGCTGCTTTGGTCGCCTGAACCCACTCCAGCTGAACCAAATTACTTGCTAATGGAGACACTGCTGAAACCACCTACATGGCTGCCCTATTTCCTGCTTCTTTAACACTGGCTAGGTCTCTTGGTGGGAGTAAAAACAGTCTGAAGGCTGCTCTGAATGTCTCTGGTGAATGCCAGCCTCCAGAAAAGTACCACAAAGGACAGCAGGGCCTGGGAATGGGGACCATGAAGCTGGTAGATGAAAGAGCAAAGTTTGACACATAAAGAAAAGCTGAGAGAAAATGCAGGTTCTGTGCTACCAAGATTAGGAGGAATTAAATTCTGTCTGTCTCCAAAATACTCTTTATTAGAGCTGACTGGAAGATCTGATATACTTTAGAGGTTTTGACAGTGCCTGAGACATGGATAACTTGGGGTGAGAGTTTTTTTGTTAGTTTTGACTTCCAGATTGCTCTTGGCAATGGTAGCAAGCATGTTGGATGACTTATTAATTTTAGTTTTAAAAGTTCTCAGRTTTCCACAAGCTTTTACCACATTTTTAAGTTTCCTTCTGTTCATCATATACTGGTAAGAATATAAAAGCTGTAATAATTTTAAAATTTCCTTAGCTCTTATAGTATTTCTTAAACCACCCTAATCTGGCAAAACAAATATTTTCCATTATTACACTCAAGATGTAAGGAAGACCCAAAGAACCCAATTAGTCTTTCCCAATCACTGCTAAGTTGACACGGGAGGGATGAAGATCATACTAAAAAAATCTTAGTTTTGAAAAGCTTGTGTAAGTTGRAGAAGTTGTTCCTAGCCAGTACTCACAGAATACAATGCCAATGTCAAAATAGTCTCTTTGCACAGAGAATTGTGAAAGAACAGAGAAGCAGAACAGAACATTACTAACAGAGCCCTGTAAAATGCATGTTTCACTTCATAAGGGCTGCTGCAATAATTTTCTTCTGATTTTGACCTTTGTGGGTTTAACATTACAATGCTGTGGCTGGAGCCTTGGATTCAGGTGGAGACAAAAACCTAAAAATAAACCTAATTTGTTCTAAGACAGAAACCTGAGGTCTGTGTAACTTTAACATGCATTTACAGGTGCGCTCAGGTTCACTCAACTAGTTCCTATAGAGAAATCGGTTGATAACACTTGCAGTGTTAATTTAAAGCTAGTAGCAGAACCTGCCAAAAGACAAATCAGGCAGGTTTCCTGCAGCTTTATGTTGCTCCAGAAGCCTTCTTCCAAATGAGTAGTTTTCTCCTACTGCTAATTCATTAATGTTACAGTACTGTGCAGTACTGTCAGAATAAGATGTGGGAGTTTCTCGGGGTGAATATTATCATTATGGCTATAAGCAGCAAAAAGCAAGGTGGTTGTGAATCAGGCGTTGTTGGGTTTTTGCTAGAAACGAGTTTGACTCGTTACGGTTGGTCTAGATGGTTCAATGCCGGTCCAGACCGGCGATGGCTGGGCGGGATCTGAGCAGGTTGCTGTGGCCAAGGGTGTTGTGCTTTGCTGGATCTACAGGTGGGTCCTGGTGGCTGCAATAATGTGCTGGTGTGCTTCAGCTAAAGAGCCACGGCTCTCAAAATGCTTAACCTTTTTGATGGTTTGCAGGAGCTTGAGGGGTTTGGGATGGCAATAAAGTGTTCCTTGCCGCTGCCTGTGTTTTAAGAAGCTGTCTTCTGAAGGCTTTGGAGTAGGCTCTCTGCAGCTAACRCAAAAGCAATCCCCAAGAAACAAGGCTAGACAATAAGAGGTGAGGTTGAACGGGATAGATGTCCAGCAAGGGAGCGTTTTAAGTGCAATTACACAAGCTTGTCTGGTCCTAAAATTTGATTAACAACAAATAAAATTATATTGTTGGACAGTCAGAGACTTCTCTGACCACTTTAAGCCCTTGCCTAAGGCGATCTATGAATATTCAATGTGATGACCTCTCTGATAATATCGCAATCACCTGAACATACAAATCATGGCTTTTTTTATCCTTGAAGTAGGTTATGTTTTTCATTATTTTTGCCCTTGATTGACTGGCACACCCTGAACTCAACTACTCTGGTTAACACTCCCTGATCTTGTATGCTGGTCTTGGCTATGCCTTTCTCATCATAGGATTGATTATTTGAAGCCTGAAGTAGTTGTGTGAGCACCTGCTAAACTGGTTTCAGATTATCTGAGTGGTTTGGGGTTTTTTTTCTTCTAAGACAAGACTCCCTCTGCACTGTCTGTATCAACCAGCTCTGCTGCCTGTCTCTTTGTGCGGGGCCGGGGATACTGGGTTCCCACTGCTTCCTATTTTGTCAGCTGGGGACAAAGAAAGCATTTGATTCCTTGTATCTTTGCACCAGAACATTAGGCTAAACAAAAATACTCATTCACAGTTTCCATGTAGGCCCATTTGCTGGACTTTGACCTTTCCCACTGCTCTCCCTCAGACTCTTATCAAGTAGCCCAGGTCTCTCCTGAGGGGCAATGCCCCACACTGGCTAAACTTCCCAACAGAAGCCTTGTTGCTCTGCAAACTTGCAGACTATCCCCTTATTTATGCATGCATGTTTGTGCCTTTCAAAATTGTGGTGTTCTTGATTCCCACTCAGTGTAATTTACTATAATTGCTAGATCCTTTTCTAAAGAACTTCCAACTAATCAATTTTCCTCCATCCTGTATTTATTCAGTGGAGTATTTTTGCATGCTCTAATTGAAATGCACCCTATTGTTTGTGCTAGTTCCCCAGCTTGCCAGGAACATTTGCAATTCTGATCCTACCCTCCCACACATTTGCAGACCCTTCTGGCTGGAGGTCATTTGCAAATGTACTGAGAATACTCTATATCCTACCTTCCAGGTCACTATAATATGGCATTGAACAGAGCTGGCTCAGGACAAATCCCCAAGGAATACCTTTGTTTTGTGCATCCTTCCATTCTGACAGTAAACAATCAATAACTCCTTGCCCGGCTTAAGTCACCCTGTCTTTCTTGCATCCRCCTACGGTAGCTTCATCTACATTGTGTACCCATAGCTTATACGAAAATACCATGGGAAACAGTGTCAGAGGCTTGCTAGGTGAAGTATGGCATTTACCCTTCTCCCTTTGCCACAAGGTCTACTACCTTGTTGCAAAATTAAATGATATTGTTTTGACATTATTTTTACGTGACAAATTCATGTGCGATGCTGTTCATCTCCTTCATGTCCTCCACAGCCTTACAAATCACTTGTTTATTTTTTCCAGCATTCTTGACTGCCCTTTCATTCCTCGCTCTGCCATCCTCCCCCGTGTTCAGCATGGGCACTGTCATTTTCTAGTTGTCCTGTGCGTCCTCCATGTCTTTTTGAAGGTGAACTCCTAATGATGTCCCTGACTGGTTCCGCATAACAACCTACAGGCTATTTACCTCAGGAACTAATTGGCTGAAGCAATCGGAAAGATCTAACTTACTCAAGTACCTTTGAGTCTGGGCGTTTGTTTTGTGGTTGTTTTTTTTTTTTTTTCCTTAATGTAGATGGTGATGGTTACTTCCGTCATAGGTCTTAATTGTTAACCATCTACATGGTGTTGACCTTTTGATGGAGATTATTGCTCAAAAGAAAGCCTCAAAATCATCAGCATTCACTTCTGCTGAACAGCAGTATGACACTCCTGGTTTTCCTCCGATTATTCAGTTACTTACCAAATGCCTTAATTGTGCCATGTTTTGTGATTTCACTGACTTTGTTCCAGCCTACTTTGCACTTTGTTAATGCCTGCCCTGGTAGGGTCAGGCACGTTGTGAGGCCACGTCACGCAGACCGGCAGGAGGGCAGAGGGAAGGCCCTGTGGTGGGGCCCACCAGGGGTCTGCTACCAACCTCCCTGCTGCTGGTCCGGAGCTGCTCAGCAATCACACAGAAACAGGCGTGCCTTAAAGTTGCTTCCATCCCTTGTTCTAGGTCTATGCTAAGTCAGTGCAGACTAATTAGATGATCTGGCCCCCATTTTGCCATTTAGGAGGCAGAAGGCAACTGATAAATATCACAGACAACCCTTGTCTTCATGCCGAGCCGCTCTATTGCATTTCTGTCGCACGCGGCTGTGTACGGCGGAGCCAAAGGACCGCAGCTGGGAGGAAATTGCAGACAATGAAGGTCCTCTGGCCTAACCGGTCATTGTGATATATGGAAGAATTGTGTTAATTTATATAAAGTGGCTTTTGCTAAGGCTGCTTCTGCTTGGATTTGATTTTGAAAAGAAGAAATTATTCTTACTCCTTACTGCAGACTTCATGATGCATATTTTATTCTCCGGTCGGGTCAGTCAGTACCTAAAGCATCCCACTGCTTTTCTACTGCAGATAAAATAGTGCCTTTTGTTTCCCCTTGTTCCAGCCTGACCTCTCCTCTTACCCTGCCATCTGCATCTCTCTGACATCTCAATTTTTGTGGGCTCAGCCAGTGTATGAGGAAACCTTTGTCGAGGATTTAAAGGAGACAATCTTGCAGGTCCTGACATCCCCTTTCTAGTTTTAGCCCTTGGCCTCTCACAACTGCAGCGGGGGTCCTTCCTCCAGTGTCCCAATTCAGTCTGATTCATCTTCCTTCCAGCAAATCTACCGTGAGAGCCCCCTCACCCTCTGTGTGGGGAAATTGCATTCCCCAGAGGGACGGCCCAGTCCCCAGCTTCTCCGGCTGGCCGACGATGCTCAGGGAAGTTCAGCTTGGAGGATATTTGAGCCATCCTCAGCTTTGCAGCAAATTTCCACAGGACTAGGTCCTTTTATATCGCAAGATTGCAATGATCCTTTGGTCCTTGAGGGGTTATAGGCATGGAGTGGGAAGTAATGGGGAGATTTTCAGATTTTTATTTGTACTACTTTTCTTACACGTATCAAAAAGTCTTCAGGCCTTGGCAGATGCTCTGGAATTGCTCTGCCTGCATTAGGCCATTTAGTCAATATGTGTTCACCATAGAAGTTCAGTAATATTCATCCTATAGGAGCCCTTCTCTTTACGGGATAAGCCAGGGCTCAATGTTAGGCCAGAAGTGACTCTTGATGTATGAGCTGAAGAGAGAGGAGGTGGTTTGAACATTGCCCTTGCCGAGGGCAGCCTCCTCRAGGAGCGCTTGCCTGGAGCGGCTATATCCTTGGTAGGACCTCAGTCTGCCTTGCAGCTGGACACGAGTCTTCCCTGGGGTACAATATAATCTCCTCTCTTTTAGGAAATACTGTTTTCTTCCTCCTCTGGACTTCCCAGCTTTTTCAACCAGGATCCATTCCCAAATCTTGATTTTTATTCTACTTTCACTGCCTCTTTCCTGCTACTCAGTGCCTGAGATGGAAAAAAACAATGAACGCTTTACAACTAATAAAGCACTGCTACGCTTACCCTGCGCTTTTCTCCCTGTGCCTCTGTTGTATCTTTGCTTATAACCCCTCCACCTCATTTTCTTTCTTATTACTCCTCTCATGCTTGTCACTCACCCATTTTAAGATTTTTCTGCCCTGATAGATCTGGTAAATGAGAATTGGATTGCTAATAATTAGATAAATTTCTGTGTGAAGACAGGGTTAGAAGGTCAAGACTAGCTAGTTATGAAGAAAACTAGTAGGAGTTAATGTGTAAATCAGAATTTGAAGTCAAATTTATTCCTATTTGCTGTTTTAAAAAAATAAAAGGACATGGAAACATTAAATTGCATTAAAACACAGCAATGCAAAAATTCGTAATTTTTTTAACACGATACATCATGAGTCCATTGAACTCGCTGCTTTTGGGTATCAACATATAGTGATGTTCACCAGAAAAGGAGTGAGGCATTGATTTATATGGCTAATGAGAATGCACACCATTAGAGAAGATTTAATAAATAGAAGAACTTTGTAAGACGTATGCTTAAGGTATATTTACAAATGTGCATGTGTGCATTTAGAAATAACCCCCCTGGCTTCAGACCATGAAGCAGCCACTGCCAGGGGAGAGTTTTGGTATAAAATAGATAGCTAGGCAGCGTGTGGCAGCAGGCGCTGCCGGAGGGACCACTGCTCTGCCTGCAGCAGCTCCCAGCGCCCGAGGCACCCAGCGGAGCATCTCCTGGCTGGTGAAAGCATAGGGCGTTTTAGGCAGCCTGGTTGCGTGTGCCTGTTGGCTTTTTTCAGGATGGTAAATCTGCCATCTCTGTATTTCAGAGAAGCTTCAAGAGATTTCTTAATGAGAATACACAGCTAGATGGATTTTAGTTTTATACAACTTTCAGTATTAAATATACAGAATAAGGCTCTGAAGGAGTTTGTGCTTTGCGTTCCCAGTGCACGCCACAAAGCCYTTCTGTCTGGGAGATGCTTTACTGACCACACACCTTGAAATATCTCTCCGCCCCCAGATGTGTGCACATGTGTRCAAATATACATGCACCCTAAGAAGAATTTTCTCCTATTACCTTGTTTGAATATTAAATATCAATATTTTTGTCACTATTTTGCTTTTCATTATCTCTTTAAAGCTGATGTTAGCTAGCAAATTAGACCCAAAACCAACCACAAAAASCTGTCGCTGACTGATGCAAAATAGCATGGTATTTGATTGGAAATAACCGCAACTGTTGCAGCAATAGCATTGGCAATAGAGTAATAAAACTAAGCACATCTCTAGAGGGCTCTACATTCTGAATGATCTAAGCCTTGTAAATCTTCTGTCACGCAGCAAAATACCAGTATAACTCATTCACAGTAGACAAGCTAAGGTAGAGAGTGTGAGTCAGTCTCCAAAAGTCAAAGCGAACTCTCATCAGCTGYGGAAAATGGCTGATGGTGAGCGTATGCTTGTGGCCTTGCTGATCTCCGGATGCACGGGCATGGGGGGGCATCTCCCTGTRCTTGGTGTTGCACAGAGCAAATTGGAGCCGTTTAACCCGAGCGTGTGCGTACAAGCTGATAAGGCGGAGATGGCAGGTGTGTGAAGCTACCCCGCAGGATTGTTGGTCAGGGGTGCCGCCGCTCCTCAGCCCACGCTCTATCAGAATCCCAGCAGTATGGCCAGCCCGTGACGAAGCCGAGGTTTTGACTGTGGAGGCATCCACATCAATAACGTTACAGGAATAGATATTATTGTAACTCTTTGATAAATAGCTACAGCAAATAAGGGGCAGATAAGATGCTGTGATAAAAAGACAAATAGGTTACATGAGATACGCTAGGAAGAAGACAAGTTAGATAGCTTTATAAATCACACCAAGGAGTTACGTGACACAAAAGTTTGCTCTTTGCTAGAAAGGATAATGGGGAAGTATGTGCAGTACCTACAACCAGGAGAGCAGGACAACGGTAAATGAGAGAAGTTAGGTGTAAGGAGAGCCTCCAGGATTACAGGAAATCATTATCATTTTATCAGTGGCAGCTTAGGCAGACTGGGCTCACATCTATCCTTCTGCTTTTATCAATGACTTCAGCTTAAAGAACAGCAAAAACATTCACAAAGGACTCGGGGTCCCCACAGAAACTACAGGTGATATTAGCGGTCCTTGGAGCAGACCCTGTATTTTGCTTCCCTTTGCTGTTGCAATGCTGCATGCTTCTTGATCTCTCTTGATCTGGGATCACACCTCATGCGCTCAGGGGAAGAGCAGGGTCAGGGATTTCATCCACTGCCAAGCAAAAGGGTGCACTGCACAGCTCCATCCGTATGGTAGCAGAGTAAAAATCTTGGTARGATCCTTTTTTGCAGGGATGTGGGGGCAGGCAAACCAGGAGCCAAATGGGGGTGTTGTCAGGATTTCTGAAAGTCCCTCTGGAGCTGCTGTGTTTCATCCCTTTTTATAATCTTCTKCAGCTAAGTGACACATTGATAAACTGTCTAGGATAAATAGTGTTTTCCAGACATTATCAGACAGTGGGGACTTTTGCAATGATCCTTTGTCACCATTTAAGATCAAAAAGGTTTGTAACCAGTGAAATGGGAGGAAGAAAAAGCTCCTTGATATTGCAGCGACTGTTTAAGTATCCCATTGTTTAGTTAACATGTTTTGGCAGATGTGGTTTCAAGATGCACAAAACAAACAAACAAAAAAAACACCAAAAAAAACCCCACAACCCAAAACCAAAAAAACCCCACCAACCACACCTATATAAACCTCAACAGTCGAGGATTGGAATTTAGATTTACTTCTTACTGAGTAGAGCTATTGTGTTGTACCACAGAGCTAGTGAAAATGCATAGCCATAACAGCACTTGGATTTAAAACGCTATATACCAGGTGGACTTGGATGGAGTGATCAGAATACTAAGTGTCACTGGTGGTTTACAATGAGACTGAGAGATTATTTGTTTTAGGAAGAAAGATGAGTAGGCCTGCTGTAAAAGTGTGAAGAATCTCTGATTGGGGRACACATGGTAGACAGGCCGACCATCTTTCATTATGATTAAACAGTATCAAACACTAAAGTTGGATTGCTTGTTCTAGTGATGCTGTTGCTCCCTGCCTTTCATGGCAAGTTAATCTGCACCTCTGGCTCAGCAGTAGCTGGGGGATGAATTTTGGCGTTTGGAGTATATTTTATCATTTGTTCCCCTTCTCTGATTTCTCTAGTTGAAGTAAGGTGTATGCGTGAGAACAGTCGCTCTGAGCTTTGATCCGCTTCAGGATTTGACCCAATGTCTCTGTAATCTCTGCCATGCAGAAGAGAAGGCTTTAAAAAAGAGCATGGCACGATCTTCACCAATTTTGAGCTGGGCTTTGATAAGGTTTGTACTGCTGTCTGATTTTCCACATCCTGCAAGCTTCCACTTGTAGTACSTGCTGTGCTAGGGCTTCAGAGGGGAATCTCGGGGGACCTTGCCTATTACTGAAGTCCCAGCTTCTGATCTGGTCCTCGCCTTGCTCCCTGGAGAGGAATGGTGACATGCAAGCATGTCATGCAAACATGTCACTCGTGTAGGAATTCATCATTTTGAGCCTTTCCCAAGCAGTACAGACCTCCTAGCCCACAATGAACAGAAGCAATAACAGTACTGCTAAACAACATTGTTTGTAAAACGGCGGTTTTTGGCTGACTGAGCTTCCCAGCACAGTCCCTCCTTGTTGGCCAGCAGGGCCTTCTGGAAGGCTGGCCAGCCTTGGCTGCGGGGATGTGCTGCTGGTACATGCATTTGGCAGAAAATCATACTGGGAGAAGCAGGCACAGCTACTGATTTGGATGTAGTTACACTTGAGCTGAGTTTGATCCTCAACTCTGTGGTAGTATTTCRGTTTCTGGTGCTTTGCTGTGTCTGCCATGTGCTCAGGCCACCTACACACAGAGGCAGTGCTGCAGCTCCTCGGGCTTACAGCAATCCTGTTAGTTAGGGTTTTGTAGGGGGTTTGCTTTTTTCCCCCAAATATATTTAAACACCTAGTAGCATCATGCTCTGCTTTACTGAGCCAGTAGCGAAGGAACTGAACACAACAAGAACTGCAGGAAAAATACAGAAAGATGTGGGGGATTAAACAACAGGCATCTTCTCATCTTACCAGCAAAGCTTTCACTGAAATATCTTTACAGAAAGAATTTGAATGATTCTGATTTTACACAGAGTAACATTAAAAATAAATGCAAAGTATTAAGCATCCTAAAATTTCAGTCGCTGGAATACTTCAGGCTCTGGCAGCATGAAAATATACTTTCTCTTGTTCGCAAGACTATTGCAGTGGTTTGGGTATTCCTAGGGTAAAAGGGGAATGGTCCTGATGGATGGAGTCAGGGTTGCCRCTGGTGTGTTGTAAGTCCTCTCCTAGCTGGTAACGAAGAGGTGCTTGCTGCTGCTGTTTGTAACCAAGAAGGCTGAGGGCTCCCCGAGGCTCTGATTCCTGTGCTCCTGGCCATCTGTAACTTTCAGTGTAGCGGCATGACACAAGCAAGAGAATGAAAACAAAAAACCATTGGATGTCTATAAGCGTTTTTGAAAAATTGATCCAATAAAATGTTTGATGAATAGATTCACCAGTCATTTATGTAGCTCCACAAGCTGAAAATAAAGATGAGAATGAGGAAGGTGAATCATTATACACCTTATTCCAAATAAATAAAAAAAGTTGTCAGATCAATTATTCRTCAAACATGAATCAAGCAATTTCTTGGTCCTCTGTAGTAGTATGTCAGAGAACTACACTTAATTAGCATTACCTTGGCTCACCAGTGCATGTTGTCTTGGCTTTGAAATTCTGTAGGCCAAATTATTAAGCTGCTCAGATTCTTCATGAATTTGTTTGCTTGTTTTGGCTGTGTATTGCTAGACAACCAAATARCTGTATGTCATTGTTAGTTTTACTCCTGAAGTGTTTAATTTTACCTTATGCCCTTGGCAAATCCTTCATAGCAAACTGTTTGATGAAAAATAATTTCTGTGAATATCTTCCCATTTGCTTTCATTTACTGTAGCTGATGCCTTGAAGATTTCTGTTCCTTCATCTCCTTGTTACCCAATTTGATTTAGTTATTAGCCTGTAAATGTCCCTGAGAACTTATAAATCTTGTCCAGATGGATTGATGGCTCATTAGAAATGGCTTTTCAGAACTCATTTGTATGTTTTGCTGGTAGGTTTAGCCCTATTCTTAAGAGTTCACGTCTGCTCTAATTTGAGAAGAGACTTTGATTCCTAATTTTGTACCCAAATACCGGGATGCTAACTGACAGCGTCTCCTTGCTTTCCTTTCCATTTTAATATACCCGGCATTTAAGGCCAAATCAGGCAAAATCACTCATTGACTCTTTAACTGTTAACTTCYGTGGAAGCTTTGCTGAATGAGGATGGAAGGTTTTGGCTAGTTCCCAGTTTTGATGCTGCAGGAATATTGGGAGGCCATATGCTGTATCTCCCACTGTCGTGGTTTAACCCCAGCCGGCAACTAAGCCCCACACAGCTGCTCGCTCACTCTCCCTCAGGTGGGACGGGGGAGAGAATTGGAAGGGTAAAAGTGAGAAAACTCGTGGGTTGAGATAAAGACAGTTTAATAGGGAAAGCAAAAGCCGCGCACGCAAGCAAAGCAAAACAAGGAATTCCTTCACTACYTCCCATSGGCAGGCAGGTGTTGAGCCATCTCCAGGAAAGCAGGGCTCCATCACGCGTAACGGTKACTTGGGAAGACAAGCGCCATCACCCCRAACGTCCCCCACTTCCTTCTTCTTCCCCCAGCCTTATATGCTGAGCATGACATCACATGGTATGGAATACCCCATTGGCCAGCTGGCCTAGCTGTCCYGGCTATGCTCCCTCCCAGCTTCTTGTGCACCTCACAGAGCATGTGAGCTGAAAAGTCCTTGAGAAAGTAGACTACCTAGCAACAACTAAAAACATCAGCGTGTCATCAACATTCTTCTTACACTAAATCCAAAACATAGCACTATACCAACTACTAGAAAGAAAATTAATTCCACCCCAGCCAAAACCAGGACACCCACGCCTTAGACAAGCATGATGGAGGACAAAAGATCRCCAACAGGAGGAGATGTCAGGGACCAGAGTTGGCAAAAAGGCTGCAGGATATGGAAAGGGAAGATAAGATCTGAGTACAGAAGTAGAAAGGAGACTTTGAACAAATGGAAAATCTGTTTAATACCCAGCACCAACAGTATCATCTTCAGAGGCAGCTTCTTATTTCACTTGGCTTTCTCAGAACTTAGACTCATGTACATGTAATATGTGTTGACTTAGGCAGAAATAAGTCTATTTTCAAAGCTAATCTTTGCATTACATATTGAATCCATTATAGACTCTCTTCTACTTTAATGAAAAGCCTGCATGAATGGCTGAAAAAAAGAAAGAACTTGCATCATAAATAGGACTGAGGCAGTCACCTGAAAATTAGCATGAATATGTTGCAGGAAATACTGCCCCAATCAAATAAATGGTAATACTCAGTAGAACTATTCAAAGATCTAAGTATGAGTAAAAGAGACGTAAGTGTATTCTGCATTCTGTGGCATTTTGTGCACCTTTGTAAGGGGCAATATTTCCATAGCATTTAAAGGACACATGCTGTCTTTTTATGTTGTGATGCAGTCTCCGACATTAGAGCAAGTCCCACTTAAGCATAGTACTTGGATAAAAGATTTATTGCTTGTGGTTTTTTTTAAAAAAAAAAAAAAAAAAAAGTGGTCCTTCTATGGAAGAGATGTGGAACTAAGATATAAATTAAGTCCTCCGTGACTCACAAGCAAATGCATGGAAGTACATTCCTCCATGTACTGTATCCTCACACGGACCTACCCAATGGATGTATCACAACAGTTCTGGTGGCTGCATGTATAGGAAAATAAGAAAAAAAAAAAAGCAAGGGCATAATCCTGTCCTCATGCAGTGTTTTTCACTCCAGACTACCGCTCTACATTGCTCTACTCACCTATGGAAGGGAATGATTGCCCAGCAGAGTGAAATAATTGGGTCAGGATTGTGATTACAGTGTAGTTTTGCTTTGCTAGTTAAGCCAGTATTTTACCCCTGAAGATTCAAGAATTTTGTCTTGGTAACAGAAATGAGCAGACAGAATATGAACGGCAAACAAAGCAAACTTGGAGCCACTCTATGTATCATTTTTCTATTTTCTTTTCTTTCCCAGGGTTTGCTGGGCTGTACAAATGTTGCCTTGTTGACATTCCTATAGCCAATATGTTTTTCCTGCTTGGTAAGGGAACAAGTCTTTTCCACTTACCTGCRAGAACAGCATACTCAAAGTAAAGCTATTATTTATTTATAGGACAAATGGGAAGGTACTTAGAGGAGATCAAGTATGTAGAATGAAATGGCAAGGTTTTCTTTTACATCACAGATGGAAGTGATTTGCTGTCATCCCTCATTTGGAAGATCCTCCTCATTGTGCATGTCCTAACCCATCTATTCCCACGCAGAACATCCAGGCCTGTGTGCACCGCATTGTCATGGGTACCTGCCCGTGCTTATCCATGAACTCTGTTCAGATGGAGCCTAAACAATCACATACCTACACAGAGAAAAAGTCTCTTTTCATCAGAAGAGCTGAATTTGTGCTCACACTCCTCTCAGTCTCTCTGCAGAAGCTTGTTTACTCAAACACAGTAATATGGAGCCAAATGTCAGCATAGCTGCAGCTTTCGAGTGTGGGGGGAAAGGATGCTTTTTCCCCAGAGGAGAGATCTCCTGCAGTAGACTGACTGCATTGGTCTCATGACCTTGCAGAAATGAAGGACCTCCAGGAAATTTCGGGGTTCAGTCCTACCTCCTGACTATTCCAGCATTGGTGGTCAGGGCCAAAGGACTGACTGACTGCCTGCCCGCCGGCTGCCAGCTCCTCTCCCTCTCCTAGGATAAGTGGAAGCAGCAGATTGGAAGTAAATCAACACAAAATAAAGTATCAAGAAAGGATTCAAGCTTCCTGCCCCCCCGTTCCACCTACTCTATAGATATTTCCCAGCCTGTGGCCTATGGGTTCCCAATTTTTGATGGAAAACACAGGCAGATCTTGAAATGTGACAGCGATTCAGAGGGAGGAGGGAGAGGCTGCCAGATGGCTCCGCTTTGCACCKTCTTCAGTTTGCAGGATAACGCTTCGTGATTTGCCATAAATTTATCATTTTTCCCCACCTCTGTGCTGTGGAATGAAGCTAAACTTTTGGCCTCTTGGCTCCATCTTTCCACATAAGTAGCAAAACGATGTGGTATCGTGGAGAGAGAATGAAGAAAGTTTGTCTTCTTGTATGTGTATGTGCAAAGAAGGAGAGAAAATGGGGGTGGGGGGTGCTGTGGAAGGAGAAACAGCTCATGAAGAATATAACTGGCTGAGCTGGAAACACCCCCTCACTGCCCACAGTGAGCATCTCATTCCTCGGAGAGTCTGGCTGGAGGTGTCTTAAATCCATGAGAGACCAGAAGGAACTATTTATTCACACAATCATAATTAAGACGGAATTATGGCCTGAATTCATGAACTTTTTGAGCTATATTATTTGCTACTATACAAATCCAAACGGCACTTTGTTTCCTAATTTTCTTTGCTCTCTTCCTCCTAGTGCAGCATAAAACTGTGAAGCAATTCCACTGGGGCATGGTGGGCCACTAATCTTCACGCAGGGAGACAGCGGGATGTGCTGTGCTTTCAGATCTGTGTTTCACCGTCCTCTTCTGGCCTCTCTTCAGAGCTTTCACAGAGAAAATTTTAACCATGTTATTATTCACTTTCCACACTGTAACGAGTAGGAGTGTGATAAGGTCACATTATGTGATTATTTTTGGTGGTTGTTGTACTATAGTTATTTACCAGGGACTAAAGAGTAGTAAGATTATAAATACCGATTGCATGATCTTAATACAATTTTTCTGGTTTATGAAAATGTTAATTTTCATTTATGATAATCTGCACAAATATAGTATGTATAGCAGAATGGAAGTCAGAAACTTGTAGTTGGGAGCTCTAATTTTTCCAAGTTCAAGAGATAATTCAGTACAGAAAACATGTCAATAGGAGGCTTTTGGAGCATGTGTTGCTTTTGCAGAGAAACTAAGTTTATGCATGTAAYTTCCATATACTGATAGAATTCTCAACCAGGCTTTTAAAATTATAGTCCTAAAATCTGAAGTGATGTTTCAGCACTTGAAGTTCAAATCAAGTTTTGTGCATGCACTAAGCTATTTATTAGCAGGACAGTGTGGCTATGTCATCTGCACACAGAGAAAACRGCCTCCTACAGCCTTGCTCCCCAGCATTTTGCATGCGTGTTTTGAACAGAAGTCGTCTTGTGCTACTGGCGGAAGGAGGAGTTCAGCCCAGGAGATGCTCCAGCTTGGTCATCAGCTCCGACACCATCCTGCTGCAGCCGAGGGAGGATGCATGGCCCTACACACCCCCATGCAACTGCCCCAGTTTCACTTCAAAGCAGTCATCCCCAAACCCCACAGGTCCTTTTGTCTCACTTTTTTGTGCCTTTTCCATTGTTTTGGTACCTGTGCAGCAGTACGACACATAACCCGACGTGTTCTGTCCCCGAGGACGATTAATTTTTTGCAGAGCCRGTTTTTTGTCCATCTCCCAAAGTAAACCGTAAACTGATCTGTGGGCAGTTCTCCTTCAGCCATCCTGTTCAGGCAAGTAGTGCAGTTGTATTAGGAGACCAGAGGCTTGATGTTGGCAACTGTATGAACAGTTAACTACACTTAATATTTTGGATGCTATCTAGATGCATTCTATAAATAAATCAAAATGTAAATATCTATTGGTTTTACACTCTGTACTCTGTGCCACTTTTCAGGACAATGTTACCTTGAATGGCTTCCTACTGAGCAGACTGCCATAACAACTTGCCCTCCGATATGGCGTAAGTGCACGTAAMTCAGTATTTGCTATCGTTTCAGATACAGATGTCTCAAACATGCTGCTTTGTTCAGAGACATCCAAACTTAGGTTTGGCTATAAAATTACTGTAAATGTGCAAGCAAATTAACTTCTACTCAGAAATGTATCTAAAGCATTAGTTTGCAAACAACTGTATGTGCAGAATTTTTGTTTTCTCCAGAGAGAAATGTGCGAACGTGCAGCCGAGGTAAGCATAATTAAATCCTTTCTGTCTGCTCCTGTTTTAAAAGTTCTTCAATGCTACTGCCATGGCTACAAGGACAAAGCTGCTTTTGCTACAGGACATATCTAAATGGAAATAAAGATAGCTACAAGTATATGAACTGTGCCGTGTATGGGAGCTCTGGTCAGAATAATAGCTTTAATATGAGAATGCATACTTTCTTGACAGCTCCTGCTATATTTCTGGTACCCTGACAGGGATTCCAGACACTGAGAACAAATCCCTTTTTCTATCCAAAAATACTATTCAAATGAAAATTGTAATTTAGACACAAAGGCTATGATTTAAAATAATCTGTGCAGGTTGTAACAGGAATCTGTCCTTAATAAAACATTGATCTCAGTCTTATTTGTCACCGTTAACATGGTTTTTCTTGCAAAGTCAGAACTGTCTCCAGAAGGTCTGGCTTAAGCAAGRCAGGATGAGGAGGTTCCCTATTTTGCAGACTGGGAGTTTGTTTAATGGGGGGAAAATTGTATTAAGCCTACGTTTAAATGGAAACTCAGCAGGAAAACAGCACTGAAAATAAGCATCAGTTTCAATCATCTAAGATTTTGGGGGGKTTTGGTTTTTATTATAAGACTTGATGGCAAATCTGCTAGGACTAAAAATTTGAAGTTTTTGTAAAAACAAGCTCTGTTTTTTTCAACTCCATCTCCAAAGTGTTTTCAGGCCCTGGAGTGAATCGAGATGGTTTATTTGAAGCAGGAGGTCTTTTGATTGCTCTTGTCATAGTTCWGAGTGGTATGTCATGACAATCGTCACGACAGGTGGGCTCAGCACTGGGCGGATTAGGAGTTCCCCCGGAGGCTGCTGGGGCGCTGGCTCCGTGTACCCAGTGGCCGACAACACTCTGACCCCTGCGGGGSTGATCCGGAGCGCTCTTTTCTGGTGAGTGCCCCCCAGAAGTACAACTACTGGACCTTGGAAATAGACAAAGCAATGCCGTGTGTACACGTGTGCACCCCTCCATTAGCTCGTGTAAAGAAATCCRTGGTGTCAGCGTACGATCTGGTGGTCTTGACACAGTTACATCAGCGGGAGGTTTTCCCGATTAACATCTACAGCCTGAGTCCTTAACACAGGTGTGTCATCTTGGGGCTTAGAAAACTACACAAGAAATCTCTTCCAACTGAGATACTGCTAAAATATTTTTAGCAGATTGGAGTGATTTCAAGAGAGATGGGCATTTAGGCAGGATTTTCAGGCAGATTGTCTCAACACGGGTYATGGTTTCTTACTGCAGGGATAGGCAAGGCACAGAGCAGGAGGCGAGGTCTGCAGGGGTCTCTTCTGCTACCAGAGGTTGTCCCTATGAAAACGCCATCCACTTGAATTTTCTTCTTGTGGAGTGGTGTTGGCCAAAAGACAAGGGATTTCTTCACCCCAAAAAGAGTTTGAACTCACATCTTCCATGTTCAAGAGGTTCGTCTGAGGCACGTCAGATTGGAGTCTTATTTTAAGCTGGTATTTTCCAGTTAGCTTTCTCAGCAGGTTCCACATTTGTCCACATGTGAACAAATAAGTGCCATGCTCGAATTCAAACTCCCAAAGCTTGCATGTAGGAAAGAAGCTGCTCTTACTTCTACACAAACCCTTGGTATGTGCTCCTGCACCGCTGTGCCACCAGTTTGTCAGGAGGATTCCCAGTTTAAGTGGAAGCTGTTGAATAGCAGGAAACTTTCCTTTTTTGCAAATGCCAGGAGTAGGGAGGGGTTTGGAAATCACATAGCATTTTTGTGACAAACAGATCAAGATTTAATACTTCTTAATCATTGCTGTATGTGAACAAAAGGACACTATTTTGTAGATTAAACAAATCTGGTGAGTGGCACCTGTTTCTTGTTGGCTCTGAGAACCAACCCAACATTGCCGTTCTGTAAGCTTTCACAGCACCGGTCTGTCACAGTAACGCCAGATCATACTATGACCAATATTGATTGTTCCASGACTACAGAAGGTAGTAGCTGTTTCAAGTACTTTGATCATTTCACTTCTCCACAGCATATACGCTGCTTTTATGAAGACTTTAGAAAATCCCAAATAGTTTTGATCAAAGGAACACAGGTGAGGGAGTCAACCATGGTTATGTATGTGTAGGCGAGAACAGAAATCTTTCACCTGGGTATGGGGGGGCTTGTGTGTTCGTATCACCCAGYCCATCTGTTTATCAACATTACGATCTGCATTTTTAAACCTTTAGTTTTGATTTTCATAGTTTTTTCAGCAATTTRTATATGATTGGCAGAACTTTGGATATAAAAGGCTACTTCAAGCACAGAAACAGTAGATCAGTCATGAGATGTTATAGCTACTACATTTGGATCCTTTTCACTTGCCACCTAATGCTGAAATGCTGGGGATTCCCATTTGCAATTTGTCTAAAAAAACTCAGCAAAAGAGTTACACAGTATTTGTATACTTTGCTAATATTTTGTGCTAACCTGATACCACATATGGTCTTCATGAAGAGCACAAATACCGGAAGACACATAGTCATGAATCCTGCATTTGCAAGATGGGTGCAAACACCTGAGTTAGCACTCCTCGGTGAGGGAGTTGTGCTGGCTGGTTGCGTGTGCTCTCCAAGCTGGCTGTACACGGGGAGCCGTACGCCTCAGCCTCGACTCCCCGTGTGGAATAGCCTGATTTAGTGTTGGCTCTTCCAAGTGATAGCAGAGGTTTGACACTGCATGTCTGAGTACACCCTTAATTACATTATTCTTTCTCTGCTCGCTTCTGGTATAGTGAAAATATTTTTTCATTTCAGTGATTGAAGTCTCTGTGACATCTAACCAGTGCCTCACACAATAAAACTGTCGGTCCTTTTATCTCTCCATTATTCCTTAAGCAATCTGATTCTCTATTTTTCATTTCATATGTACATTGGCTGAAAACCTTAACAATATTACACCATAGGTTTTATCTATTTTATGAGGTAGATTGCTCCAGTGCCTTTCCAAATAATAGCTATTTTTTCTGCAGGTTCTTTGCTTGAAGACTTAAAAAAGTCTTCATGTATCTGCAATTACCATCTGCTAATCCAAGAGTATAATCAATCTAACGCCTCCATTGTATTAGAAATGATTTGGATGTTTTCTCTAATTTAATATMATTTGCAAAATTTGAAATGCAGCTTTCAAGTCCATCAGTCATGTCATGTCTATATATGATAGTACAGTGGAAAGATTGAGTTCACATGTTTAGGCACTTAACCTGTAACCCAAAAAGAGCTTAGAAACATGTTGTTTATGCTTTCTGCTTAGTCCKTCTCTTTAAAATCCTGTTGGTTACACTTGATGCTTTGAAATTGTATTCTGATGGTTTTTTCTCTTCTGGTAATTTTTTTTTAACAATAGAATCTCTTTTTTTTTTTTTTCCCCTTCCTGGTAATAGAAGAAATTAGGGTACAAGGGTCAACCAAAGCCTTGGATCAGTTGGAGTCTTTCAGTGAACTTCACTGAGTTTTAGATCAGGTCTTGAAAAAGGGGGATAGAATAACTGAGGTAGCAGCTCATCGCCCTCGGCATGCCTGTTTGGGCAACAAGCCAGGACTGAAGAAAGCAAGATAACATTGGCTACCTGCTCTCCCTCCAGTGTTGTGTGGATAGGTGGATGTATAGTATTTGATTTGAAGTATTTCTGTAGTGTTTGGGGCACTTGGTATTCCTATATCCTACCATTCTGCCACCAAAATATTCACCTTCAGGCCAGTGAGCCTAACAATATTCACTTGGAGATTTTGATAATTGGATTTTTTTCAAGTATTTAACATATTAAAGTAGCATCAATTGTCTCCCTTTTACTTTATTTTTCTAATCTGAATTTCAGTTTCTTTTTTTAAGGCCAAATCGCTGCTGCCCGTACAGTCGGCATGTTTTTGAGAGGAAACGTCTGTTTGCACGTTTGGATCAACACTGTCTTTCACTGGAACGTCCCTGAGCCCCTTTCATCCGCAGGTATGACAGCACTCTCACATCAGGTACCTGCCTGTGGACACCCACACATTGCTTGCTACTTCTTCCCTGGCTTTTTAAGGAAAAACCTGTTGGTCAGGTTGAAGCTTAGCTGAGATCACATAGCTTCAGCCAGAAAAGCGAGGATATTCATGTTCTGTTCCCTGGGAACAGCTGGGAATGCCTGTTTGAACAGAAAATACTGCCTGTACAAAAGCTGCCTCCTGCATGGGGTTGGCTGGGAGCTATTGCTGCTATCAGATGCTCACAAGGAGAGGGGCGGGTGGGAGGGAAAGAGGCACGCTGCCTGCTCGTGGGTGACCGGCGGGGTGTCTGTGCTGCCTGTCTGAGGGAGAGGTCTGGGGAAAGGGAAGGGAGGAACGGAGACCCCTGTGCTGCTGGGGAGTTGAGCCTGCATTTGATAGTGTAGAGATTAAAGGTTATGTGTCTCTACATTCCCACTGATTTTGCTGAAGTCACTGGAACCTCTCAAGGACCCAGCTGGCTGCCCAGGCACAACTAATTGCAGGATTGAACCCAGCTGATCATATTTGAAACTGTCTTTAAAATGATTAATCAATTTTCTGAAGGTCCATCATGTTAGTAGAAATGTCTTTACTGAATCTATTTTTCGKGTGATCCTGGGTTCGGAAGAGAGCTTGTTAAACTTCTATTTGTACTGTTCATCCCATCAAGGTTGCTTATCATTGTTGCACAAGAAAAGGAAACATATCAAATGAAAAAAATCCATTTTATAGTTGGCAAATGCCTGTATTTTGTCTTTGTATGATGTGTTGTCATTCATCATCTAACCTTGGGGAAATCACGGGCACGCTAACAATGTAAGAGGCCAATAAAAAACAAAATTATTTCAGTAAAATTGTAGCTAGGGATATGTAAAGGAGAAATGCCCCTGGGTAATAAAAATTACCCATGCATAATGGCTGTGAACGTATCAAGCAGGCATATTGTATACACYGTGCCACACCAGCTCAGCTACAGGATGTCCCTGCTCACCGGGCTCGGGCTTACGAAGACTATGGGGGAGAGAGAGTCAGCAGAACACGAGGTCAAGCCCAAAGCAAAGGATTGAGAAGCCAAATACTTGGTAAGTGCTCGYGTGTCTTTACCTATCTCTTTCACCTCGTTGTTAGAGCTGTCTCCTTTGATCTTGCCTTTCTCATTACTACTCTCCGCTACAGAATTTGGGCTCAGTTCCAAGGTCGAGGCCTGCTCCTGCTGAACATCTCCCATATCCTTCCCCCGTTAGTCAGCCTGTCTCATTAGAGTCTGGCAGGCTTGCACTGTGCTGTTGCAATGGCATTCCTCACTCTTTCTTCAGCGCACTGTAGGGACTGTGCTTCTCTCTAGTTAATAGCTGGATACATTTTCTATTGTCATCCCCTTTGGGCTCGGCTGGCATAGCTTTAGGATGCTTCTTAATGTACAGCTCTTTAGTCTTCACTTTAGTTTTTTGAGGACCTAGCCCMAATCCATGCCTTAGCCATGGCCCTAAATCCTCTGAACAAGAAGACAGTCTTTTGCAAGAAACTGCTTTTCTCAGCAAGTCCTGTTCTGAGAGATTGTGATGTCAGCAAGCACTGCGGCTCGTGGTGGTGGTTTGAAGTTTACTGGATGTTTTAATTTCAGATTTTACTTTTTTTGTTTATTGCACTTTTTAATCTTGCTGACTCTCAAATTTGTGAGGAGAAAAAATCTAAGATTAGGATTAGGTCAATAGGTTAGGTTAGTGGGACTATGTCCTTCCTCTTAGCCAGAAGTTATCATGCGGTGAGCATTTGGCTGCCTTGGGCAATTGCCTGTCCTGCTTGTCTGACCAGCCCCTAATGAGCAAGAGTGACACGCATAAAACAATTCACTGTTGATAAGAAATTATTGCAAACAAAGGGGTAGTTCTGCCAGCTAGCGCTGGGGATGTGGGAAAGGTCCCTGAACTTTGACACTGAAGTTAGAAAAGTCTTCCAGAAGCAGTAAGTCAGAGCTCTCGCAGCACATAAAGTTCTTTGCAGATAAACAAGCCCAGACACAATCCCTCCTCCTCTTCTACTGCACATTACCCCAGTGACTCTTCATTAATAGGAGTCTCCTTCTTTTCTATGTGACATTTGCAATTTGCAATGACATAAAGGATTTACAGTGAAGGCCAGACCCTTCCCCACAGCAGCCACTGTGTTTRCTGGCTCCCTGCCTCCTCGTTGACCACCACAGCAAATTTAAGCTTCTTGTCTTCATCTGTGTAGCCTGTCACAGCTTGTAGTGTGAGCAACTGTGAATTTTCTCTTTGAATCAGACTGTTGCTGAATCAAGTCCTTTGTATCTCCCTTTTCTGATTTTAAAAGGGTTTAGTTAATCCTGTCGGCACAAACATTTGAGCCAAAAAGCCGGGTAAATGAATCCATGATGAGCTCTGTGCTGCTTTAGCTGGCTTCCTCCAGTACCAAGCTAGGTGGTTTAAAATTAGCTGGGGTACCAGTATCCTCCAGCGCAGTCATTTCTGTGCCTGGAGCAGAGACATGCCCAAAGAGTCTAAATTAGTAACAACTTTGCTGATTTTATTCCAGCTGCGCCAGCTGTTTGTTTATGTAGATAGCCAAACAGCAAACACCCACAGAGTTGTTAACTCTGCAAATCTTCAGTAAGTATTTCCTAAACTACTGCTGACAAATTTCTGACGAGACCTTAATCTCTGTAAAATCTATTGGGTGTTGTCAAAGCACCATTAGTCAGCCTGTCATCAGGCCTGCTTTGCGGTGTGACTCAGAGATTTGCTTTCCCACACTTACTGCAGAAAAGTGAAACTGGGAAGACCTCACGCAGCAAGGGAGCTGGGCGCAGCCCCGAGCCGCTGGTGAGCTAGTGGACGGTACCGAAATGCCCTAAGATGTGATTTCAGAAAGAAACCTGAACCTGGAGAGGTTTCTCCTTCTCTTTTGTTTATATCTTTGGAAACATGTGAAAATTGCCTCTTTTCAGTCTTGGGAAAGCAGCAAATGCTATTGCTTTTCTGCCTCTGCTCCATAGAATGCAAAAGGGGAAGGGCGGTACCATGAAAGGGGTGCTGCACAGTTAAAACGTGCAATTAGTAGCAAGTAAAACAACACACAAAGTCAGGTCCTAAATTAGCACTGCTGTGTCATGTTYAATTCTGGAACTGTTCTGGTTTATACCTGCTTTTTACCTCCCGGTATTCAGTATAAACCCCTGAATATTTTCATTGAGAAGGGAGCTGGGGCTGGAGGAGAGCAGGCTGCCTGCTACACCGTGACAGCATCCCAGGGTGAAGTCTGCACTTTGCTGCTCTTTGGCATGTCCCCAGTTCTGGAACCTAGTAAAAACCTACGTTATTTTCTGAAGCTGAATTCTTTATCTCTGGCCATCATATGATGCCAGCCTGGACTAGAAGAGTTGTTGCTCTCAACAGTAATAGTAGCAAAAAAAGTTACCACATCTTCTGAAAATGAAAACAAAACAAAACAATCACCTCTCCTGCCAGCATAAAAAGCAAGGACACCAGGCAACAGTTCAGAGCCCCTGCATACAAACAAAGACGCCTGTCAGGGTTTAAGGGGGAAAAATGGCACAGCTGTAGCACCACATTAGTGAAATTGTATGAGCCTTTTTATTTTCAAGGATGCAGACAGATGCCACCTGAAAAACACACATACACTCTGAGCTTGCTTTCTGAATCTCCATTGCACAAATTACATTAACACTGCTAATGCTGATGGAAACCAAGTGAAGCTGTTCTCAGAACAGTTTAAATTGTACAGAACTAAAGATGTAGTTCAGCAAAACAGTTTTTGAGACGGCAAATAAGCATTTCTTAGAAATCACGTCTACA
This sequence comes from Oceanodroma leucorhoa, assembly GCA_030449065.1. NCBI lineage: Eukaryota > Metazoa > Chordata > Aves > Procellariiformes > Oceanodroma > Oceanodroma leucorhoa. The sequence continues at coordinate 9,890,321 of JASVER010000007.1, read as the reverse complement.
TTTGTGACTGTGAAGTTAAAAACAGACAATGATATTTTAATTTAGAGGTTAGGCAGCAGAGGATGGTGATTGTGAATATTATTTTTGTTGGCCAAGTTGAATCTGATTGAGCCTAATCTTCATGCACGCATCCAAGTCACTTTGTAAATACCTGTGCCCAGCGTAACTTCTGCAGGGAGGCTGCCAGCACGGGGCAGCTGGGCACGGAGCAGACAGGTATATGGTCTGGAAATGAGGGCTGAGTGTCTCTGCAGTGAACCGGGTCTCACTCTTAACAAACTGGTAGTCTTTGAAAAACATCTGTAAATTTGACCCATTTTTAAAATAAATGTTAGTCAGTTGATTCATTAAAAGGCAAAGAGGCGTATAACATCCTTAGTGCACTCTGTACTTTTGGCACAGTTTCCACTGCCTGGGAGAAAGGGAGAGAGCGGTTGTGTAAAATAGCCATTTTTTACAGTTCAAAAGATAATTGAATCCCCTAATTCACAAGCTCTTGGTTTTTATCTTCTCTGTCCTCTAGCACGTTATTGCACAATCCCCTCCATTCCTTCCTAAGCTCCCAAGTTAGAGCTTGCTCATGGGATTGGGCTTTGGACACTGGGTAGCGTAAGTGGTCTGACTAAACTGAAACAGTGCTGCAGTCACAGGACATAAGCTGTGATTAGATAATCTGATGGCCAGTTGCTTTTCACTTTGGTTTTAAATTGAAGCCAGGAGCCAGCTGGGTTAAATTTCCAGTCGGATGCAAAGGAGATTAGGTGAGTGGTTGGTACGAATAGGAAGTCGTGTATCTCATCTTCTGCAGTTGGCGCTGAGGGCTAACCCTGGGAGTCACTTTGGGGCAGGAACACTGATGACTTTTGGCCAGGAATGGCCGCACCACCGAGTTCACGGTGGTGGCAGACATGGCTCCATGGCAACCTCGCTGTCACTCGGCCCTCTTAGACCAACTGTTGCCACACAACGGAACAGCGGAACAGCGTAAGAAAGGAAAAGCTGAAGAAGCTTTGGTCTCTATCATTAGAGGGCAGCATCAGAAGAAGCAGGTCTTTCTTTCCTGGCAAGAAGGGTAGGACTGTTTCAAGCAGAAAAAGGAAATGTTGCCCATGCAAAGCCTGAAAGAACTCATTTCAAATAACTCTAATATGTCTGCGTAAGAGAAAGCAATTTCTTCATCATCAACAAAATGCAGATCTTGATAAACCAGTGGCTTAAAATTTTAATGCAAGATCTCAGAGTAGAAAATACTTTCCATATAAACAGTAAATAATTAAAAAGGATTTTCTTACCAAAAAAGTAGGAAATCTGACTTTAAATTGGTGTGAAGATATGAATTGTAATCCGCAAAAACCTGAAGGCATTAATCTTTTGAGAAAATATTTACATAAGCATATTATAAGCTTGTTTGGAGATTTGTTATGCACTGGGTGGAGAGTATGTTATGCAGACAGTAATGAAAGAAAAATTAAGATTTGTAAACATGTTCTATATTATAACTGTACAATATATTGCAAAGGTTCAGGTAAATTTGTTCTACCACGGGGAACTTGCATGAGAAGTGATGCTTTCCCATTGTGCAATTGGTCGTATGTTCATATGTGCAGGCTAGATGAAATATTCCGTCACACAGTACAGGAACTTCATCAGCTTCTTCCCACGCTTCTACTCTAGAAGATGGTGCAAAGCACCTTTGGTTTTGCCCTTCAAAATATAGCCAGTGTGCCACTCCTCTTTGTAGAAAAAGGCTGTGCATTTGAAAATGAGAAATGCTGAGGAAATAAATCATGAGTAATGAGAAGGAATTTTGTTCTCGGATGTGTCCACAGTAACATTGGTAATGCTGTTGGGGTAACCGCTGCAGTGATACTTACTCCATTCATGTCCTAAACCCAGTGTTGTAAAATTTCACTACAGCACTTTCTGTAAAACTTACCTAGAATAAACAAAAATGTTCATACTACCTAGTAACAGTTCTAAAAAAGAAAATACAGGATAGTGGCTTATCTCTTATACCTGGCAATTAGCCATGACTGAACTACACTCACATCACACAGCACACTTTTATGTAGTACAAGGGCACACTCTTAGGAAAACAAAACAGGAGTCATGGTGCTGGGCACTATGCAAAGGACACACAGACAGGTGTAAACTGTGCCTTCATGGCTGTGGGTTAGCAAAAAAAACAACATATGAGCAAACGGACTGAAAATCATTGAGAAGTCTCCTTTCATTGAAGCAGAACAATATGTTGCAATATACAAGAACCGATTCTTTCAAGCTGCTGGAGATATTAGAGAAACACTACAGAGATCATCACATTGGCCAATAATTCTTAAAAAAACCTAACAAACCAAAACCCCCACTAAAAAGAAGTCTTCCAAGCAGTTTTGATAGTGCTGTTTTAATACATTTTTATGAGATAATAGTTCCCGTGGCAGCAACTTATAAATACAGATGGGCAGATTGATTTAAATGCAACAATGATGGTCTGTACTAAGGAATTGCAAAAAAACACCCCCAAAAATAAAATTATAAAATTTTGTAAAGATCAACCAATAGCCGGAGAAGCTACCTTAGACTGTCTGATCCTTGATGGGCACATTTTGACTATACTAAATTTTCTTACTCTGAAGTGAAAGTCAATGGGAGAGTAATGAAGCAATGTAATGCTTTGCCTTTCTTGTCTTTTATAATAATTTAGCTCAAGCAGACTTTGGGAAAGTCACACTTTTGTTTCAAGATCCAAAAGATCAATACAGCAGTATACATCTAGTGCTTGAGGGAAAATTTACTCAAAATTCTTTCATGATGAAAATGCCAACGGCAGATGCTTTTTTTCAATCTGTTACTTTGAAAGGACCTTGTAATCTTAATTCCAAGTTAAAGACTTGTGGCCATTGTATCAAACAAAGGCAGCACATGTATCTTTCAGGGATGAAAAGGGATCTATGTATAGTAATTCAACGAAAAACAGTATTAACATATTTTAACATAGGAAACGATAATTATTTTGTACAAACAACTGATTCTACAATGTATAAAATACTTTCACTCATATACCTACAAACTCTATTGTTGCTCTTTGCCTAGCCAGTGAGACTAGGCAAAGTGAGACTAGTCAGAGCGAGACTGCAGTTACTCCCCCCTCCCCAGTGCAAGGACACAACAGGCCAGGGGATGCTTGTGTTCAAATGCTTTTTTCTTTTGCTTTGTCTCATTCTGCAGATTTGAAATTTCCCTATTTAAGCAGCACATTGTTCCACTCAGTGTTTGAATAACGGTTAAAGATTGAGAGCCCTTACCATGCTTCTGGGGTGCTCACACGGCAGATTTAAACCACATTTTTGACCAAGAATCAGGCCAGTGCAGAATCCCATCACATTTTGCAGTGCTGTCTCTCTTGTACACCCAGACTGCTACAGTGGGGATTTTGAAGATGCTGAAAGTGCAAAATCAGGCCTTCAACATGAGAGAGGATGTTATTGACCACGGAGAGAAGTCCTACTGGGAGATAAGTGGCAGTAACGGTCAGTTGAACCTTGTTTTAGAGGGAAATGCTCTAAACTAGTCTCTCAGATATTAAGGTCTACCCCTGCATTATCTCAGTTGCAGAGTCAAATGCAGTGCAGAGAGAATCAGAATTATCTGTGTGTGCAATAAAGCTGGTCTTGCCCCCAGTCTGACTGCCAGTATCATTCCTGTGTCTGGCATTTCAACTGGCTGCCAGTATAGCCACCTTGCAAATGAGTTTGATTTGTGCATAGTGCAGAAGTTTCATTCTTTCAAATCCGGAGACAGGAGAACAGGACATTTTAGGTAACAAACAACATAAAATGAAACATGTTTGTTATGTTGTTTTGTTTTTTTTTTTTTTTCCTAAGGAATGGAGTCTTATTTTCTGCTGAGATTTAATACAATGCAGGTAACTCTTCTAAACCTCAGAAATTGTTTTTGGAAGGAGGGTAAAATGACCAAGGGGGAAGAGATGAGGAAATTAAACAGGACAGAGAGACCTAGAAAACCCATTTTAGAGAGCAGATACTACAATGCAGGAGACCTTTTCTCTATGGAGGGCAAGTGTATGGATAGGCAAAGAGGAGCTGGGAAGGATGAATGCCCGAAGCCACTAATGACGGTATTTGAAAGAGTGCCTTGAAGGCTTTAGTCTTTTCTCTCTACTCCTGACAGGAGAAGGAAAGTCAAAGTAATCTTCCCTGCCTCCTCCCACCAATTCTGCTGGAGTCTAAGCAGAAGGGAGCACCACTAGGGGACTGAAAGTGGTAAAATGTTTTGCTCCAGTTTACATTAAAAAACTTTTTCAGTCTGTATAAACTGAAGGAAGTTCCTTGAAATTCAACAGCTTATCAATGATAATGTCTAAAATGGGGCTTTATCCATTAATCTGGAGCCAAAAGTAAGTATTGTTCCTTGTCAAATGGGCAGTCTGTGAAAGAAGCTTCTGATTCTTTCATTATATATTTTGTAGTAAAGGTCTGTGACCGTTGGGCATAAAACCATAAAGAGCTAGAGGATGACTACTTGACTTTTCTATTTTTTTTAATTTACACACTCCTCTCCAGGCTTTCTGAAGTCAGTCTTTCCCTGTGATTGCCCTGCAGCTTTCACACACCACTTCAGAGCCAGCTGTGCATGAATAGCTGCAGTTTTCTCCCAACTTCCAGTGGACGATTTGGCCAACCAAAAAAGGGTTTTAATCATGCACGTTTCTCAATAACAGTGCACTGATCTGTTATAACAAACGTGAACTTCAAGCTCTGTGTATTTTATGATCGTCCTCCTGCCCCCTCTTCTCACTGCCCTGCATTCCTCTCTCTTTCCCAAGCGCTTGTGGTGGAGGCAGACCCTCCAGGTACATTAGCCAAATATTTCGCGGTATCATGGTACTTTCATTTGAGATCAGTGCCAGAACACCAGAGAAGTGGCACTGCTCAGCAGCAGCAGAGCGAGGACTTCCACTTTCCTTCCAGGAAGGGAGGGCAGCCGTACCTGCGAGGAGCTGCCAGCTCAGAGCAGTACTTATCACTGTTTTATTGAGGCCCAGAGCAGTGAAACCATGTATTCCAGTCACAGAGCAGAGCTCTTCTCTCTCATTCTTTATCTGGTATTTCATGCTTCTGGGTATTTTCTTTTGCTGCTGTATGGCAGTTACTGGCCACGTGAACCCTGGCATATGAATTGTTGGTTTCTTCAGGTAGCTTATAATTCTGAGGCAAGAACAAGTCTGAAGAAATCTGTGTGAATAGGAGCAAAATTCAGCAGAGTGGGGCGAGTCCAAGGACTGGTGTTGGCTACAGCTGACCGTGCCTGAAAGCCATTGTTAAACACCTTCTCCATTTCAAAATGCAAGTGGAAAGCATCTCATACAGGGGTTATAGCAGCACGGCACGTTACATGGATTTTTTGAGCAACCATTTATTTACGGGAGCTCTGTTGTAGAAGACAGCAATCCCTGTAAAGGTTATATTTCCATTACACAGCTTTTAGCTTCGAGGACTYTGCTTCTTGTACAACCCGCCACCGTTTCGACGCGGCCGCGGAGCGTCCCYAAGGCACGCCACCCCCCCCGGCGCCGGGGAGCCCCAGCCCCAGCCCCGGCCCTCGCCGCGGCCCTTCCCCTGCCAGAGCTGTCTGAAACCCTGCGGAGAGGGGCAGCCTGTGGGGACAGCGGCGGCCTCCCGCTGCCTGCGAGGCCCCAAGGGAGCCTCGCGACCGGCTGCGGGCCCCGCTCCCCTCACAGGGGCGGCCGGCAGGACGTTGCCCCGCCCCGCCCCGCCCCGCCACCGGCTCCCCGCGCTGAGGCGGCGCCGCCGCGCCCCTCCACAGCGGCCCGGCCCGCCCGGCCCCGCCGTCACATGACAGGCGAAGTCCGGTGAGGCAACATGGCCGCGGCGGCGGGGTAAGCATCGCTCCTTGGCCGCCGTGCCGCCGGCGCTCCCCGCTCCTCACGGGCCCGCCGGGCCTGCGCCCCGGCCTGCACGTTCTCCCGGCTCCCTCCCGCTCCCCGCGCGGGGTGCTGCGCGGCGGCGGCGCGGCTCTGCGAGGTTGGCGGGGTCTCGCCGAGGGGCCCGGCTGGGTCGGGGGTGCCGGAGGGCGGCGGTTGCCCCGTCAGGCTGGGGTGGGCCGGGCCCGGCGGCAGGCTGCCGCCATGCAGCCTGCAGGGGAGGCCGGGCTGCCCGTGCTGGGGCTCCCTGAAATGAAAGCAGGGTTTGGGTGGGGCGGCGAGAGAGCTGTGGAGGGGTCCCACGGGCACCCCGGTTACCGCCGGGTCGGCTCAGCAGTGCCTCCCCCGAGCCGTGGGGTATCCTTTTAAGTTGCATTTGGTTTGGGAAACCATGCTTAAAGGTGGCTGTGGATTACTTAGCACAAGGTCTCCTGCATTTTATAGCGAAATTCAGCCATTTCTTCCAGTGCTTTAAGAAGATGCCATTAAAAATGTATCAAAATGAGGGGGGAACTTTTCGTAGTCGCCAAAAAGAGGTCATGCTGGTACTTGGCTCTGACTCTTTTGTCTTTGGGTGGAGATTGCTCCCCTGTGAGGTCCTCTCCTGCCCCTGGTTTCCCCCAGCGCTGACCAGGCGTTCCTTGTGCAGGGACGCTGCTGCCCRGCCCCGCTGATAGCAAGGTTGTGCTGGGTGGGTAGGTGGGACATCCAACAGGGCTGGGACCTCAAGTTGTTGGCTTACTTACAAGAAGCACTGAGTTGGCCAGGAAGAAAGCATCCAGTTTACGTCTTAAACAGCAGTAGCTGCTTTTACTGTTTCCCTTATCGCTTATTTGCTTGTGCTGCTGTTAGTGTAGGCCTCTTGCACTTCACATATTTGATGTGGAAACAGCGTTAAAAATTGGCTAGACTTCAAGCTGATGTTGATGACTCTCTTGCTCAAAACAAACAAATGAGTAAGGCCCAGTCAACAAACAAATGATAACTTTTTGAAAAGTAGTTTCAATGGTTTCTCATCTTCATTGAAATCTGGATCCTGCCTGTGTGATGTCAGTAGAACAGAAATGGCAGTCTGTGAATTTTCTTCTGAAAAAGCAGAAGTACAAAAGGTTAATTGAAAAATGGTGGGAAAACCAGAAATAAAATAGGATATTTGGTTATCAGTGTGTTCTGGTGGTTGCATCAAAACAAATCTAAAAAGTTAGATGGATCATACAGTAACAAAATGTAAGCTTTCCAAAAATATAAAACTTCTGAAATAAGCATGGAAAATCAAAAGTTCTAGGCAAAAAAAAAAAAGTCCTTTAAAGAAACAGATGTAGTTTAATGTTCCTAGCTACATTTAACTTCCATTGTAATAAAATAAAAGAGCTCTTCTGTGGGCTTGGGCCTAAGTGATCATAAAATTGTGTGTGATGGCTAGCGGGGAAACTGTCAGCTACTGTGGGAGGCCTTTACCAGACTGAGCAATGGCTGAATTCTGGTACAAGACTAGAGAAAATGAGGAAGCTGAGTTTCACTTGTCCTGTCCCGGTCTTGCAAGTAGCCATTTCTGACACTGACTAATGCTTGTTTGCAGAAGGTTGCATAGCTTCAAAGAGGCGTGCACCACAAAGCAGTGCTTGCATTAAATATGCTTCATTATCAAATGTATAACTCTACATGAGAGTTTTGAGTTGAGTTTGTGGCTGGAGACGCTAGAGTCCTTGCAATAACAGAAGAAACAGAACTTGAAGGACCAGCCAATGTATTGTACTAATTAAATTCTGATATTTTTGTGTCTTGTGTGATATAAAGTGAGTGATTAGAGATCATGGACCAAAATTGAATGCTTGTAATTCCCTCTCTAGAAAGAACTTCGTGGTGGTATTGTTAGGTGGCATGTAACAGAGAGTTTTACGCTGATTGTGCTGTAATTGCATGTATATTTTCAGGATTGATACACATGTGAGGCAGTTATATACATGTACCCACTCAACTTACTATAAGTGGCATAGCGATGACTTCTTATATTTGAAACTGAAAAAGCACTAAATAATAGTCATGGCATAGACAGTACTGTGTAGTCACAAGGGTTTGTAGCAGTTGGGCTGGAAGGAATATGGAAAAAAGACCAGACCAGTCATAACCTACTTAACTGCCATGTATTTCTTAGTAACAGAGCAATGGTCACAACAGAGCGATGGTTACACAGCAAGTCCTGTGTGTGAAGACTTTTCTTGCAATCTTGAGTACTGTGAGAGTTCTCTTCCCAAATCATTATTTGCAATAGAAAGCCAGGTGTACAGCCATACTCAGTTTTTGTAAGACTTAAATTCCTCTGTCAGTGCTAGTCTCTCAAAAGAGCTCTCGGCATAAGTCGTGGAAAGCTTGCGCTGGGCTCATGCGTGCGGAGTGAACCAACCTCTGCAGGAAAAGCAGCACCTGCAGGTGTCTTGCCATGTTGTTAGTCCATCCGTGAGGGTGCCGTCGGTTTGGTATCTGAGTGCTTGCGGGAGGGAAGAGACAACAAAGGCTGTGGAGGAAGCAAACTTCTCTAAGTTGAGTCCTCTCTGAAACCTAGCTGGTTTTCTCCACAGAATTTCATTTGTGAAAGTAGGTCTGTTGCCTGGCAAGCTCGTACAGTCTAAGACACGAATTAACATTTGAGTGCTCAGCAGAGAACCTGAGGAACAGAGCAATATTTGCAACAACACTCATCCCAGCTCTCCTGCGTCCTGCAGCCCTTGCAGGGTCCCGCATGCTCAGCTGCTGTGACTGTTACAGCAGCCTTAAAATAGAGACCAAGGCCATGCCTGTGAAAAAACTGTGCAAGTCTAAAACAACTGTACAGGGCCAAATTCTGCTGTTGATGAATATTATGGCATCAAATTCAAGCAGGGAAAGTGGGATCTGTTATAGATAAGAAATAACACAGTTTTGCCATGGACTTAGATAAAACGTGCAGAAGAACCATCATTTTGCACCAGAATGCATTTCAGCTTGAGTGTTAAGATCCCAGTAAAAGACACTCTTAAGGTGGCTTAGTGAGACTGCTAGTAGGAGTTGCTGCCTGACGTCATTATTTCTCCTTGAGTCTCATTTTGGTTGTCAAAGGTTTTAAGTGCAATAAAAGCATTAATAATAAACTTAATGGAGATGAAAATATGGCTTTGTAGCAGCTTCCTACAAGCTCCAGGATGTAGGAATAGGCCTGGAGAAGGAGGGAGGTCAGAGTCCTTTCTATTTACTTTTTTTTTTTTTTAAATGACAGCAAAAAAAAAAACCCTTGTGAAGAGGGTAAAATTACAACAACGGTGACTTTTTTCCTTCCTGTGAAGCAAAACATAAGACAGGTTGTGCTACAACCTCTGTGTTTTTTTGGTTTTGTTTTTTTTATCAGCAGACACACAGATCTGAGGGCAACCTATGGCATAAGGGTATGTAATGATGTTCTCTCTTCCCTTTTGTACTTGCAATAAGGTGAGCGTATGATTCCAGGCCCCTGTGTGGAGTTACTTCAGGGGGTGATCTTGCTTGGATAAAAGCATTTTCAACCTCTTGTGCCTTGCTGAGTTGCTGAGCTACAGCTTTGCACCCGAAAAGCCTTGCCCGTATTTAGTTTAAGGTTCACTATCTGATTTAAAACTTTCAGTAGCTTTTGCTAGGATTGTATGAACTTGCATCGTTCTTCCTACAGGCATGGGTACCCCAAAACGAAAGCTTATGCTGTGCTTCCACGCTACGCTGATGTGCCGCAGTAGRTAGTCTGCAGCCCTTGTAATGATCACCTGCCATGGTGCTGGGTTATCCGGGGAGGAGTAATAAAAGTAAACATATTTGGTTTTGTGCACCATCAGCTGAACTGCTAGGCAGATAGTTTGAGAATTGGATTAGCAAGAGCAGGCTTTCACCTTCTAAAATTACTTACACTGTTATATCAAGTAGTTATAAACAAGTAAAATAAAATATTTTATTGGCTCTTTTATGCTGTGTCTGCTGTAAAAAATCATAGGGTTTATATTTCTGACGCTGATAAAGTCTTTCAGCAGGTTACTTTATGCAGCTATAAATCAAAGGTTACCTTTCAGATTGCCTATGAAAACTACATAATAATTAAGATGTGGAGCTCTGCTTCTCTAAGGTTAAGTCCCCTGGTGGTTAATTTCTTGTCATTTTAACATAGTAACAATTTAACTGCACCTTTCTGTCATCTCCTCTAGAACCATATCTGATAGAAAATGACCATCTAGCCAGTCAGTCTTCAATAAGCTAAGAGAAGCTGAGGTGGAGGGACAAACTGGACTTAAATCATAGGATTTTTTTGATAAAACAGTATTCATCTGTAATACTGAAGCTCCAAAGCACAGCTTTGCTATATTAAATGTAAAAAAAAAAAGGTAATGCTCTTAGACTCTTCTCTCCTCATCTGATTTAAAAAAAAAAAATCCTACAACAAGCTAACAGTAGCTTCTACTGGTAAAGCTCCAAAAAGTGCAGGTATGGACCTATAACAAATGTGAATGAATCACCAATATATTCTTATAGTACTTTAAATACCTTAAATTACTTAATAACCAGTTTATTTTAAGAGAGAGCTCTCTACTTTAAACTGTATTCTCCCAGTTGTGGCTCTGTTGAGTACAATTTTTCAGAAACTTTCCGGGCTGTCTCAGCCCGTTTGTGCTGCCTTAGGGGCGGGTGGTGATGTACAGCAGGAGGTCATTGGTACCCGGGACATGCTCCTGCGGCCACGTGTGTGAGTTCTGTCACTTGCCGAAGCCGCTTGTATGCGTGCAAGAATAAACATACGTATACAGAAAAGAAAGTTGCAGATACTGTGTGAGTAGGGGAAATGCTGTTGTCCTGCATCTGCTATCTGTCATCTTTTCTCTCCAGTCCCTGTTTCAGCTACTGAACGTTTCCCAGAAGAACTTGCTGAAGTTTGCCAGACTTAATGTAACCTTCCACTTCTGTTTTCAGTAACTCAGAACTCATTTTCTTCTCTCCTGTTTTGCCTTTACTCAGCCGACCTGGGCTGTTGTCGCTTTCTGCATCTACTTTTCATGTTGCTTTACCTAAAGGAATCCAACAAGTGGCATGCTGTGAGCCATAGCTGCAGCCAGCCCTGTATCCTGTTGCCATCTTTTTCCTTTGGTACTCGTACGAGCAATGTTTGATTGTCACACGAGAGCGATGCTTGTATACAGCATCTCTTCCCCTTGAGTGATTAGCATCTTGTTTGTAGAGTTGAACTAAACTTTCTTTTCTGTCTAGACTAAAGTAACAAACACTGTGCATCTGAATCATGCTAATCGCTGTCTTTGTCTTCCATTAATTGTCAATTAAAAAAATCTTTTTTAGACCCTCCTTTTGGCTGGGGAATGAGACCTTGAAAGTGCCTGTAGCGCTCTTTGCCTTGAATAGACGACGACTGTGTGATCGCCTGAGACAGAATAAGGATGTCCAGAAGAATTCAGTTGTTCTGCTGCAGGGTGGAGAAGAAACCCAGAGATACTGTACTGATACTGGTATCCTGTTTCGCCAGGTAAGAGCTGAATCAAAACTTCAAATCAAATTAAGAAACTCTCCTCAACTGCATGATTTTTTAAATTATTTTTAATTATTTTCCCTTTATCTCTCACGTGCACGTTGCCTTGCTCCACTTAAATAAATTGGTTTCTTTATAACATTGTCTCTTCAGCTTCGAGTTACTCTCTTTTTCAGTGCTTCAGTATGCAGGCTCATTATCTGGTTTAAAGGGCCTAAACTTGTTCAAAGCCCTACTGCCTATTAGTGTTTAACGTAATATTAAAGGCAGCAATTGAATATTTCTTAGTTTTTTCAGTCTTGTCTGTGACCCGAAAAATAACCTTCTTTCTGTATTGAAACATGTTACAGTGGACCTAAACTGAATTAATTCACAGAAAAGCGTATTTCAAGCTTTTATAAATGGTATATTCCACAAAGCAGGATGTATCATAGAATTTACAACATGTGTCTTCTCAAATTAGACTCTTCCTTAAGTACCCATGTGTTCTTCTGTCATAAATAGGACTTAATAACTTGCTAATGTCATGCCGAACACATTCTTAGTCTTTGGGGAAGTTGACGTAACAGAACTCTAATTATGCATACCCCGTACTTTGCATGGCTGCTACAGTACTTTGTTTTGTGAATTTAATTGAGCTGTTGTATGTTATGAAGAAACAATATCAATAAATTCTAATATAGATAGCACATATCTTAATGTAGTTATTTGTTTTTAGAAGAGATGCACTTTTCAGGGTATCAGAGCATATGTCTGTCCTTACGAAAATTCTTGTCTGTGTTGTTAGGTGGTGTTTGCTTGCTTGTTCTTGGCTAAAGGCTGTTCCTAGTGCAGCTTCCTCTTCTCTGGGGGAGGTTGGGTCTTTACTGCAGCACTCTGCCTGCCATCACAACCCGATGAATCTGCACTCTGCTTTTGCCTTGTCTCATGTGACATGATTGTTTCTTCCTGATACTACATTTCCTAATTCTAGATTGGAAGAATGTATTTTATTGTGTGGTGTATGTTTATTGTGCTGAGTTGACCTGGTTATTTCTTGTGGTAGTTTATTAATCTCTGATCCTTTCCAGTTGCCAACAGAGGGATTTGTATTATTGTAGTCTAAAACTAATCAGTCTGAAAAACTTTAGACCTAAACCACTTCCTCCCCTCCAAAAGCAAGAGAGATCTCTTTCAGACACGTGGAAGTAGGAGTTAGTATGTACTGTATTTTTAGAGCTGGTAGAAGTGAGGGTTTTCTTTTAAGAATATATTTTGTCTTAACCTAGGAATCTTACTTTCACTGGACTTTTGGAGTAACTGAAGCGGGCTGCTTTGGAGCAGTAGATGTTGATACTGGAAGATCCATGCTTTTTGTTCCACAACTCCCTGAAAGCTATGCGGTTTGGATGGGAAAGTAAGATGTATCTTTTAACTGTGTTCCAATGTACCCGAGTACTTTATATAAACGTAACTGTCTGTAGAGCTGGAATGCCATCTCATTTTTATCAGATTCCACCAAATCATTCGGTGCGAATTGTAGTGATATATACAAACAATGATACAAAACGTGATCAATTGGTATTGATCACATGATATCAAATGATCCACCACCATTTGGTAGAGAATACCTTTAGAATTGGAACCCGTGGCTCTCATGGTATCCGTAAAAGGAAGCCGAACCATAAAGAAAAGTAGAAGTCTTGTGTTGAGACTGAACAACTTAAATAGTAAAGCAGGCTTTTTCAAGTTGCTTTGCCAGTTTGCAGCTGCCTTAGCTAATGAAGCTTTTTGAATGGCAGAAGGTAGTTTAGCCTCTTTGATACTTTTTTTGATATGAACTGACAGACTGGGGAATGTGATTTTAATTCTATTCTGTGAGTATACATAAACATCACTCTTTCTGTCCACGTTGGTAGTAAATATTGCTCAGTGCCATAGTAGTGGAGGAATTGATTTATTTATGTGTTCATTTCTTTTCTCAGTCTTAATTGTATTTATACCCTCTAACAAACTGTAAATTTTTTTGTTGTCTGCATTGTCTCAGAACATTGGATTACTTCTAATTTAATATTTTGAGCTCAGGTTGCTTCACTTCTAATTGAAGCTATCACTTATATTTTAATGCTAATTTTGGGAAAAGGAAAACAATCGCAACCAATCCCATATGCTGAACTGTGCCAGACCATATGGTAGGGCATGGCTGGTGTCTTCTCAGGGAGTTTATATGAATATCACTGTCTTAGACCTGCCTGGGAACTGAAATTGTTTGTGATAGCATAAAAATGTGAATCCTGCTGTCTGAAATATTTCAGCTGAGAGCTGCACCTGTCTGGGAGGGTAGGTTCTGTTTAACCCCCATGCATACTCTCTAAAGTCTGTTCCCTAGTGGTGCTTGGTCCCATTTATAGACAAACCTTTTTCCTCCCCCTAAGTTCTCTTCTGCTAGTTCAAATCAGCTGTTTCATACCCACGCTGATGGTGCCTAATCTGAAAAAGCTTAAAAATATTACTGAAACTCCACCATCTCATTTTGCATTTTCAAACAAAATATTGTGGTGTTTATAAATGGTGGCCTTTTTGATTTGTTTGTGCAGTGCTTGTTATTGGTTCATTTACAGAATTACAATTACTGGTTAAAGTGGTTTATTGTTGTTGTGTCTTCTTGCAGAGTGTAACAAATTGTGTTTATCACAGCATCCTTGTTTTCTAAATTCTCCTCCTTACCCTTCCTGAATCCCTCTCTTTGAATCTTTGTTTTCTCTTCTGTCAGCCATGGTCATGTACTTTTTCTGCTTGTCAGAAGGAGGATGGATGCATAACTTCATTTGTGAGTCAGTAGCAGTTCTGCTTCATAAGTTGGGTGGCAGGGGGTACTGCACACAGCTAGGGATTGTGTTCCTTTCCAGAAGACTCAATTTTAAGTCAAAATTAGCACTGAAAGAAGAACACAAATAAGTTTGCCTTCCATCCGCTGCTGTTTATCTACTACAGTTTGCCTTGGAAGTGTTTGTTTCTGTGCGTGTAGAAGGCACTATCTACCCACTGAAGAAACATTCGTTTAACATCGACGAAGCACAAATCAATTCAATGCCTTGTACGAGATTTGCGAGGTTGGTATTTTAAAGAGGTCTACAGCGGCTCTTCTAGTACATAGCACAGGGTGCAGTTGCTTTGCCTGGTGTTTATATTTCTTTCTATTTAAGACCAATGTGGGAATCTGCTATATCAGTTTAGGCAGAAGTGCATAGATTCTCTTAATGCAGAAGGCTCTTTACTACTACTTTACTACTACTGTATTACTAAATGTATTGTTTGATGTACTGTCATGCCTTCACTTCTGCAGGATGCATATTTGAGTTGTTTTCGAAAGGTAGCTTAGGTAACGTGGCAGTCAGAAGGGTTAACCTTTTTACTTTGAAGTAATGCAAAAGCGGGGCTTCTTGGCTTCTTTCAAATTGCAGTCTTAGTTTGGCCAAAACCAATGAGGTGTCTGAGAGCATTTGCTTGGAGATGAGCAGACTATTAGTTTACAAATGAGACTGTGAACACTGTAATTATTTTAGTCTCACCAACTGCACTTGTTTTTATGAACAGTTTTGCATGCTGAGGTGGTGCCTGGGGGCTCTGCAGAACAGGTGAACATGGAGATGATGAATGCACCACCCTGGGCTGTGGTCTGCCAAGGACCCAGCACTGCGAGGGTGACTACCACTTCTTCGGAAGTGTTACGCACCTKGTAGGACTTCTTGCTGAATGTGTATGCTCTAAAGATTTGTAAATAGCTCTAAGGCTACCTTTCAGAAGTCCTTCAAGCCAAAATAGCCTCTGCAGTTTTAAAAGGGAGGAAAGATTTAATTTAACTCACGGTCTATGGATGTTCTCCAAAAAACCCAAGAGAAACTAAGAGAACCGCTTTGCCTATCTCTTGATCTGTACCTCTGCCCCCTGCCCCTCCCACTGTTTGTAAGGCAGAAACAAAGACTCTCACAGGATGGCTTAGTGGGTAGGCTGTTGCACTCCTGAAGTATTTTCTATTCTTACTTTCAGAGGAAGACTTTAAGAAATGGATCTGGTAATTGTATAAGATTGTAGTATAAGATTGTAAAGGCTTCAGAAACGTAACTGTGTTGTAAATGCCCCCCTTTCTCGGCGTGGTCTTACCTAGTCAAATTTGTGGTGCAAAGCTGTTAGCAATCATTTCTACTCCTAGGAAGCATTAAGTTGGTATGACTGCATGTCTTGCACAGAGACTTCAGTTTCACTAATTAATGCTGCACCTGCCATTTACCTCCTTAATTATAAATGACAGAACTAGTCAGTGTGCTGATTAAAGATATTTTATAAAGTAAAACATACTGTACAGCAGCTGCTTTATGTGGAGCGGATGCCAAAATAACTTAATTGCCTTGCCACWTAAAGAGTGTTTTTAATGGAAAACAAAAATATTTAACACTTTCATGCTCTAACTTTAGAAATACATATTAAATGGGACAGAGCAATATTTATGTGCAATTTCCTGTGTTTTCTTTGAAGCCTTGGTAGCTGATTGGTAAGTTTAACAACATTAATCTAGCGTTGGATCCACTGTAAATAATGTTTTTCCAAGAATTTGATTGGAAGCTATCTGTATTTGCAAAGTTGAACCTTGGTGTGGCACTTTGGAGCTGTAATAAAGCACAATGAAATGCTTTGCAAATGTTAATAATTTCTCAGCAATCTAATGAGGAGGCTTTTTAAACGTTGTTATCATTTTTTAAGTAGGTTACAACCAAAATCAACCTTTGGTTTTGGTGATTAAACTTGACTGACTTCAGCAAAGCTGAGAAGTTTTACTGCCTTTGGAAAAAAGTGCAGAAGTATGTGGTTGTTTTTTTTGTTTGTTTGCTTTTTTTCCCCCAAATGCTTTTGTAAAAAAAGAACTTTTCAGGCTATTTAGGCTTTTACCTTTTTTTCCCCTACAGACTGTATGTGACCGTGCAGTGAAATGGTGAATGTGAAAATTAGAAGCTAAAAAATAGCTTTCTTGATCTCTTTTTCTTAATGGGGATTGGTGAAATTTTGTGGCATTTGTATTTTGAATAACTGTGAGTATTAAATTGTGTACAGCATGGTATATTTATCTGACTATCAGATGGCACCTCAGGTGGCTGAGACTGGTGCATTAATTAGCCCTAGGCTTGGCTACAAGAAGGCAAGGTCTGTAGTAAGCCTGTTCTATGCAAGCTGAAATTGGAGGCAGCTCTTTAGAAAGGTAGTGGAGTGTATGTGGGTGCTGTAGGGAACAAACTAAATCTCTTTAATTGCTCTTCTTGATGTAGATTTTGGAGGAATGAAGGACATTTTCTAGATGAGTTTTACTGATGTGGTAYGTACAGGTCCTCTTCTCCATAGCATGGTCTGGAGCTGTGTATTCGGATAGTATACTCTRGAAGGGTCTTTGGTTTTACCTTCTGAACTGGTCTGCCATATGATCCCCTGGTATTTTTTCTTGTTATTTTTTCCTCTAAAATGAAATATATTTAGTATTTTCTTTTTCTTTGTCTATCAGTTTGATCTATTCTTGCCATTTGTCCCTTCCTCCTACCCACTGAATCTTTATTTTGCTATTTCAAAAAAAATCGGTTTTTGATCACTTTAGGTCATTTTATTACTGTTTTGTACCAACTGGCAATTGCAATTTATCTGCAAAGTTTGTTACCACCTGCAAATGCCATCTGTGGATCCCATTAACATATTCAGTCCTGCTTCTGTTTCTGAATAGCATTAGAACTAATTTCAGTCTTTGCAGTATCCCACTAATCAAGACTTGCAGTCCATTGCTGTTTATCACTTTAACTTCTGAGAACATCAGCCTAAATTGATACAGCGCTCTTCAGTGTGGCGGTTGGAGGGTTTCCCAGCCCTTGAAAAGCTCATCTTTTTATCTATCTATTTATTTTTATTTTCTGCTTTAGGCTTTTCACTTCTTTATTATGACTAGTCATTGGGTTTCAGGTCACATTGTAGTGTTCCTGTCCAAGCCAATTTGAGTTCATTTTGGAGAGTAACAGTCTTGAGAGAGATTTTTATCAAATATTTTACTATTATTCAGAGAGTACATCTGTTGCTTTACCCTTCATTCGATCCTTTCAAAACTGTACAATAAAGCTGGTTGCTTTTGATTGACGAGGCTTACTTGTGCAATTCCCYGTGCTGCTTATTTTCCATGATTCCAATTCTCTCCATAGAACAGTGATTTCCATTTCTTGTCTTGCATTCATTTATTACGGTATTTCTCTGTGGATAAAAATTACTTTTACAGAATAATTAGTGCCTGTATTGCTCTTGCCACTTTACTGGTGATTGTTTTTCTCTAAACAGTGCTGCTTGAATGCTTTGACTTCTCAAATGATCAGTTTAGTCATTGTCCCAGTATTCTAATTGTCCACAAGCCTTGCTGGTCCAGGATGAATGTGTATTGTTTCTATGACTTTTATTTCAGTAATTATTTTTATAAATCTTTGCTTTCTAGCTGCTTAAGTTTCCTTGTATTTCTTGTTGAGAATGTTTTAAAAAATAATAGTAATTTGTATCACTCCACTGATTTGCAATCTCTACCAGCATGCACCTTTAACTGGATGCACAAGTTGGTCATTTAGTAAGTGTTAGAATGCTTCTTTTTCCTCTCTTCTTTTTGATTCGAGTGTATTGAGAAATAGAACTARCACTAAGTAAGTCTGCTTGACAATGCTGCACCAGAGTTTTTTAATATCCTGATGTGGCTTCAAACCACAGCATGAGAAAGTTAAGTCTTGCCTACATACGTCTCACTCCTGTGGTGCGACAGGGAATGTTGATAACCCCCACCAGGCATTTCTTAGTTTATACTTTATTTAATGCACTAGAAGGAGTATCGAGTTCAGTGATATAAACTGATAACATTTTGAAATATCAGAGAATCCAAGTTTTCTTTTCATCAGGCRTGCCATGTGTTTTTCCTCCAAGGACTGGGCTGCTGCTGGTAGGAAGGTAAGCTGCAGCAAAAGAAATGCCCATGGGGGTTTTCCAGCAGCACTCCGACAAGGCTCTGCACCTCCACGCTYCCTTCTGCTGTGCAGCTTCCCAGTYTGAGTGCAGAGCTCTCTGCTTCTTGGCAGCCTGGATTTGAGAAGGCACTTCAGTGACAAAACTCTCAAGTGAAATACCTACAGTGGAGCCTCTATTCTTGCACTTCTAAAATTCCATGTTCTCAGCTCTTGATGTTAACTGTTTCCTTTAGGTTTTTTGTTCCCTGCAACCTGTGCTGTGTCTGTCTCAGGAAGGACTCTTTAAAAGAGTGGTGTTTGTGTTGAGAAAAGTACAAAGAAGAAAAAACAGACCCAACTCTTTTGTTAAAACAGGATAGGGAAGAGCATAATCAGTATTAATGCTTCTTAAGAGCTAAATGTGAGTGAAAAACAGACAGATTGTGTTTTACTTGCTGTGTACCCCTTTGCCTGTGTACTTGCTGGAGCTCTGGGTGTCAGAGTGCTTGGCCTTGACCCTGCTCCCTGGAGGTGCCAATTACTTCTTTGTCTTACAGCGGTAATGTGGCATAGTGGATCGGGCACTGTTTGCATGGGTACATTCTGCCTTTTCTTTGGGCCCAATGAGTTGTTGTGGCAAGTTCCTTTAACTTCTTTGTGGTTTGGTTTTCTTTAGAAGTTCTAAGATGGGAATACTATCATCCCCTTCTTAAAACTGTTCAGGTCATCTTAATGCTGCTGCAAACATCAGTACTGCWTCCTTTCACGCTATTACCAAATAATATGGGAGCTGCAGGACATGCTGCACACATTCCAGAGCTTGTTGTAGTGCTTTTATGTGTGGGACATAAAATATTGCTCATCTTCCCCCCCATATAGGCGTTTTTCCAAAGTAAAAGGGTAACATCTGCTACTGACAGATCCAGTATGTAACTTTCTCAGTTAAGAAGCATGAATTGAGGCCAGTGTTTGAGTGGAACACTGTTACTATATAGTGACCTAGAAATTACACTTACCCTCTTAACCACTGTAATTCTTTTTGTGCCTTTTTTTGGGAGGAGAGCTTTCTAACGAGTATTTGTCAGCCGTGTTACGCTACAAGACATCTTTCAGGGATTTCAGTGTATAAACATTTCCTTTGTTACATTTTTTTCTGTACTAGTATAGAGCCCTTCTCTCCAAGGAAGAATTTTATTTGCAGAAAGAAATAAAGCAAAGGTTACCAATTCCAAGTTTTTTGTGGTTTTGTTTTTTTGGGTAGGTCTTGATAGTATTTCTTAAATGTCTAATTGAGGCACTGCCTCTTGAGGTAGAATTTATAGAAAACCTAAAGAACTTTTCATCTTTCGGGAATGCCTGTGGTGGGAATAGCTGAGCAGGAGCAGTGAGACTGTATATTTGAAGTAGATGAAATAGGTAGTTCAGAGCTTGGCTTTTATTAGGAAGAACTGTGAAAGTCTCCTCAATACTTTATTTCTGAATTCATAAGTCCAATGGTCYGTATGTTGCTTGTAGTTACTCTGCTTCTGCACAATCTGTGTGTAGCACTGGGAAGTCCAGTGTCATATACCCAGCATCCTGAGTCCAGCATCATGCATGTGGACTCTACCGTTCTGTCCCTCTGCTAGACATGGCTTCAGTTACAGCCCTGGTTACCTTTTCCAGTCAAATCAGTTTGAGTCTTCATCTTCAGTTAAATTTCTTTTAAATTCTGTTATTTTCTCAAAATCCATCTTGCTCTGGACTGTATCAAAGGGAGCAAGGAGTCCGAGTTTACGTGTATGCAGGTACTTCTGTCTTACAAAGGATAAAACAGAAATCTAGAGAAATGTGGAAAGGGAGTAACGAGGTAGTCAAAACATTGCTGGAGGCTGCCTGTGATACCAGCGAGCCCATTAGTACTGTTTTGTTTTAAATCTAGCTTGATGCCTTTTAATCTTCTTGTTTGAGATAGTGAAATTCCTTTTGGATATATAGGTGATTGCATTTTTTTGGACRAAGTCAGGAACATCTGCTGGTATCTTGTAAAGCCTCCTGTGTTGTTCTTTCTAGCAGTTCCCGACACCCTCTTGTTTGGTTAATGCTTTGCCATCTGTTAACTTGATGATATTGTAATGAGGAGGGAGTTTATTGGTGCATCTCTGACAGCGCTAAAACACTGCTTTTGTATGCCTTTCCCTCCTCCAGCTCTACATGCTTTGCTGATGTATTTCTATTCATCTGGTTTAATTTTTGCCAAGGTTCTTACTCTTTGTATGCAGTCTCACTGAAACTTTTACTCTCCTTTAAGCTCGTTCTAGCAAGGCCTGAAAAATGAGTTGCTGACTCTGTGGAACTTCAGTTTGCTGAAGACTATGTTTGTCCAGTTTGCTCCTTGTGCATGTGTTTCCTCTCATGTAAGTGAGGAAAAACGTGATGTGACTCGTGCGATGACTTGCTGGCAGTGAATGTGTGCATGCCGCAGTGCCACGTACAGGCACTATGTGCAGGCTAATGTAGGCATTTACTTTGCTTAGTAGAGACTGTTTGATCAAGACAAAGTGAATTTGCCATAAAGTGGTGTTTTGTATCTGTTACTCTGAATGTGAAAGTTAGGGTGGAATGGAGGAACCAATACTGTTGTATCCCCATAAAGCAGAAAGCTTTACTGTGAAGTTTGCTTGTTTTAGCTTTTCTTTCTCACCGCATTAAGAATAGTCCTCTTCTGATTTTGTGATATGRGCGTGGACAGTTTTTCATGCATTTCAGGAAGTAATACTTGTAGGACCTTTTAAGAGAGCTCTGTACCCTGAACATTATTTTGTAGAAATCCTTTTGCTTTAGACATTTTCATGAATAGTATCTTTGATATTTGCCTATCCTGTTATTGTTCCAACTACGTTAATTTTTACTTTTAATTACAGCTTTTAAGAATATCACTTTCTGGTAACTGCCAGGAGCTGTGGATCTGAGAGACAATTAGTAGTGGACAAGACTTGTGGATCTGTATTTTAATTGCAGGAGACAGTCTTTAGTATGGCATGTCTTGCTTTGTGTCAGTACTTGCTGTCTTTCCTCCCTAACATACTAAGAGATCCTCAAAATGGTTGCTGGCTTTCATTTAGAGATTCCTACTGATCCTTTTTAAATATACATTAAATGAATGCTGATGGTTTTTTGGCTAAAACCAGATTCAGTGCTTAGAAATTGCAGGTGATTCTCTTTGTTTGGCCGTAATGTATGTTCACTGATAGCATGTGTGGTCAGACAGCCTGGAATACTGCTTTGTTTTCTGTGCCATGTGGTATTAACTTAGTATTTCCTTTTGCAGGAGAACGGTTACCTCACATTGGAGCTTATGTTGGGATACACCTATTGCTTTCTTTTATATGTAACAGTGCAGTAAGGCACTCTTCTTTCAGAATAGCTTCAAAACACAAACAAGGCCAGATGTGAAGACTTAAGGAATTCTGTAAAACCATTCAAATCTTACTATTAAAGGTTTGTTATAAATTGTGTAGGTATAAAGCAACAGAAATGAAGAACTGKTTTTTGTAATGTATGAATGAACGTAAAACCTATAATACTTACAAGCGTGCTGGTGATTCTCATGTGTCTGCCTATTCTGACAAGCTGATCACAAGAGAACTTAGCTAACAGGGGGCCCTGAATGGTCCCGGGTAGATGACAGGACAAGCTTAAGGCAAGCTTAGTACAGCACGAAAGAGAAAGCAAAGCTGGCAGTTACAACTCAAACAACTTCTGCTAGTAGATGGAAATGGTGCAACTGCCATTTCTGCATTGTTATTAAGGTAAATGTTCAATAAAGTATTTTCATTCTGTATTTGAAAGAAAAAAAAATTACGTGAAGCATCACAAATTGGTGGTGATGAACTAGTTTCTATTCCAGCAGTAAACCTAGAGAAAGTTAAGTAGCTCCTAAAGGTCATTTTTTTATCCAAATATTTTAAAAGAGCTGACCAAGGGCTTCTCCAAGCTGCTGTAAGAATTTGAGCAGGGAAGAGAGAGAGGATGCTGTTAGCAAAATCTAACAGCAGGTCATATAACAATACCAGATGTCTGAAAATCAAAGCATCTAGAAATCAAACTAAAGATGAAATACATGTGCTCATTCTGATCTCTCCTGGCTTTTATAGTCTGTGAATTGCTTGCAGATATGTTAGGAAATGTAAGGTATGTAAAAATAGCACTGACATTAGGACAGCCCTATGGAGGGACCTTGCAGTTCAGTGGACTTTTTCTTAGACTGAATGTCTGTTAGTGGACTGGTGCAGAACTGGCTGATGCAGTGAAYGGTGTGGCTTCTTGGTGTTAACAGAGTGCAGAAAGCTAAAGCTTTTTGATTAATCCGTGTTGTGGGGAGGGAGGAAGCCTATGCAACTTTTAGAGGAGACGATACAGCCAGCTTGCCACACTTCAGGAAGCTTGGGACCTTCTGCTGTTGACTTGCTCTGCTAAAGGTGCTCAGGTAATTTCTGAGGTGTATACATACATATCTATTTGAGTGCATGTCTATAATCATTTCGTAACAAAATGTAGAATGTGTAGAAAACATTTTGAAATTAGTCCCAACTGGAATTTCTCAAATTTTTGTAATGAACATACCATTAAGGATATTTTTTCCCAACAGGAATAGTTTTACATTCTAGGCTATGCAGTAAGATAAATAATCTTGAATTAGGAACTCCAACTGAAATGCTGAAGAAAAGCTAAATTGGACTATTTCAGGAAAAGCTGAATTTCATTTTAGAGCTGATCCACTGTAAAAACTAAAAACTGAAAATCTGTCCTAGAAGCGTTAAAAAATGCAAATACAAAGCAACCAGTAGGAAAAAGTTGTTAAATATATCAAAGATTGTCTGGAAGAACGTTTAGATGCAAATGAAAACATATACATATGAATGTATATCGGCAATTAGGTTGCAAATATATTAGCAGTTGGCTTAGATRCATTTCTTTCAGGAATAGCTATCAGCTGTTATAAATTCTGTTCACAGTTTTTCTTTGGCATTTGTGATTTAGATCCATCTCATTTGTACCTCTCTTCTGAATGCAGTTCTGAAAACTAGAACACTCTTTTATCATGTTGGTATTACGAGGCTCTTGCTCCAGAGTCCTTTAGAATACAAAGAAATGTTGCTAATGGAATTCTTACAGTAATGTCAAATTTGTACAAATCTCTTAAGATTTGCTGTTATGAATTCTTGTGCAATGTAATGAACAACAGCTTTAAAATGGTTTTAGACAATGAGACCGAGTTTTTATTGGGTTTAAAGTGGAAACACAACATGGTTAATAAAATATTGCAAAAAAATTGATGWTTTAATTTGTTGAGCTTCAACAAAGCTTCAAAATATATTTTTTGGTATCTTTATATATAGGCTGTCAGAGCTGTTCACCTTACTGATGGATGAACAGAGGAGTCAGTATTCCTGTTCGAAGGATCGCACTTAAGTGGAGCCAGTCGTAGCACTGTGGTCTGTCAAAGTTGGTGGCAGAATCTGCACTGGYGTGATTAGGTTGTGATTTGGTGAAGCATCTTGGTTTTTAAACATGCCATCACATACCACTGTGAATTTAGTTAAACCAAATGGAAAAGTTTAGAATAAACTTGGAAGTTTTCACTAAGCTGACCGACTGACTAGGATTCCGGGTTACTAGTTCTCAATACTATGCTCCCTTACTCTTTTTCTGGTGATTTTCATGCGTGATTGACAGATAAGAGAAAGGAGGTATAGCTAACGCGGGGTATGACTTTACTGTCTGACTTAATGTTTCACACTGTATTTTTATAGTGAAAGTATTCCTGCTCCTCCTTCTCTTCTTTTTCCCATTGCTACCTCAGTAGAATTTTGTTTGTAATAAAGTTGTCACTTGTTATGATTGAAAGGTGAATCTTCAATATTTGGTGCTTTAATAAAACCTTAGCTGTTAAAATGAGACAGCGCATCAGAATTTGAATCTTCTCTTAAAAATGTAGCTTCACATCTTTAGGCCATCTTCAGCTTTTCCCAATTGCTATGAAAATCTTGAGAGTAAGAAACCAAGTTGGTGAACTAGATTGGGTAGAAGAACATGGAAGAGGGAAGAGTTACATAGGAAGCATCAGCAAAATATAAACAGCTTTGATGTTTAACCCAAAATAACTCAAGCTTTTTCAGTGGACTGGAAATTGTGATGAATTTTAAGTGGCGAACTAGAGAGGGTCTCTTGTTTAAGGGATCCTTTGGTGACAAAAAATGAGGAGTGTATTCTTGTAAATAAATAGAAGTGCTGGACTCTTACATTTTTCTAATTGCCATAAACTATGAGATGCCAGATTTTTGCCTAGCCACTTGGGCATGCATACTTGGGCACGATGCAGTTCCAAGAGTTTGGAGTTGCTTATTTCCTCTCTAAGATAAAATGATGACTCCTACTATTCTGGAAGCTAACTATTGACATTTCTAACAAACACTGGTATTTGCTTGGCTGGAGTCATAAAACTATAGGGAAAGGATATTGAACCTTTTTAGGGCTGAAKTGCATTATTCTCTGTAGGTTTTTGCTAATCTATGTTGCCAGGGAATCTGAAAATTTTTGCACATTTTTTTTTCCTCTCCAAAAGCCTGTAAAAAATTAGGCCATTGCTTCTGTTCACATCTGTTTACAAAAGTTGTTTGTTTGTTGGTTTTTTTTTTTTTTGATAGGTAAGGAGGGACATGATTCAGTAATATCTGGGATCATATCTTCCACTTGGGTAATCCTTCTAATTAATTTATGACTTGCTGTGGRTTTTTTTGCATGTAGTCTCTGCAGTGATTAATCAGAATTTTGAAACTGGCAGCCCATAGCAGCATTACAAAAGACAAAGCCAAACCTAAAAATTGTGACCAATTAACTTATTCTACCTGCCTGAGAGTCATTTGTAGATAGAAGTACTCTTCATCTCTCTGAAGTACCAGATGTACTTGAAATTATCATAACTGAATGTAACTTCTGATTTTCATGATGCCAGTGAGCATTCTGTGGAAGATACTGTTCCCTGTGACAGTAATGGTCAGTGCTAGACTTTAGCCTGTTTTGCATTTAAATTGGATGAAAAATGAATACCGAGCCCTGTCTCTGCTAAGGAACTCTGCACTGGTACTTTTTTTACAGTAACTACAATGTTGGTGCATAATAATCTTTCATAGATTCCTGCTAAACTGGGGAAAAAAATGAAGAGACTTGAGAGAATATGGAAGGGTATCAGTGAGGATCATCTTTGCTCCTCTTTCTCCCTGAGCTTTTGTTTTGCCTTTTCTATATGTGAACTTTTCTATACTGCTTTTCTATATGTGACAGCACAGAATTTTTCCACTTTAATGTAGACTTCCATATGCACTTTTTCCTTCCACCTGTATGGTTCTGCAATGGGGTAGGTCTTTGCAGAAATCTTCCCAGTGGGAGAGGTGGTTTCATCTCTGAAGCATCATGGTTCCGGTGGGGTGGGTAGGGRATGGTAGTTTGTGGGAAGTGTATGTGAATGTATTTTACCATTTAGTCAGAGGTGCTAAATGACTGAAGAAAAGAAGTGAAGCAGAGCCTCTCTTGCTTCAGAGAGGAGCTGAGAAGTCTGGCTCTCTACTTTGTGCTAAAAGTCTTGCCGACTCCTGAGCAAGGTAGCAACAGCAAGACCAGCAAGGAGGTACACATCTGGGAAACGTGGCAGCTTGTCATTAGGTGTGGTGGAGTTGAAAGGATCTGGAAGATGACCTAGTTTAAATAGCTGAGAGAGAGGAGAGARGATTGTGGGAAGCTGCTGTTTTCTTTCTCTTAAAGTAGAGAAAAAATCCTCAACCTTGAAAGGATGATGAGCTACTTCCTCAAAAGAGTGATAATATACACAAGAAGAGATGTTGGAGGGATTACAGCTGGAATGGAATCAATAATGGATTAATATTAACTATAACTAAAGAATTAAAATAGCAGTGGTGTGCCGTAGACCACACAACTATAGGAGGCAACTAACAAAAAAAAAAAGTTGTTGAAAAACAGTTTGTGAAAAGACAGAAGTTTTCTTGTTGGYGTGTTGGAAAATGAGACCTACTCTTACTTAAACTGCATTAAATGAAGTGAACAAAATCCAGCACATTTGCGGGCATACTTTTAAGAAATATTTACTTTACAAGAAACAGTTCTTGGATTCAAACAATGCAGCTAATTGTAAATGGTTCTTCAGAGGTATTGCTCTAAAGAGCATATATTACCATAAATTACCTTTGGTGGTAAATTAGCTGGTTTTACAGTTGGGATTCTTCTGATACCAGATGAATTGGTTGAAACTGTAAAAGAGAACAAACACGGAAGGTGCTGTTTGWGATATTTCTGGAATATTAAAGTACTTGAATGTGTGAGGAATGAAGGTGGGGAAAAGCAAATGCCTGTAGGAGAAACAGCGTATGCAAAAGTTGGAGGTAAGGGAACTATAAAATACAGGGTATAGAAAGATAAGAGGGTATAGTGATTTTTTTTTTTTTTAATTATATGTGAAATTAGCCAGGGAGAGAAGATAAATGATAATTGCTTTGAAATCTCCAACAGTGATGGGAAGAGTCCACAAAAGGAGCATTGCAAAAGGGAACATATAATGAGATATTTCTGTGTTACTTTTGGAGTAGTACTTTCACAGATAAATAAATTTTTAAAAATCTGTGATTTACTGCTTGAGAACACCATAAATGTTTTCATGTTATCGTTCATTTCTCASCCAAGTACTGTTTGGAGCATAAAGGAATGTAAGATGAAAAACGAGTGCACAAGATTGAAAAAATGACGTAAATCAGAGCCTTAGCCACCTGGTACTGCGGGCAGCTACAGCACATGCCTTGTAACGGAGCATCTCATAAAGATGCTGGGCTGTTTGGCCCACCACTTCTGCTGTTCGTTACTGCAAGGGTTAGAAATGTTCTTCAGTCTCCAGCCTAATTTATTCTTTCCCTGGTTGGTCTTGTGCTCTTGTAGTCTAACGTTTAAACAGCTGAAGGTTCAGTCCTGCACACACCTCTTGCTCTCCTGCTGTCTCTTAGGAAGCAAAATGCACAGGTTCCTCCAAACTCCRGCTCTTCTGACCACGTTTTTTTTCTCCTGTTTTCTTTATTCTGTGGAAGAATGTAAGCTGGGTGGGGTTTTTTCTTTTTTTCTTTTGAGATTACATTTTCAGAATTACACTGATTATATTTATTTCAGTTTGGGGGGGATAGAGATTGTAATCAGAGACTAAAGTCTCATGAATAACTGGCTGCTACCATAAAGTGAAGGAATGAGCAATGGTATAGCCACTGGTATGGGGGCTGGTGGGGGAGCCCTGGAGCGCTGATCCACGCCTGCGTCTGCCCCAATTGACTGCAAGTAGATCTTTCACAGGACTCCTGCATTCTTCTTGCATTTAGAAAACAGCCTCTTGGGTTGGGCATCAGTGGAGAAGACAGCAGAAGTGATTTARTTTTGGACATGGACATGTAAAGTTGCACATCCTGTTGGGTTAGAGGAGTGGATCTCCGGTGTCCTGAGCAATAGAGGTGGCAGAGCCCTCAGGCCACTTCATGCTCACATCAGAGGGATTACCAGGGCAGAAAATGARTGTTTTGATCATTCTTTGAATATAACACAGGGCAAACTGGTCTTTTGCTATTTCCACATCTTTCCAACCTTTGGTGAGTTGGAAAGTTGTATACAAATGGCATGGCAAAAACCTTTAACAAAACTTGTCTTGTGTAGAGTGAATGGGMAAAAAAAAAACTTTAATTCAGGAAGAGACCATGAAATCTAAGTATCAAGCATGGACTGGATTAAAGCACACTGATTTTTGTAGCCGTGGCAACTTTCTGTGTAATCTCCTATTTTGAGAAATGGAGTCAAGGATAAGATTATTAAAACATTCCTCATATCTGATTCTGTTGTTGTGATAGTAGAGGACATTATTTCTTTATTTGTGGCTTTATTAAATAYAACAGTAAAGCTAAAACTAAATATTTCTTTTGTTGTTTTTGAAAGGATCCATCCCCCTGAATTCTTCAAGAAAAAATATGCTGTGGATGAAGTCCACTATGTGAATGAGGTAAGTTGTCTGTGTCTCTGAATATTTTTCTGTGAATACAAAATCAATATGTGGCAATGATTTTGCTTAATTTTAGTCCTCTTCTTACTGGATGTCTCCTGACTTGGTGGGACCTTTTCCCCCCCCTCCCCAGTTACTGGAAAGTGTCCTTCATTCTTATAAAGCACTTGTAATTTTTTTTTTTTTTTTTTTTTTTTTTGAAGGCCGCTTTTTAGCTGAACACTAAGGTCTTAATCCAAAGACAGTCTCATAAACATGTTCTGTGCATCATGAGACCTGTCAGTCTGTGTCTTTATCCAACAGAAACATGTTGCTAAATACATTTTTTGCAACGCCTTGGAGTTTTGAGGAGATTGCTGTCAGGAAGGTTGCATGTCCTAGCTCTGACTTGGGAGCCTACATTTATTTTATGTTTCCAAAGAGCTGTGAGGAAAGGCTGCCTGCGTTACTCTTAGTTTATGTTGAATCATTCTAATAYTTGAATAAGCAAATATATTCATACTTTTAAATGCGAGCGTGACTTGCTTAGTTAGGTTTCTCATTTAATTTCTGAGCAGATGTTTGTATACTTGTGCACCTGGCCAGTTATCTTTTCTTTGGTAGGAAGGCTCGGCRGGGTGAGGGCAGTATTCCTTACCAGGGTCTGTGGGTGGTTTTCATGGAGAGCAGCTTGAAAAGGAAGGCTCTGATACTTCTGTCTCTGCAGAGCACTAACTCTGACTCAGTAGACCAAAAATTTTGCTCTCATCAGCTGTGAGGATGCTTCATTTCATTTTCATAATGAGTCCAGCAATGTAGTGAAGTTTGATCCTGTATTTCAGTAGCTGGGGGTGGAGGAGGCTGTGGAGAGGTTGCTTTTTGACGCTTGTGAGTTGGAGTTGTGTAGAATGCAGATGCTCCAATGCTCATCTGTCAGACAGTGAAAATTGCTAGTGAAAAATACATGTTTTATTTTTAAAAATCACATTTATTTTAGGTCACTTTAGTTGTTTTGGGTCACTTTCCATCAGCAAATGCCTTTATTGCAGTTCTATTCTCTGCTTCCTTACTGCTTAAAAAACTCATTGATGGGAAAAAGAGCTCTTTATGTGGACCAGTAAGTTGTCCCAACATAAAGGCTGTTTTCCATCTAGACTACATGGATTGAAGGTAGAAGTTGCTGAAGCTTGCAACGAAACTGTTCAGCTTTCAAAGGTTCTGTCTATAACTTTTGACTGGTTTGCCAAGGAATTGGTTTTCCACCATCAGAACACTAGGGGCCTTATTTACAGCATAGTTTTATGTCAACAAATGACCAACRTGTGTGAGTGTATAGTCCTGATATTTCATGGGAGGGAAAAAAAAAAAAAAGTGGAATTGGTGTTTTTATACCTCACTGCTGTATGCTTTCTTTTGTTAATATTATTAGCGTGCTATTAAGCTGGTTTAGAGTTGGTAGAACTGTGCTCCGTGGAATTACGTCATCTGTTCCTTGCCTCAAGGAATGTGTAATTCAGCCTACCTTTCTGCAGCTGCTCTGAAAGCCCAGTTCTCTCCAAGCCCAATGATTTTGTTCTCAGTTTGTAAATGTTTGAAAGATACTGAAGGAGCCTAATAGAAGTATTAGTAAAAGATGACCCAGTGAGAATAACAGTAAACATTCATTACTAAGTATTTAGCACATTGTAACATAATAGTGTTAATGCATGTGTGTTTCATATGCAGTAGCGCATTGAGGATACAGAGTAYCCTGTTATTCCTTATTTCTGTGTGACATTACAGCTTTTTGGCTCATATTTCCTCTGTCTTCCAAATGATGATAGTAGACTTAATCTTAAGTTATAGTTGGTATTTAAAGGGAACCACCAACTTAAGCACTGCATTTCTGTCTGAATATTTTGTGATCTACTGACTCTTGTTGCAAGTATCAGGTAATACTACAATATCTGAAAAGTATCATAGGAGCATTTTTTGTCTTTGCAGCTCATTTACTTTGTGTACAGCAAATGTTGATTAAATTGGTATCAATGTAATTATAAGGARGAAAAAAAGAAAAATAATAGCAATCTAAACCTTCTTTTTAGATATCCAGTGTCATGGCTTCAAAGAAACCTGCTGTGCTCCTTACTTTGGTGAGTCATATTATTCTGAAGAGTAACTATCCATTTTCTTCAGTAAGGAGATCAGTTTATTCAGTATTTCTTTGCACTGTCATTCCCTACCTTTTCCTCCCCATCTTTGCCAAATTTGAAGCTACCTGTGTATAGTCATCTGGGTCCTATATGAACTCAAGATTTGTAACCTCTGGACTTCCAGTCTATATTCTCTCTGCCAAAAGCTTTGTCTGTTTTCTGGTAAAACATGACAAGCCTATCTAACATTGACCGTGCTATCCTCCAGCCTGTGTACAATGACTCCAGGCTCCATTTTTCTCTTCTACTGCTCTGGTCATGTCATGGGCATGTTTGGGCCTTTCTGTGGGAATCCCACAAGGATTCAGGGAATAACTTTTCTGCATTGAGTGGGTTGGTAAAAACAACTTCTGGGAGGAGGGGAGTGATATTGCACGCCTGCCAAGTATTTTGAATGGTGCTTGCTTATTTCTCTGGCAGAAGGATGAATGAATGGATGTAAAGCCTGCAAGTTTCTTCTTCCCCATCACCTCTCCCCCAGCTTCTTTCTTTGACAGATGTTTTGTAAACCTCTCACTGTTAAAGAGTATCTGATTTCTTGTCTCCAATCTATATAAGAAATGATTTTCTGACTCTGAGCTTTTCCTTACAGCAAATGCAGTGGCAGCTCCTGGATTTCTTGTTTTCCCATGATAGTTGCCAGACAGAAGTCTTACAAAAAATCGCTCCTTAAGCAGTCACATAGCATGAAACCTGATTTCTTTATCCATTAAGTACAGAGGCCCTAAATAGTTTTCAGTCTTTCTTCCACTTATATTTGTATACACACACACACACACATGTAAAGATGACCCTATAGCTTTTTTCATGTTCTTTAAGAGAAGTGAGCGGGAAAGGGAATATTTGACCATCTTGTGCTTCTTACCGTTAATTTCTGCACATCAAGTTGTTGATTAGTTGTCAGTTGAGCATCCTGTCGTAGTTGGGAATTTTCACCTAATTCCTGGCTGGGAGGGTGGAGCTGTGATGCTTTCACGTTCCTCCCACTGCTATGAAGAATTATACAGAGAAGGGAAGAGCACTTCTCTTTCTGTTGGCTGAGTGGGAACTTGGTCCTCTCCTCCTGTGGTCTCATTCCAGATACAGAACTGTAATGCTGCTCCACAGGGCTTCCCAGGCACATGTCAGAAGTGTTCATCTGCTGTGTAGCAGCCAAAATACTCTTGCTTATGCTACTTGCTTGAATGGAAAGCTGTAGGGGAGCTGCATGCAAATTTAAATAGTAAGCATTACCAAGGCAGTGCATAATAATTTATTTTTAAATGAAATTAATTTAGAAGAAACCTTGCCTGTTTGTTATTCACTTGCCCTTTATTATTATATAGGTCTCCTAGCTCCCTCTCAGGACATAAGGGAATTAGAAATCAAAGCTTGCCATTTTCCTAAGCAGCATTTTCCTAACCTGAGTTCTACACTGGTCTCTTATRAAAGAAATAATTTCTTATATTGGTCTGCATTTGAACAAACAGTCTGGTTTTTTTTATTTGTAGTGATTCAAGTAAACTTATGTATAAGTTTTCCTAAAGACTTACTGCAGTCAGGTTCTCCCCATGATTTAAATTTTAAATGCTTGTGTTTGGCTCAGAATCATGGTCCTTTTAATTTTTTCCCTCCCAGCGCGGTGTTAATACTGATAGCGGAAATGTCTCCAAAGAAGCTTCGTTTGAGGGAATCAGCCAGTAAGTGACATGGCTTTTTTTATGCATTAATTKTTGCATGGTTATGTTGAATTCATTTTATATTTCACATTAAATGATGTTTTTTCCTAATCACAGGATGTTGAATGGCAGATGAAATGTATTGGTATTTCTTTGGAAATAAAATGTTTTACATGTTTCTAATGACTTGAAATACAATGGTGGTTGTTTTTGGAAATCTCTTTAGCATCTAAGGTCATCCAATGTTTCTCTTTCTCTGTGTTTGCTTTAAGTATCTAAAACCAGACACATCCATCCCCTTACCTCCATTTCCACTTTTGGGATCGGAATACTTGGTTTTCAGATTTCAGAAAAATGAATCTTTAAGCATAGCTTCTTTCTTTTAGTGGCTTCCTTGTACAGTATTAAGGTAGATATTAGGGATTCTGGTATGCACAATCTTCTGAAAAGATGTCGCATTACAGGTGTAAAATAAAAGATCGCCTTTCTGCCTAGATGTCATCTTTTAGTGTCCCTTGATGTTGTCTTTTTATGAAGTTTGGCTACTAGGGGGGTGAAAATGTCCTCCTGCATGCAGTATTTTGAAAAGGCAGTAAATAAAAATACATCACAGCCTGCTTTGGGATGTGAGGATGGTGGCCTCAATTTTGAATGAAATAAAACTGTCTATTCTGTTATGATATCCTAAAATGAGATCATTTTCCATTTTAGCTCAAGTGTCTGGCAAAAAATAAACARAGCCTCCCATTAAAAAGCCTGTTGAAATACACACTCATGCTGAGATGTTGAGTASATGGCCTGGTTTTTATGATCCTTGACTCCCAGTCACCCCGCTGTATTTTCCTCCATCCACCTCTGTTGACAGTATATTAATTATGCAGTGATGATCATAGTGCACAGAATTTGCTGCAAGTCTGGGCACTCATTTGTGTAGTCCGAGAGCATGCTTTTTGCTGGGATCATCTTTTCTCTGTGTCATGTGAACTGAAATCTGGAATCTGGTTCCATAATTACTTTGTTCTCCCCTCTACAACCTAAATGGAAACTTAATGATTCTGTCAGGGATATTGGGGACCAAGGTGGCAGACACTTAGACATCTTTTGCTGCCCAGTGAGTTAAATATAAACTATTCCTGAATGTAAGCAAGCTGTTTTTAATGAATATTTGGTGTCTTCTCTGCTGTTACAGCAATATGATGTTCGGTTGCTTTGACCAAGTAGATACTCAGTTATCTTACGCTCTCCAGGTACAGGTAGACTCCAAAATCTGTGTGGAGCATTATCAGTTTTATCTGAGACACCTCCACATGAAGTATAAACAGTTATTAACTCCAGCAGTAATTCGTAATGGGAATGATGTACAAAGGTCTGTTTGAAGTACCAAAAAGCCMTTTTTTCCCCCTGAATTTCACTAAACACTAGAGTTTAATTGGTAATGCATTCTATTACTAGTCAACATTAAGGTAGGAAGCCACTCCATTTAGCACTTGATTTGAGATTTTAATAGCATGTCTCCTGCAACGCTTAAAGGGATTAATGATATTTTATTGCTGGCTTCCTGGTTTGCGGTAAACATGCTGTCGGTGTGCTCGGAGAGGAGTGCTTCTCCATTCTTTGGGGCGATTTCCAGCTGTTTAGCAGATACTTCTCTTTCGAGACCCGGGATATGCTCATCCCTGTCTACCCCAAGGCACCAAGTTGTTCATTTTGCTGCCTTTGACAGATCTGGTTGGTGTATTCCCCTCCCATGCTCGCGGTATGGAAGAGCACGCGCTGATTTTGTTGTTGGATGTGCTGAACATCCACTCCCCTCTTCTGACAGATACTGTGCSCTCAAACCACTTGTCACTCCAGCCTTCCCTTGATCTCCTGAACTCCAGCTTCTGTCTTCTTCGGGGCTGTCACATCCGTCGCGAGAGCGTGCTTGGTCTGYGTGCCGGCGGTAGGCATGCGGAGAGTAAATACTGCTAATTGAGGGTGTGGAGGAGGAGGGGAGCTTCCCTTTAAACTCTGCTCTCCTCAGATTTTTGTAACTGCGTATAAATCAGCCCATTTTATATTTATTTTCGACACAGACCCAAACCAATTTCAGCTTTCCTGCTTCTCCACCTCCCCTGTAGCAAATGTTTCCTTTGTAGAAACGCGTATATTTCAGATGTATTGATTTCTTCTGAGAGGATTAAAACCGTGGAGTTTGTACCAAGCAATGTGTTCCTTCAAACCGCCCTCCCTCCTGTCTGCC
Organism: Oceanodroma leucorhoa; assembly: GCA_030449065.1. NCBI lineage: Eukaryota > Metazoa > Chordata > Aves > Procellariiformes > Oceanodroma > Oceanodroma leucorhoa. The sequence goes on along the minus strand of JASVER010000007.1, from coordinate 9,855,688 downwards.
CATGCCTGCACCTTGTCGGCTGTCTCCTCTGTCCTCTGCTCGGCCGGGCACTGCCCCGGCTGTGATGCTGTATTTCATTCCGGGGGTCTTGTTTGGTTCCATTTGCTGGCTACCTGGCCAAGATGTATTTGCTTGCTAGGRCTCTTCTGTGTTCTTCTTGCTCCCATTTGTCTTTTTTCTCCTAGACTGACTGTGCCCTGGTGTGGGTTGTGGAGGTTGTTTTTTTTTTTGCTGGATAATAATAGAAATAATGTATCATTTCCTGAAAAAGCTGAATCTTGCTCTCTTTGCAGGCTGTTCGTCTGCTACTGTCAGAAGCTGCCTTTTTCTTTCCCTAATGATGTTGCTTCCCTGACTGACTTTTTGAACCTTTTGAACTTCTTATGGGATGTAATTACCTAAACTATTTGATTMATTTTTCCACTGTAATAAATAGTCATTTCAGACAAAATGACTGCTGTGTTCATGGRTTATTTCTATGCTCATCCTGAAGATCACCCCTAAGTTATTTTTGTCCTGCAAGCAATGATCAAACTTGATTTTATGCCGATAATAGAGCCCATAATAGTGAATCATAGCATAGTTTCCATTAGTTTACGTATAGCTCTCTCATATAGCAAAGTATGTTGTACTAAAAAAAGCTTGTATATTGCTGCAATCTGTRAAAATGGAGAATGGCTGTACTTGGGAAGTCTTCCTGCTCAGCATTGGGTACCATGGTTCAGTGGRGTGAGCAGTCTGGGACAGGGACTTAGGAGACCTGGACCATGTTCCTGGTAACTCCCCTCAAGTCAGCTTTGTTTACAGCTGTTAAGAATCCTACAGAAATGACTTGCTCTCACTTGCTTCAGATGACGTAAGTGTAGAAGGCAGATTTCTAAAGTAGTTCTAATGCATTGTTTTCTAGAAATACGTATTTCTGTTTGCTGATAAAGGCTAGTTCCATTTTTTTTTTTTCAAATTCATGGACCCATTTTTCAGACTGGAAAATGTGCAGGAATTTTTTAGATATAGTCATGTAGTGGTTATGTAGCACTTGTAAAAATGCTTTGAGATGATGTGATTCACCATACAGAAAATGGACTTTTAACCTGTATGGATAAACAGTAATGTGCCACGTACTTTAAAATACTGTTGAATAAATCTTTGCTGGCTGTGTTGGGGGCTTTTTTTCATCCTCAGAATTGATGGATGTAAACAATAGTCAGTTTAAGCAGTTGTACCTAATGTTTAAAGTTTTTCAGTGAATTCCTTTGCCTCAGAACTGCASTTGTTGGGTATGACAGTGAAGACCATCTAAATGGCCTCTTCCCTTATTGCATAGCGAAATGAATCATTAAGGGAAAGACTCTCCATGTTGAAGAAGAGTAGAAAATTCTAACGTGGTGTGTGAATAGGTTTTAGATTTTTATCACCATATACACACAGTGTATTCGTTAAACTGACAAAAAAGGGTCTCATTATACAGTGTTATTATGTAGGAGGTGTAGGTTTCTAGCTTTTTTTTTAAACTAATGAAATTGTCTTGCATGTTAAAGGACAACTGAGTATGAAATCAGTTTGGACATGCCTTTCAGTGTAGTATTTCTTAGTTCTGTGTTGATTAAATGGGAGCATTAACATGTTACAGATTGCGACTGTAGCAAAATATCAATTTGTTTTCTTCCTCAAGATCATATAGCTCATCCTCTAAGTATTGTCAGTTTGCAAATTGCAGGAAAGTGTAGAATTGGATTGCTCTGCATGATCCTCTTAATGTTAGGAAAGTACATGGTTTTTAAGAGTAAGTTGTTTATTGTCTAGCAGGATAAAAACTTTGCTGGATGGACAAGGTAGGGTTATTTCATGTAGGACTTTGTGCACAAATTATGTGAATTATTTGTTTTGAACACTATTTATGTTCTCCTGTTAGTGGTGACAAGCTCTTCCCCTTGAGCTTGTTATTTAACCAGTAACTTTTAGGATGTGGTTTGTTTAGCTGCCTTGTTGGTAACTAAAGTGAAGCATAATTTGAGTTGTTAGATTTAGAAGTCTTGCAATCGTAAACAAGTGGCCTAATGGACACTCACACAGGACCCACAGCTGTCATGAGCTAAGTAGAGTTGAGACAGTTCAATCCTTAATCGTTGGCTTCCTTGAAAAAGGTATGTACGATAGACCAGATTCTCTTCCAAATCTGAATTGGTGCTGTGTCCTGGAGGTCTCGGATCTTGTTTTGCACTTGACATTGTATCAGAARGTCTGTCTTTCAGGTGAGAGATAAAACTGATGTTCTGCTGATGACCTCCTGCCTCTTCTCCACTCTCCCCCAGCACCTCCTTGTTTTATTCCTACTGCCTACTGTTTAATCAGCTTCCCCAGTTGACAGCAACTAGAATTTTAAGGAGCTGCCACATACTGGTGGTTCCAGCCAGTAAGTAAAACTTGCATTTCTGGCAGCACAAAGACAGTTCAAGCAGAGCCTTTTGGGCCGGGATAGGTAAAAACCAGGGACTGCAACAGAGTCAGCTGTAATTTGTTTTCTAAAAGAGCTTATTTGAACTATTATAAGCTGATGCTGCTGTACAGTTTCTGCTCCCCTCCYCCCTTTTTGTTTTTTAATAGATAGATGCTCAGATGAGATGCAGTCTTCTGTTGTGAGGTTCATAGTTTTACTGTTTGGCTCGTTTGATTTGCTTTTGGTTTCATCCATTTGTGCTTGTGGTTAAAGTGTGCATGTCAGGCTCTTGACAGAAGAGATGTGACTTTTCAGAGTCTAAGTCAGCTGCCTTCTGTACCTGCCCTTCCTTGCCCTTATTTTATTTTGTAACTTCATGATAACCATAGTTTATACTTATTTGCATAGAGCTGGTGTTGGAGCTTTCTGCAGTGCTGCAGTGTCTCCTTAYGCTTGTCTTCATTGATCTGTTTTCTGTCTGACATACTGATGACAATTATTGAAAGTCCTCATATCTGTTGCTACAGCTGCAGCTTAATTCTTCTGTGTCTTGGTTTTCTGTGGTGATGTCAGTTGGTATGCTTTTCAGCTAAACAGGGAGCTCAGGCTTTTGGTTTTTTAGAATTTTTATAGATTGATTTTACTATATCATTCGTATATTTTCTTCTGTATAAATTTGTGTTTAACTGGCTCTTCCTTTCCAGAATTATGTCTCCACTGGCCTACATAGGTAATAGTTGTTGGGATAGTGATGATTAAATTGAAAAAGTGCCCTTTTTATCTGATTTTACAAGACTTCCTTGTTGCCAAGTATCAACTTTATTCTATAATGATGCAGTATTCTGTGACTTGTGGCTTTTTGTATTGTTGCTTTTCCAGTGGTTTCTAATTAATACCCATAATGCTAAATACCGTGCAGCTTGTCCTTGTTGAATGTGGTGGTAAGTTGTTGTTTTCTRTCTTGGAGTAGGAACACAAAGCTATTAACCTTCACCTTGTTAGGATTTTGTAAGTTTACAAACATATGTTCTTGTAAAAGAGAAGCATAGGGTTTTTTTCTGCTATCTGAGGATGCAGGAAGACCCTGGTACAATCAGAAGTGACTTCCAAATAATTTTTTTAATTGGATTTGTGCTTTAGTTCATCCCTTCTGAGGTATAAAGAATGGTTAATAACCTGGAATAGATTTAATTTTTCCTTCAAAAATGTGGGAAAATGAATTGTTGCCTTACAACATTCTTCTGAAGATCTGTTGGGAGCCTTGGAGCATTTTAATTCTCTTAAATGCCCTAACTGAAGAGCCAACAGTCCTGAGTCAGACAAAAATATCTTTGATGCAGAACACTCCTTAGGCATTTAAATTGTAAGCAAAAAACCCCTTGAGCAATGCTTGAAAATCCATTTATGTTCCACTTAATTACTCAGCTTCTTACTCTATTGGCCACTGTAATGTTATTGTTCAGAGAGCCTCAAAATAGTTCCAAGAATACATGAATTGCTAATGTAGAAAATAAACAGAAAAATAGTTAGATGTTTGAGGCCAAGGTGAGACGGAGACTTTTGCTTTGCCTCTTCTCTAGGTTGGAAAAGACAAGAAGAGGTTGTTTTCCTTTTCACAGTCCTCTGAGCAAGCTTGTTTATCACATGCCACATCCTGTGCACACAAAAATCAGAAGGTGTAAAACAAAGGATGAAATTAGCAATTCACTGTGTTTAATTTCATTGAAGGGTATTTGATGAGGAAAGTTAAAATCACAGAACAATTTTGGTTGGAAGGAACCTCTGGAGGTTGATCTGGTCCAACSCACACTCATAGCAGTGAATTGGTAACCCTTTATCTTTGTTAAAAGAAGTTTTTTAAATACATCTTGAACATACTGTTACTCTGGTTTCTGCACATTCTTAAAATTATGTATCTGATTTAGTCTCATGTATTTCAAAGTGAAATACCTGCACAGCGGAGATTAGTGTGTGAATTCTCCTCACTGGGATCTATACTGAATTCCAATACAATATTTGCCTTTGCAGGTTTTCACATCTTCAGAGAAGACACATTAAAAAAAAAAACAGTAAATATGCAGTCTCTGCTGTTGTGTGTTTGGCTGTYTCTTAACATTTGTTTTTTTAATATTTTTTTYAGGTTTAATGTGAACAACAAAATCCTCCATCCTGAAATTGCAGAATGGTGAGTAGCATAAAATCTTTCTCTTGGAGTACTGTTGAAAGTGCTTATATTCTGTACCATTGCTTCAGAGAGATTCCCTCAGCAGAAGGCTCTTGGTTTACTATGTGAGTTTTAATTTTAAGCTGATTTCATGTTATGGGGTGGAAATAATGTACAAAGGTGAAAACAGGGCTAGGTAACAGCATTGAAAAGTCAAGAATTTATGTAACATTTCTTGAGTCTTGTGTCTGGGTATAAATTTTTATAGAATGTGTTTGGAGTTAAGTCACATTTGTGTAAATGTGCATTTGTATGGATGGGAAAAGGACTGAGGATAATGCATATTCTAGCAATGAAAAACAAAGGTAGATAAAAACTCTGTCTGAACAGGTAATATTTAATAAGGTGTTATTACTTCCCTAGGATTTATTTTAATAGCATTAATTTTGTTGAATTATTATTCATGTGACTATACTTTGTAATTCTAGGGGAATTCTGCTGCAGCCTATCTAGTATAGACAAAATTAGAGAGTGTGACTAAGCGTGTTAGCATCTTGCAAAGCTACTGCATTTTACCAGTTTTCCTCTTTTGGTCAGCATTGCTGACTTTGTCCTCAGGATTGCTCCGTAACTACGGCTTTCTAGTTTTCCATTTAGGAAATTAACTGAAGAAACAACATAGTGGATTTTTGTTAATGAATTAGGTTTTTATCTAAGCTTTTTGAGTGTATTAATCTAGAAATGAGGAAGCAAATCCCTAGTTAAGACAGATAAGCTCAGAATCTTAAAATACAAAYAGGAAAGTGTACACTCTGACTAGCACTGATGTGGCTGACTGTATTATATACTACTACATATTATTCTTTTTAACGTTTATTATTAGCACATACGCTGAGAACAATCTTCTGTGTCTTCATTTACATCTACTTGCCAGCTTGGAAGCTGGGGAGATGTTTTTTGAACATCAATGCGATTTCAGAACGTAGGTCACATTTCTGTTGTCACAGCCATTTTTCATTGCTTGGCATGACATAACAAAAGTTGTAAAAGGAAAGCGGGAAGCAGGAAAACTTTGCTTAGACATTTTTGCGTCACTGAGTCACGGTGGACCTGGAGGTGTATAGTAGTGGGACTCATGGCTTGCAAATTCTGCTGATGAGTGCAAATGGGAATGCTTTGTAACACAGAAAATTGCTCAGGGTACCAATTTTTAAATCTTGCCTATTCTATCCTTCTAGAATTTGGACCCTTCCTTTTCCAAATCAAAGAAGTTATCTTATAGAATTGACTTCTGAATTTAGGAGTTGGTCAGCCTTTGAGATGCAGAGTCCTGGCTAATGGAGACAGAACACGAGTTCAGAAATTGATGTGTAGGGATGTACAAGTTAAACACAATTAGGAAAACTTGGTAAAGAAGGAGCTCAGCAAAACCTGTTTTCTTTTAGAAATATCATTAGTGTTTAATTAGTCAAGCTCCTGTCATTACACATATTGATAGGGAAGATCTAGAAATGTTCACACAGGCTCTGAGACCCCTGATGCCGTGTTACATTGCTTACAAAAACAATAGAAAGGGTAAGTCGAGTTAGAAGTTCTTCATAAAGTCTTATTTTCCTGCAGAGGTGGCTGCTGCTGAGTTCTAGTTGGTTGGTTTGGTTTTGGGCATGGGKTTTTTTTGTTGTTTAAGACATTGGGAACTTTCAGCCTCTGACACTTCATTATTGTGTGCCCAGCGGCCAGAGGAGGATTCTCTAAGTGACCTGACAAACCGTTTAAAGAGCGGAGGAGGGAGCTACATCTTTAACCTGACAGTGCCATTTTTGTGCTCCTCTGATTTGCCCACCTTTTTGTACTCTTGTTAGCAGAGAAAGACAAGGRGCAAGAAAGGAGACCTGAAGAAGGGCCTGGTATAACTTCCAAGCTTTGATCTGTAGATACAGCAGCACTACAGGGAGAGAGATGACAATTTTAGCTGCAGAAGGCTTTGGATGAGGTCTACAAGCTTGTTCCCAAGTTAGCTTTCATTCTGGTTCCATCCACCTTACCAAGGTGTCACCTGATAAGCTTTTCTCCTCTGTGGTTTGGGTTAATGGGGGGTTAAATCTTCTTCAGAAAGCTCAGGGATGGACAAACAAGAGGTCTGTGCCCTGAAGTTGTACTGAGATAGACGGAGCATTGAGGCAGTAGAAAGGCAGCACATAGAACTGTTCATTTTTTGCTTAATTTGAATTGTATGCTTGCATGGATGCATATAATTTCAAATTCAGCRAGCTCTGAACTATTGTTTTACATGATACTTGTCAGAAAAACTCCGATCTATACCATGCTGTCAAAACTGCCAGCAAGAGGTGAAATGGCTGAGCTTTCTGAACCAGCCAGGGAGAAGTGTGAGCTACAAAAGGCAAYTCTAGTATTATAGAGTCTTCTAATAAAATGCAGAGAAAATGGTTCAATACTGACAAGGAGCAAAGCGTTTGTGGTTAAGGATCTGTTGCCTCCCTTGCTTACTCATCCTTTTTCAAGATYTCAAGATTTTCTGACTTGCTATGAAACTTAAGGATAAAACATAAAAGAATTTGACCTTAGACTGGATTTCAGCAGTTTGCAGGTGGATGTTTTCACTTTTTTCTTTTTTTTTTAGACTGAGTGAATGTGTTTTCAAACACTTTCATTTTAAGTTTCAGGGCTCTCATTTCAAATTTGATAGTGAATGTACATACTGAGTTCACTGTTTTGAAAAGAAAATGTCATCTAACAGAAGACAAACTCCAAATTTGTCCAAATTATGTCCATAGTAATCAGAAGGAAATTTTTCTACACTAGCATTTATCAAAATAGCCTTTTGTTACTTTAGTATATCAATGTCTGTCTACCATAATCGTGGTGGTGCTAGAAGATAAACATTTAGCAATATACGGCTCATTTTGTGCCTGTGTATACTGTATTTTCCTGTAACCTCAATGAAAATGGGATTTGATATTTATGTGTGGAAGATCTCATATATTCTGTATTTTGCATTACTTCGATGGAAAGCTATAATTGTTTCTTTGGGGAAAGTGATCTGTATGTTAATGTCTTAAAGCTGGGCATATGCTTTTTGTGTTTTCTGAGTTTTTTTTATTTATGTTGTRAACCTCTTAACATCTTTTTGAACTGTTTCAAGATGAACTCCTATGTTTGGTSTTCATGCAACCATCATTCAGAGTTGTACTGTAATGCTTCTCCTTTGCATATGTGCGTTACTGTATTTATTGGCTTTGATGCTAATTCAGTTWTGCTTATGCGAAAGCTTGCGGAAGAGCATAGATATGTCAACTACAGTAGAGAAATTTCTATAAATAAAATGTGGAAGGTAACAGCAGAGGTGAAAAAGGGTGAAGACAAGGCAGGACTGCGGAGTCTGTTTACGTGGGCAGCATCTATGTTTACTAGGTGGTCTGTAAACGTAATGTTTCCAGAAGGACAAGGAGGAGTRGATGTACACAGATGTTTTCCATGCATGTCACAGAAGGCAGCCATTAAGGTTGCATGCATGTACTAAAACAACAAAACAAGACAGCTGATAAACACTGAGCTGGTAACTGAAATCAAATACTTCTGGCAGCATGATCAGGAATGGTGAATGCACATAGAGAAGCAAACATTTATGTATCTTTGAGGAGAGCACTGGTTTAGGAAAATGTATTTGAGTTATGCAAGTTTCAGCCTCATAATTGTCTCGAATTCTGTATGCTCTTGACCACTTGATTAATGGAAAATAGGTTGTGCATGAAATTTGGTATCCAGCCACTTAAAATGCCCGAACTTAATTTCAGAACTAAAATGATACTTGTTTGTATTAAAGCTTCTTCATTCCGTTGGATGACTGACATGCATGAAAAGACCACCTGCTCATATGGCAAGTGCAAATAAAAGCACAAAGTGTATGTAAAAGAGGAGAGTGAGGAAGAAGAAATGTTTTTGCACTGGTAAAATGAAGGGGGGGGGGGGGGAAGTTAAAACTTACAGGTCAATCCAGGCAGCAGGAGACTTGTGCTTCTATTTTAATTTGATTGCATTGAGTGGTTTGCCTGTTAATCTGAGAACTGCATTCCATGCTGAATCTATACGTTTTTGCAATTGCATTAGCTGGAGCCTGGAAATTATTTGTTCCTATTAAAATATTAATGAATGTATGCAGAGTGTGTAACTGATCCAAGAGCTGTTTTTAATAGAACGTTGAAGTTCACATTCGTGAACAAAGATGGGACTTTCTTCCTAGCCTTATCTTGAAAGTGGGGGGAAAACATCATGAGAACTGTGGTCCACTCATCACCCGCAAGATTGCCCTACAGTGCTTGACTAGCAATGCTTTAAACCTGGCTTGGGAGAGTGTTGCTTTTTATGCCATCAAAACAGTGAGAAGGTGGTGAAATATATGCATTTCTGCTGCCCAAATACGCTGGTGGGAACTCCCTCAACCACTGCAGACAGCATAGGAGCCCAGTGGCTTTTTCTTTTTGATATCTAGTGGAGGGTGAAGTCAATCATGTTCCCTGCACAATTGTACATCCTCCCTCTCTTCCCTACTAACRGTTGGGTAGTGGTTTTTGTTGGTCTCAGGATGACTAAACATTTTCTGTAAGAGGTTTCAGTGCTTGACCTTGTGTAAATGGGGTGTGATGCATTGCATAAAAAGTCTGTCTGAGGCTGAGCATGAATTTGTATATGCAAAAAGATACCTGAGAAGTTATGATCTAAAATAAATACCTTGACCCTGAAGCCTTACGACCTAGTCAAGTAAAATAGTTTCTAATACTGATTGCACTTGCCGTTGAGCAGTTACTAACTTGTATTAGTAGCAGATCCCAATAAAGAGATTAGACAACTGAATTATGAAGCAACCTATTTTTCAGGCACTTGCATATCAGCGATAAGTACTATATATTGAAAGTAATACAAAGGCACATCACGCAAGTATTAAATTATCCTGCTAGCACATGCAGTCTTCTGAAGAACAGGATTAAAAAAAAAAAAACATCTATAAGCCTTTGCGACCTCATTCTAACATGAATATATTTGAGCTACTGTTCTTTATGTCTTGGCTGAAAGGCAGAAGCAGAAGTTTGTTTCCTCACCCATGGTGAGCAGATTATACCATCCCAGTGTAATTTTTTTCACCTTGGTGTGCATTTTAAAGCCTTGTACTTCTCGTTCTCCTTGTGCATAATTATTATTTTGTGCCATATTCCAGCTGACTAAGAATATCAATCCATTCCCCTCTACTGTGTTCCTGTTTGTAAGAGCATTTTGATTGATATCAGCATTTTTACAGAGGTACCTTTACTCTTGCCAGAAAAGTTGTGTTTGAAGGGGAGTGGCTGTGCCGCATAGCGATGCAATCGCTGTCTGTGGGAAATGCTCTTATCGCACATCAGAGGCACTGATGGCTGAGAAACCTGTTTCTGGACTCATTAAAACAAACTACAGGAGCAGAAATACAGTAAATAGTTTTCCACAGCAGTGTGAGTAGGAGCATGTTATAACAAAAAAGGGGTGTCTTGGTGGCAGTTTCAAAATATAACAGTTATGGTACTTTGTAACTGCTGCAAGCTCTRGAGTGGAGCTGGAAAATACAATTTAAATATTTTCATGCAATTCAATAGATGTAGTTTGGTTCTTCGTAAACTGTAAGTGTGTACTTCACAGATRCCTTTGAGATGGGCATGAGAAATATTAGGAAATCAGTATGTGTAGCAGTAGAAAGAATAGRTGATTTTTAATAGAAGGTATGGAACTATCTCTGCTTCCCTGTTCATGTCAYGCTAAATAGCTGCTTTTACTTGAAATACATGGTAGAAAGTAGTGTCAGTAGATAAGAGTTTAATGACAAATTTTTGAGATGAGTTCAGAACAGAGTATCAAGGCTCATAAATAGACACAAATTCAGTATCTCATAARACATGAAGAACAGGATGGGGTTTTTTGGGAGTTTGGTTTGGTTTTTTTCCTTCAGAAGCATGTGAAAGAGAATGGACATCATGACTGTAATTACTGATGCTGTTGTTTCTGAATTTCATGTTTTGAGTTTTTTAATACCAAACAGAAATAGCATTTCTTCACACCCCTCTCCCCCCTGCCTTTTGAGGTATTACAAATAGGTGGGAGTTGGGATTGTGCTGAATGGAGATTCTGGAGCTCTGGGAATTTCATTATGTAAATTAGTTTCAAATTGTGTTTAAAAAGCAAATAAAGTGTGCTTGTAGAAATGATCCGTTTGAAGTAGTGTTTGAGTCATGACAAATGCAGAAATACATTGCTTTTGTTCCTGATGTATTGTAGAATGAGTTGAAAAAATGTTGGTTGGACCACTTGTTTATTAGTATTAAAATAATGCAGGCTGATGTTTGAAATGCTTGTGACTTCCCTTTGTAAGATTGTTTTGCTAATGGTGAATCAATGACAACAAAACTTTGCTGTCATGAATACTGTAATAGCTCTTCTTTCTTGAGGTGTACTTGATCTAATTTTACCATACGTGATGCATGTTGTTTTCAGGTTTTTTTATTTCTTATTCTTAAGCTGTGAAGTTGCAACCTAACCTGGTATCTGTTCTATTTTTTTTTTTAAGTCGTGTGATTAAGACAGACATGGAGTTGGAAGTTCTGCGCTACACCAATAAAATCTCCAGTGAAGCTCATAAAGAGGTAATGGATCCTTTACTGTTAATAATTTTTGCTCTTAGTGTAGCAGTGGTACTCAGAAAATGTTCCCAGCAACCCTGAATTGCTTAGTAATAAAATAATGGAAAGGCTGGATAGAAATAAGAGGATAATATCCCTCCTATTACAGCCTAGTAATATACCTTGCATTGTCCTTGAACTCGCTGGTGCATTGGTGATGTGTGAGAAATCAAGTGTGGTTTTGGATAAGAGCTGGAGCCTCAGCGGAAGGTGACCTGCTTGCAATCTATCCGTCCTGTATGCACAAATACCTGTATAGTGATGGAGAAAGAAGAGATCAAGAAGATTATTCTTCTGGCCCATGTCAGCATGTGCAGCTCTGAAAAGTTTAACTAGCAAGTTACTCTCTCCAGATCCTTACAAACTGAAGGAGTGTTTCCATGCACAGTGGAGGACAGTGCGAGGATTCCTTAGATTGCTCCTCAGAGATGGGTATGTCCCCCAGACCAGTGCTTCATGGTGCTATTCTGTTGACATAGCAATGTGGCAAAGACAAATCCAGGCTCTCAGCAAGGCTACTCAGGTTGGACCTAGCACTGTACCAGTGGAGTCATATTGCTCTACTGGTATTGAAGACAAAATTAACTTGGGTGTCAATCCTGTACTCCATATAGTGATGTGGAGATGCCATGAGTTCTGAGYGGTGACCAGAGGGAGCTTAGGTAAAAGTAGCTGATGAGGTTAGTGACTCAACTATTGTCTTTGTTCCTCAGATTTCTGAACTGTGAAGTGTAAAAATATTTTAAAGTGAATATTGTAAAATTGCAAAGTCTAGGGGTAGTTATTTGCATTCATTCTCCCTGGTCYTTCATCATCTTTGAATAATCTTATCACAGCTGAGAGAATTTCTTCTGTAGAGCAGCTGCCTAGAACTTTTATAATACAGAAACTGGCAAAGGAATAAAACTGGTGCACATTCTCAGCAAATCTGAGAACAGACAGACTTACGGGTTGTAAACCAGTATTAACTCTAGTAGTTTTCTGTTGATTCAGATTGCAAGAAAGAATATCTCCCTTTGTAGTATATTCCAGTTCACAGTTTTGTTTTGCTGGTGTTTCATAAAAGTAAAACAAAAGGACTTGCTGCTAAGTTTACCAGACTTGCTGCTAAGTTTCAGAATTAAGCATTGGTATTTTGATGAGCTGCACTTCATTAGGATATAGTAGTTTGGCAATGAAACTTGCTTTATTGCTGGAGACTGCAGGCATTTATAAAAATTAAAATGAGTTTGATTTCTAATGTAAATTTTAAACGCATCTACTGATGTAAATTTAAATGAAGTACAGATGATATTTTTGTAATATAGGTTCCTCTGGAGATACTCAGTCATAAGTCATAAATTTATAAATATGAGATTCTCTTCTGCTATGAATGTCCCATGTTAATATGTATCTTACAGGTAATGAAGGCAGTAAAAGCAGGTATGAAAGAATACGAGATGGAGAGGTAAGAGTTCTTTCAATAATTGTTATAAAAATGAGAAAGTCTCTGTAGTAGGGGTAGAAGCAATAGCTGAGGCAAAGCAGTAGCCTTGATTCAGCTGGGACTGAGAACTCATTGCTATTTGAAGACTGTTGTAAGCATTATTTTATTATTTTGAGGTGGTACTTCATCAGTTTCAAACACGTATTTGATGATGGTTGATTATTTTTTGGTGATGGTTTAGTGTAGCATAATTCTCTTCCTGAAGTTTTAGTAATTTACAGAAGCTTTACAAAATAGCTGTTATTACTGTTTGAAGCCATCCAATAAAATGGTGTTTATGGATAAACATTGCCCTTATGCTTGTTATGCTTAGAAGACTGCATATATGAGTGTTTAAGAACCTTATAAAAGGCTGTGTTCAATTACATTTTGCCTTCAGTTATGAGTCGGCATTACCTATACTTAGCCTGTACAAGGAGCTCATCTCACAAATGTAATGGATGTGACTACAGCTGTTAAGAAGTCAATAAGAATACAGCATGTATCTCTTACGTTGAAGAAAACATGCTGTGCATGCATATATAGGAAGGATTGGCTGCTCCTAACTGATACAGTAGTGATGTGTCTAGATACAAGGAAAACATTGCCTCCTCTTTTAAATCAATATTTACATTAGATCATCATCAGCCTATCTTATAAAGCACAGTTTTGATCACCAAGTCCATTTATTTTTAGCTCGCATACAGTATTCTAAGTTTTCGAAGTATTTGCRTAATGAAGAAATAGAAAATACCAGTCATATCTCAGTTACTGTTGTTTCTTGACAGCAATTTTGTGAACATTAGTAAGCAGGCTAATTCAGTGCCCAGTGAGGGGAAAATAAAGTGACCTCAATATTTGTCATCAGGATTTCAAGGTAGCTCAAAAAACAAATAAAGCCCTTAGAACATACGCAATATGGAAAAACTAATGTTACATTTAAGCAGTTTAAATTTCTACAGACTCTATAGGCTCATGCCTATAATTTGACTGTGCTTCAAATTGCAGTTACATATACAACCAGGTAACAGGGGAAAAAAATGTGTTCTATACATTCCCCCGTTAACTTTATTAATGAATGTTGTGTTTGTGTTCATTTTACTCACTGCCCATGCTATATGTGCTGATAGTGAAATTTTGGCTCTGGAAGTCAATAGTAATCAAAAATTTCCATAGAGCAGTTTGTTCTCAGGTGCTTTTAAATGTCATGATCCTGGCAGTTTGGTTTAAATGTCATGCAACAAATACATATATATATATACGCTCTTCTGTAAGTCTATGACATATATTGCATTTTCACTCCAGGAATTTCATTCTTTTCTGGCTAGCTTCTTCCATACACATCAACCTTTTGAAAAGATTATTTGTGTCTTTCAATTAAAAAAATAAATAAATTAGGCAACTGTCTATTAAATCTATTTAAAATTGCCTTCTGTTCTTCCATATGTCTTGATAGATTACACTTCTTGAAAGAGTTTGAGGTTATTTCTCTAATGAAAGAGGTCTTGGCAGACTACCTCTGTAGCGTCTGCCTTGGAGACTATAATTAGAACTTCAGTTTCTGTTGCTGGTGGAATTCATCCCTGCTCTAGTTTCTGTTTCCTTATTGCTTAGGGGGAAAGGGTCCTAAAAATGTAAACCTGTCATTTCCACACTTTTCTGGCAAGAAATGTGTAGTTGAAATGTTTATAAATTAAGTTAGAAAATGGTCTAGGAAATCTCTACTCTGTATGCAGATAAACCCATTAATGTAGTCTAAGAAGGGAACTTTCAAAGACCTAAAAATAGATAACATCCAAAACCAGATAATTTTCATTGAAATAGTAGAGGTTGGTGTCTTTGTTGTTGGGTTTGTTTGTTTTTTGTTTTTTTTTTTTTCAACAGGCTAGATGGCTTGCATTTGGCAACTTTGGTACATCTGAAATCTAACCAAAATTCTTAGTCTGTATAGGTTTATCAAAAGTATTCACACTTGTATTTAAGAGATCAATTAAAAGTTAATGAAGTTTTTCATTTTCTGATGTTTCTAGGGCTTCTACTCCTTTTGTGATAGCTTTCTGAATTGTGTGGCCTTCTTCCCCAGGTGTATTTGCAGTTCCCACTGATGGCTGTGAAATTGTGAATTTTTGAAATGAATATAGATAGCTCCTGAAATGTGGCCAATAAACCCCCCTTCATATTGTTTTACTTCATTCTTTGACATTGTGGAGTATAGCATGTGTGGTTTTGGGTACAAAGCTGGTCTGACCCTGTCTGCTAGGAAGAATAATGCCAGAGATCTCAAAAACAATTAAAATTTTCCATTACTACATGTACAACTCAAACGTTGCCTTTTCTTTGTTCATTCGTTTAAGCAGCCTTCCTACAAAAAATGAGTCATTTTACTTCTATTATATCATACAGCAAGAACGTGTTAAAGTACTCTAGGAAATGTATCTAAGAGTCAACAATATATAAAGCTAGTTACATTTCTAGGATTGGGATTATTCTCTGAGAAGTAATTTGAAGGAAATTAAGTAAATTATGGRGGCATCTCTAGGTAAGATAATACCTTTTATTTTGAGAATTGAAARCTAGCTTCAGAAATATGCTGGAAGTATTCTTTATGATTAAGGTCCACTGGTAAATTATTTTGAACCAATAATGCGTTAATGCTGAGATATATAAAAAAGGAACRCATTTAAGTGCAAGTCCAATCAGCCCTGACCTCTTTTTTTGGTTTGATGTTATTTAACTCTAATATGTGGTTGGTTGACTTTAAGGAGACAGCCAAGGCAATTATCTACAAACAGTAATTCACAGCATGTGTAATTGCATATAAAGTCATTTTGGTAGGTCAGATTCTGGATTTTCTCTGAAGTAGTTTGTTTAGTATTTGTGCTTATCTCATGTTTAATTAATCTTCTTTAATTAAAGGCTTTTAATTATGAAACTGCTCTGTAGTGAATATATTGTTAAAATACAGCAAAGTGATAAAAGAAATCTCTTCAGCTCAAGAAGTATTTGAAAAAAATCTGATTTCAGCTAAGTTGTTTTAAGTGTGTATTTATAAACAAAAGCGTTTTGTGTATATCTATATATATATAGATATATACATACACACTGGAAGTACTAATTAGGACCTACAATCTCTGTTTCAGGATGCTCTAAAGCGCTGGAGATACCTTCTCTAGATCAGTGTTTATCAATTTCTAGAGTGTTGCCTATTCATCTGCTTAGTATTTACCCAATGAAGTTTTGAAACTTCTGTGCATTTTCTCATTTGTTCCCTTTTTTATTGAAGAGAACAATTTTAAGATTGGGATGGCTACTTGGAATTGTTGATTTGATTGGGGAATGACGTGGAAGTGTATACTGTAGCAACAGACGAGCAACTTGCTACATACACGGTATTGGACATGTAGCTATGGTATGCATTGCCYGTTTTTGTGGGTTTTTATCCTGTTCTTAATAGCACTGAAGGCCCTGTGATAAGAATGTGTGCACACTCCTGAATTCATTAAATGATAATGTAGTCATCATGGCCTTGATGGTACYGGGCAGCACTAAGCCAGGCCTTAACGCTCATTCCCTTGTCCAAGATCTCTCTAGATTATTTGACTATCTCTGAACTCTCTGCAACTGCTGAACTCGGGAGCACCTTAGTGTTACCATGGATAACTGTGATTCCAGTACCTAGGATCCAAAAACTTGGATCCTGATCCTGTAGAGTAGGCTCTCTTGAAACAAAGGAGCAATTAGCTAGTGTAAAGGGCAGGTAGTGTGATGTGCGGTGTCAGAGGTGGGTAACAGCACTTTGCATGTTGTTTCCATCAGTAAAAGCAGCAAAGTAAGAAGAATCTGACCGTACCTGCTCAGAGGATACGTGATCCTGTAGCTCTTGGGCACTGCTCAGGCACTGCTGGTTTTATTATCAGCTTGCTAGGGGAAGCCACTTCATCTCCGCATGTCTGCTTTCCTCTCTGTAAGGTTTGCCTGCATTTCCTTCTTATGACTTTAAATGCTTTGGTGCCAAGGTTGGTACAAGTGATGGAGGGCAATATATGTTCTATGCGATCTCACAGCAGCCGGTTACCACCAGTCAGCTGGAGAGGCTCCTGGGTGTGACACTGGTTTTCCAGATGCAGTTGTAGAGGGGGGAGTTGGAGTTTATTCAGAGCATGTGCTGGCCAGGCCAAGAGCTTGTTGCCCAACTGTACAGGTGCCCCCTCTCTATATAGTGCAGTGGATCTTTTAGGTCTGTACAACCATACAAATGATTGTGGTGATTTTGTAGTACTTAATACTAAACTTAAACTCCACTCTGCTGTAGCAGCAACAATTTAAAGAATAAAATGGCAAGAAGGGGTGGCTACAGAGGTTTTTCCTTCTTGGTTTACAATATTTACAGACTATTTTTACACCATGCCTCTCTTACCAGCCAAGGCTGATATGGGTTCTTTATCGCTATTCTTTTTAGTGCTGTCCCTGATTCCAAAGCAGAGCTTAGACTCTGAGATGAGTTGCTGTCATACCTGTCAATGTTAAATTTCACTATCTGTGGAAGTCTGAGAGTGCTCTCATGGATTATGGCTCTCATCTTTCATTTATCTCTCTCTCCTCTGCTCCAGTGGAACAAACTGAAAATAAAACATACATGTTATTTCACTAGAAAAGAGAAAATAGCCAGAATAATTTTATTTTCCTTTGAGTATTTCCTTTTAGTGAAATGCTGATTATTTTAGYTAATCAGGATTTGCCACTTACCATCTCCCAATAGATTTTGCTCTTTGAGTGTTCTTGAGAAAGTCACTGACTTCTGCAGCAAATAATCTTMAAAAATATTTCTATCTTTTTCATGATCCAATTTTTGTGTTTAGAATTTCAGCTCAAGCATAGCCTTTGTAAGTCCTTTGCATAAGTGTGTGTGGATAGTAAACACGAATGCCCATTGCAACTGACAAAAATACAYGGGTGAATTCTTCACAGTTGCTTTTTGACATGGGAATGGTGTTGAATTCTGCCATGACCCTCACTGGTATTTGTGTATAGGATTTATTTTTATTTTACAAGAGACCAGCACTCCATTAATCTCAAGCAGCATGTCAGTCTGCTGAGTTACTGAAATGTGATTTTCTTTTCCTTTAATTTTTTTTTAAACATGAAGGCAATTTTTTAAACAGTTGGTAGTGTTGTGTAGCCTGAAAATGGCTTGACTGCCTTGTTTCCCAAAGCTGCCTCACAATTAGAGGTGATGGGTTTTTAAATGTAGGTTACTGCTATCAAAASGCTGGATTTAAAACTTGAGAATACATGAAAAGCATCTGAAAGAGAGGAGGAACGTTGCCTTTAACCACGTTTTAAAAAAAAAAAAAAAATCCACTTGTTTTTCCTGTGTTTCTGCATKCCTGTGTGATAGGACTGGTGTATGTGCCTGCTGTCTGGGCGGTGTTTTGCTAGTAAGACAGTTCTGTACTCAGTATTATTTATTTGCTTTTGTATCTAGTTCTAGTAGAAGGGTCRAAGGAAGAAATGGATCAGCAGCAATTTCTGTTTTTAGCAAAATGTCCACACTGCACAGCAGCCCAGGAGCTTCTGTTCGACAGGGATCGTACTGGGGGTGGCAGAGAAGCGACTAAATGAGCCAGTGGTTTCGTACCTGTGCCAGGGGRGCGCCTGGTGGGAGACAGCAGCTCGGGGTCACCCAGAACTTCCTAAAAACGGAGGTACAAAATGACCTACAGTGGTCCAGGGCCGGGTAGGCAGCTTAGTGTAGCTCTGACAGCACATGTCGGGTAGCTGCTAATTGCTTAGGTTGAGTGAGCTACTGAATCTCAGGTGTCCAGTGGCAAGAGGGAAGTCAGATATAATATCTTTGCTGGGAAAAGCAACTGGATTCAGAGAGACACTTCCTGCAGCCTTCCCCTCCTGCCTACCTTCCCTCAGGTACAGCTGGTCCTTTGATATTTTAAATTAGGCTGTCTCCGCTGATTTCCTAATCCAGCTGAATTAAGGTTGTAAATGGTCTTAAAATAAATCTGAATTTAAAAATGGCTTTAGAAAACCCCTGAGCATTGTTCCTCTTCTGTGACACACACAGGCAGAAATGTATATGTACACGCACTCGATTCAGTAGAAGTGGGGGTGAGGATTACCTCCTGAACATGGAGACCTCCTGTCTCAGCAACTCATCTGCTTTACAAGTGCTTCTCCTTGGTAAATCCACTTTGAGAGGTTCCAGCTGCCCCAGCCCTGACAAACACGTACCTGTTTCCAGTTGCTCYGCTCTCCCCTTCTCCCCAGCAGAGAGGAGAAGTGTGGGGGGCAGAAACCTCTTGGGGAGGGGAACTTGGGGGCACTGGAACCTCTGAGACCAGATTTGCCTGAACTGCTGGTCTGTGTAGTCAGTGGTTGGTGGTGGACTCCATTAACTGCTGGGAGGGAGCAGAGCAGTTCCAGTATATTCCTAGTAACCTTTCAGCGTTTTCCCTCTGCAGGTGGTCCCGTGGCAAGCTTGTATGTTCTCTCTTTCAGTAGAGGACAGCTTGGTTCACCTTCTGGATGTCACTTTAATTAGCTCTTTGTATAGAAGAGTGCTGTTTAATTGCACAGGTCTCTTTTGTGACTTGTGATTGAAGTTCCACATAATTGGGTTTTATCTTCTACAAAAAAATTGTGGAATCGGTCTGTGTGAGAACTTTAAAATAAAACCGTCTATCAGCCCACAGATACCAAAGAAAAATTACTATGCTGGTATTAGAAAATGGTTCCCTCCAGAAAGAGAGCTGTGGAAGGATGTATGCAACGTCCRTGCGTACAGAACTGGGCTTTCTTGCATAGCAAGATATAACCCAACTTTAAGTGCTGTGTCATTGTATGTCCTTACAGGGTTGTTAATGTAGTTAGTGCTGTGATAATTCGTAATTACTCTTTTATTATCTTTTTGGAAATCAAAAGGTAGTCGCAATTTTTATTTAAATTTTGAATCTGCTTGAAAATTACAAGCAATATTAATTTCTGTGGGTGTTTTATAGAGTGACTATTACTCTTATTTATATTATGGAAAGAAGCAGCTTTCTTCTCAAATTAGCAATGATCTCAGTTTTTACTGAATCTAGCGTGGCATTGAGATAGTGAACTAATTAGCATTACTAATGACAAGCTAAGATTGGAGATATGTGAAATGGAACTCATAAAAGACAGCAGGCTGAACTGATTGTTATTTGCTGTGGATTTTGTTCATGCTTGTTCAGACAAGTCAAAAGTAAAGATTCTACCATATGTGAGGCTTTATCTGCATTGTGAGCTTTAGTTCAACAATTTTTGCTAATTACTGTCAAAGCAGGGAGATGAGAATTTTGTGGTTTTTGGCCCTCATCTTTTGATAACCAGAATTGCTACGTGATCATGCTCAGAGACTAGAAGCCCAACTTGAAGGAAATGGGTAGAATACCAAGACTGTCCATGAATAACATGATGTCGCACACTGACCTTCTGAAAATCAAAACCATTTTACGCAGATGAAAAGAAAATGAGCAGATTCTGTTCCTTGCTGCTGGCATGCCCCCAGCATAAATTCTTTTCCAAATTGGTTCTCAGAGCATCCTCATCACCGTAGTGTGCAAGTGCCACCTTCCAGCTTATTAAGCAGAATTTCCAACATCTATCCYGATGGTTCTTTTTTTTGTTTGTTTGATTTTTGTTTGGTTTTCTGTTGTTGCATCATCTCTCTAGGGAAAGAATTGTGCAGAACTGTGTACTATTTTGGCAGGTGGCAGTTTTTTTAGTGTACCCATTATCAGCAGTGTTGAAAAACGCAAGGTCAGGATTATAATTACAGGATGATATGTGATAGCCTTTTTTGGTTTGGTTCTCCATGCAGATAAGCTTGGTTTCATTTGCAGAATGTTGTGTTGCTCTCAAGTGTTGTAATTTTTTTGACCTAGGTCTTGGTCGTGGGGTTTTAAGTGTTGTTCGGAGATGGTAGGCTTAGGTCACTTGATGCTTATTAAGATCTGAGATTACAAACAATAATTGGAAAAATATATGTATGGAAGTCAATGAAGGCAGCAAAGGACAAAGCTGCAGGTGGTTGCCTGTAGTGAGAGATGCAAGAGTACTGGAGTTTGCTTAGTGCTGAAGTCTTTGTGCCCGACTATGCTGCGTTTCTGCTGTCCAAGCAGAGCTGAAGACAGCATGTGTAACTAACATTGAGTCGTATAGCAGGGCAGAATAGAGTTGAATTGCCAGGCAGAAGTGATGGAAAATGAACTCTTAAGTGAAACTTCGGAGTGAGGAGGAACCTGAATCATATTAGACAGTAGAGGTGATGTTTTAGCAGAAACAGGAATTTGCCCCTGTTGAGAACTCCTCAAAACCGAACATTATTTCTGGGTTGCTTGGATTTTGCTTTCAACAGCTCTTCCTGAGTAGATCAAATTGGGCCTTGAGGCAGTCTTGGGAAGTGAGGGATATGAAGAGCTTTGCTGACCACTGACTCTGTGTCTTCTGGTTCATCTGCTGAAACCTGTATATTTAAAAGAACCAATGAGATATGTGGTATTTGAACGCTCCACAAGTTAATCCGTTAGTGTAAGGTACAGTTGCCATCACTTCTCACTTGGTACAATCCTCTTGTAAAATGTCATATCTTTCAGAAGTATTGGACTGGATTTCAGCTGCTTTCTTATTTCAAAGTGAACCTGCTATGTCCTCTTGGTCTGCACAGAATGCCAGAGGTGGGCGGGCATTCTTATGTCTCTGTTTAGCAGATAATCTGTAAAAATTGTGTGAAGTTGTTTGGGTGCAAGGTGTACCTATGAGTTGTAAATGTTAGGATTGTGTGAAGTTCAGGATGTTAGATGTGATTTATTAATAGTCTTTTGCCTGTCTAATCTCTAGATTTGCTCTGTAATCAAGATTTGACACTGGGTGTAACACAAGAGATTGGGTTAACTCTCCACGATAATTTTTTTTTCTTTATTTTGTGTTTGAAGGAGAAGAACATCATGTCTGTGACTAATGTGTTGTTTGGGTTGGAAATGGCAACAGCATTCAGGAGTTGGCTTCCCAATCCTGCAAGATTTAGGGAGATTTCAGAGATGTTTGTTTTGAGTCATCTGGTTTTGATCAGAAATTCTGTGTGAGAAGAACGTCGGTATCGTATGACAAGAAACCATTTAACTGAGGAAGACCCTGGCCAACGCTGTTTCTGTTGCTGTTGCAGATCAAAGAGGCTTGTGTCCATAAGACCTTCCTAGGGGGTCTTGAATTTGTTTGGGTCAGGTGAGCTTGTTGGTTATTTGGGGCCCGTGGGGAAATGAGGTGTCTGTTACTTGAAAGAGTTCTTGAATGGGTGTTGTAACTTCTTTCTGGTAGCTTTCTGTATTACTTTGTGCTTCATTTTCATGTTGATTATAGCACTTGAGATCAGTGTTCGATAGGCCCTTGGAGACAGATTTGGCATCTTTAGGAACCGCTGCTCTCTGGGCCCCTAGTGCAGTTTAGGATTAGCACTGAAAATGAATCTGTTGCTGTATTTCATCCCATCAGTCTGCATTAACCTCTGATTTCCACTGTTTGTGTTTGATCTTTCTGCCCTTCTTTTCAGCCAGCTCAGGTGCTGGAAAACAGCCTGAGCTCTGGGAAAAGGAGCAGCACTTGCAGAGATGGTGTATGGATGCTTGAGGCCAGTGAAAGCATCATYAGGACCCTGTGAACAGGGTGCAGCTTGTTTGCGAATGAGCTTAGGGACATGCAGATTTTGCGACCTGCCATATAGAGCACCTGTGTAGTCGTTTGTTTAGCCCCTGCATTAAGAAAGGAGTGTTGAAATGTTCCCAGGAATTGGAGAAGGTGTCATGGGTAGACTTAGTTGCAAAATGTGCCTGCATCTTCCTGAACTGGATGGAGTCCTGCTTCCTCAGCTTCCCTTCCCAGAAAAATTCTGACTTCCGCATCTGCCTAAGCCTGGTTCAGACATTGTCATCATAAATTGAGTGTTATAATCTTTTATTATCCTTAAGGCAGTAGGTTTACATATCCCATATGACAAATTACTGCATTATTCTCTAAGAATAGCTCAAGTATTCAAAAAAGTATTGAGGGCAAATTAAGCTCTATATTGGGACCCCAACCTCCTTCTAACCTAAACCCTTACTGCACTTCTGCTTACTCTGTGTTGTTGGACAGAAGTTCAAACTTCAAATATTCAATTTGAAACTGAAAGGAAGATATTGAAGCATTGGTGATTATGTTGGCATTCTGTGTCACTGAATAGCACTTGTGTGTTATGTGCTGTGTGGGTGGCTGTGTATTTGCTAAGAAGCATAACTGGAGATGAAAGTTTAATTATTTCTTCAAGGCAAATCCTCTCTCCCATGGACTTAAACTTGCATAAGAAAAATGAAAATTCATAAGGAGTGTAAAAATTGGCTAAAATTAAAAACCATTTATTTTTACCCTATTTATTCTTCTGAATAATAAAATTTCCCCATGGGTTTTTGGAACATATGTGGAATAATTACACTGTAGAAGTGGAGCTTTAGTTCAGCTTCTAGAGCTAGGGCAAACATTGTGATTATGCTGCAAGCTTAAGTCTAGGTTTTATAGAAAATCTCATTCAAGGCTCTGTTGCCGTCAAGTGCAAAAAACTGTGACCCATGGATTGGTCCCTGTGGGAGCAATTATTCTTTGCAGAGGTTTTTTTTCCAACACTGAATATTATAGATGTCAGAAAAAAGTTTAACCCTCAGTACCTCTAAAAGAATGTTTCCGTACTTGCTGGCAAGAATATAAATTTTTAGCATGTGTTTGCAAGCATTTTATGTTTAAGCCAGGATTTTCTTTCAAAGTTTGTCTTTATAAAGAACTCAAAAGTAACAATGCTGTCTTTTAGTTATACTCTGCATGTCTTGGTGAAGACAAAACAGGGGCTGAAGCTGCCTTATGCTGCTTAATGCAGTGCTGCGCCCAAGCCTCTCGTGATGGGATTCTTGCACGTTGGGTGCAGTGTGAATTGATGATTAAAACCTCTTGTCTACCAGCGGCAGAGGGGGGGAGAATGTGGAGTGAGCGTGGGGTTGCTTAGGAACACAGGTTACCATCTGATATTCAATATGCATGAGTGAAATGTTTTGGTGAGCAAGAGGAATATGTTCATGTTCCAGCCATCGGTCTGCAGAAGGCAGTGGGTAGAACCTGGGGTAAAATCCTAGGAATCGATTCTTGACTTCAGAGGAATCTGCTTCCTTTTGAAGAGATGCAATGTGTGCATTTTCACTTCCTTAATTCTGGCGTGCATTTGTTTAAGTCTTATCAATCAAAGCATGTGCATTATTCCTAGCAGAAATTAAAATAAYATTTCTCTATTACTTAAAATAGCAGATCCAAACCCAGCARATTTCCTGCCCTGACCTCTCTCTATTTTCTCATGTGTCTTATTCAGTGCTGAGCATGGTTTGGTCATTAACTGTGATAAAACTGTGATGAAATGGACAGAACTTGCATCCTGTGTTTAAATGCTTTTGCAAAAAGTGAAAGTAGTCATGAGATGCGAAGAGGAATGTTATGCTACCTGTCTCTGAAGTTCAAGTCTGAGATGGCCAGAAGCACCTTTCACTCACCATAATACTGCACTGAGGCATAGAGACAAATTGACCCTAAATATACCAACCGTGGGACAGGAAGGGTCATCTTCATTTGTACTTTTTTTTTCAGTTGGTGATTTGTATTTATTACATCGTTTGGTACTTTTCTAAATTTAAAATATTGGTGATACTCAAAATAGTCTCAGGCAACGTTAAGTGAAGAGCTTCTGTTTTTGAGAAGTGAAGAGAGGATCTTGCAAGTAAAAAATGGATTAAGTTTTTTCTGTTGGACTTTTGCTAAAGGGTGAAGATTCATTTGTGTGGGCAGACACAAGTGATATCTGTTAGCTATTGTGTAGAACTTCCAGTGCAATCTGTCAGTTTGGTTTTCTTTTGAGGAAAGGTATGTGAGGGTTGGTTCAGTTATGCTTAGCATGCAAAATGTATGAAGAAGTAATTTTGAAAGACTTTTTGAGGCCTTTCAGCAGTTCAAAAGTTTATTCCAAAATATTATGACAAACATCTAAAAGTTTATTCCAAAATATTATGGGGAAATGCACTACCCTGAGATTGCGTACCATGTTATGGAGCTCAGGTGAGATGGCCAGTTCTTACATGGAGCTCCATAACCTCCTGTAGGTTGTCCCGTTTGCTCTACACAAAATGTACTGCTTCTCTGCAGGCACCCTGGCTGTAACTACATCTGCAGGAGTGATCCCTGCRTGTTATTTTTAGCTAAATTACTTTGCTGTTTGCCAGGTGTAATCATTCCTTCAGTGTTCAGTCTATACATTTTATCTTGTTCCACTTTCTCCTTCTTTTCGGTGAGGTGACGCAGAGGGGAAGGGTAGGGTTGTGCCCTTTGCCACTGCTTTGATTCTTTAAAGACAGCTTGGAAAAATCAATGGGTGTAAGCATGTGTAGGTGGAGACTGCTCAAGTGTTCTGCTTTTGAATGTGTGAGACAAAGGTTGCGTATTACGGGTTTGTACTGGGCCAGGTTGCTTGGCCGCAGTCGGTGGGTCTGAGTGGGGAGCGCACAGGGTGCTAGTTCAAGTATGGGGTCCTGCTCCTCCATGCCAGCCAGCACTCCGCAYCCAGTTCATCTTGACGGTCTGCTGGTGGCCTCTCATGATCCTCAACAGGGTGTGGGGCTCCAGGCTTCCAACTTAGAGCTACAAATCACGGCAAATCACAGCTGTCATCATTGTCACTCCAAACAAATGCCAGATCATTACCAAGTGCCATTCATCTTCCTTCACTGCTTCCACAACTGCTGATTAGCCCTCTGCTAGCATCCAGTGCCCSCCACCACACAAGTCCCCAGGCCCCAGAGATATGCTCAAACTCCTACAGGTACCTTCTCTTGCATCCTTCTGCTGCCCAGCTGTAGCCACAGCTGCTAGGGCTTGTGCAGTGGCAGGCGGAGGTGCTGGTGGGGACCTGCCGTTCGTAGCCATGTGCACTGTTTGTACTAAAACATGAGGCACAGGGCTTCTCAAAGCTGGCAGCGATGAAAACTCGGCTTAAAGTATTTACTTTTATCTAGAAAGAACCTGAGTGAAGGACTGAGTGCTGTTGCCTGCTGAAGGACTGGAARAGTGGATTGTTTGAGCAGTGCCCTCCAGCAACACTGGAAAGAAGAGGCTTGATCTTTCCTGCTATTTCAGAGATAAAAAACCCCCAGAAAATGAAACTTTCCATKCCATCTTTCATACATCAGGAAGAAACTTAGAAGCTGATAGGGATGAGCAGAAAGCATATGTCTTTTTATGTATTTTTCCTTGCTGGGAGATAACTTTTACAATGGCAACAGTAGTTTTAAATCTTTGTTTTCTAAATAAAAAAGCATTATTTCTTTTATTTTTCAGATAGAGCGTAGGCAATCACAGCTGGGCATGTTCATCTACACCAGTAGACCATGCACTCCATTTTCTTTAACTCTGAGTCACTCCTAGCTGGTTTTACATATATTTTTCTTTTTTTCAACCTGAACAAGTATTTTGAATCCATGAATCATTTATCTTGGTGGTTCTCTTTAGAACTGGAAGCAGGTGGAAATTCATCAAGCTGCTGAAAAGGGATCTGGGAAAAAATGCTTATCAGCTGCCATGATAGGTAGTGTGCTTGTAGACATTGCCGGTGGCCTCGAGATCAAACAGCAGAGAAATAGCTTCACAGTAAGAGCCCAGGAAATTCTAACTAGGTAATGAGTAGTGGCTTTCTTTTGATTTACAGCATGGCTTTACAATCAATCTATAAAGCTTTGAAAAGAAAAAAAAAATAAACATCTAAGGAAAAGGGAAGGGCCATACAATTAGTTGTTATTGTCTGCTTACTTGTCTTCTCTAATTCCAAGACCGTGTGCCAAAAACAGATGATAGTGTGCAAAAATCTCAACTATTGGCCAATTCCTTTRTAGATTCAAGCTGAGATACAGTTCACATCATGCGGTTCTTGGAGAGTATTCAGTTTCATCTTAGCTATAGATTATGTGTAGATGGGTGTAGTTGAAGGAATTTGTCAAGGGTTGCATGTGTGATGTAACTTTCAGCTCTTGTGTATCAAATTCTTGCTCTGATCTCCTTTTCTTTCATCTCCAGTATGTCTTTCATTAAAGAATTGGATGGTGAAGTGGATGTGATAGCTTGCGGAATATTTCAGAACGACATTCGGCAGTATTTTTTTACTCAAGTAAATCACTACAGTTCAGAAAACTTACTCAGGAATATTGTGCTGGAATTTGGATTTAGAAATGTAGTTTGTAATTGTCAAGACACCATTTGGTTGAGACTGCTCAGTTGTTAATTTGTTTGAAGTTGACACTTCAATTGAAAGACTAATAGCTGCCTTGGTGCATTGCTCAATTTTAAATCTAATCTGTTACAGAGTTTGGGTGCACTGCTACTGTGGATGTAGGTTGTCATTTTTATAGCCAGGGGGGCAATACTATTGTTCAGGGACCTGGGTGCTTACTGTTCACATGCACAGGCTTTTTTCTGGTACATTAGTAAAACTTGGACATAAGGAAAAGCTGATCTTTCTGATCTTAAAGTTTTAATATGTATATCATAGCAGTTGYTTCCACTATTCAGAACAATTTATTTACTATTAAAATCCAGAAAACTTGTGTTTTCATAATCTGAAAAATGGAAAGAATTGTTCAGAAGTACAGGTTTAATTCTTGTCATGTGCACAGAGTGATGTAAATGTCATTGTTCTTATATTCACATGCTTATAATGTCAGGGGGTTTTAATGCATGTGATAGACTCTTCTGATATGACTTTAACAAGGATTTGTGGGGATTTTTTTGAAAAGTGGCTACTAACTTGCATATATGATCTTCATTTCCAAAATTAGTAATTTGCGAACTGAGGTAAGGCTTTCATTCATAGTAACAATCTATCTAGCATTATCTCCTCTTCATACTTCAAATTAATCAATTATGTTTTATTAATAATAAAATATTTTTTCTCAGTTCACATATGAATATTAATTTCAATGTAAATGATGGTATAGGCATGAATGAAAATGTTTCCCCACCCCAATACTATAAAGCTACTACTTCATTAGGAAGCTAATTTTTTTTTGATCTCTCAGTTCTTAATGTTTCCCYAGTCTGGCTCCTGCTTTACTCTGTAGTGATTTAGGCTGGCAAAAGTCAGCAGACAATTCTTTTTTGTTGTTGGGTTTTTGTTTTTTTCCCCTCCAGTGCTTTCTTGCCTGCACCCATTCGTTATTTCAGTATCAGGAATATTTGAAACTTGGGAGTGTAAACTGTGAAATATTTGRTGCGCTGCCTTTTACATAGTTAATATATGGACCAGATCCCCAAAGTATAAATCAAATTATGTAGCCTATTATGCTTTACATAGAAGAAACAAAATATGAAATATTTTACAATGCAGAAAGTGCATGTGAATGAAACTTTTGTTGTTCCTAAGGGATACAATTTTGACAATTTTATGAGGTTGCAATTTATTTGTAGGGTGAGTTGGCACAAGGTTTTGATGAAAGTAATGTTCACACAGCATACTGCTAACAAGAATATTTTTTTAAAGCCACTAGTCTTGCTGATTTGTATTGTTATAACAAAGTATCTGTTAAACTCCCTAGAAGTGTGCCTCTCTGAGATACGCTTATAAACCCTGCATGGTAATGCTGGTCGGAGTGTGAACAGCATTAGCTTTCAATCTGTGCTGAGGAACATTTTTATGGAATAATAAAAAAAGAAAGCTGTTAAGAATTGGGGGGGGAATGTATTTTTTCCAATACAGACTTGATCTTATGCAAAAGACTGAGCAAAAAATGTTGGCCTTGAAACTCTCATGCTACCTGTTGCTGTGAAAGAGTGGTCTGATGTGACTGTCTGAAGAATAGGACTGTTGATAGGAATGACATTTCCGTGAACAAATACTTCAAACTGTTGTCTTGCAAGATATTCCTTTAAAAATACATGTTAAATCATATTGCACACTGGACTGAATATATGTTGCTCAAAATTAAAAATAAGGCGTTTTATGTGCATATTATATGCAGCTTTTTTTCTGAACAGAATTTATAGAAAACGTAACGGGAAAATTCTGTACCAACTGTGATTGTGTTTCCAACTGCTGACATGGAGTTTGAAGCAGAGAGCAGASCTCTGGTGAGGCTCCTGTACGCATGTATCAGCGAAGAATCATGGCTGAAACTATAGCTTCTGTTGCTTTCCAGACTTATAATGGCATTAAACATCAGTTCAAATTTCCAGCTTAATTTTTAATATCTCTGTTTTCATATCTTGTTTCTTTGAAATTGCTTAAAAATACTTGGCTGGCAGCCATTTCTGAAATGTCTTGGAGACATGCTATTTCAGAACCAGCCTAATAACTGGTATTTATTCTTTTTAATTTTATTTCTTACTCTTCTTTCCCTTTTTGCTATTTAAATTGCACCAGAGAGCAAGTCTGCAAGCATCCTTATTTCCTCCTCCTTCCCTCCCTCTTCACTTATATCTTTTCAGTCTTTTTTAGTCACTCTTCAGCCACATGCAACGTACTAAAACAAGGAAAGGTGTCTCCCAGTATCTATCCCACTATTTGGGATATATGGGACATATGTTTCATAGAAATGTTGTGGATAGATTATAATAGGCAGTAATGAACCTGTGAGAAGATTGTTCAGAAAATCACAGTGAAAGGAGTTTGGTAAAAAAATTATTTAGGAAGTAGAGAAGCTGAAAAAAATTAAAATTAGCRCAGAGGGTAAAAATACCTGAGCTCAGAATTTTGCTTGTTATCAGCCTGATCTTTTGTTTGTTCCCATTCAACGTTTTGTCTTTCTAAAAGTGTAAAGTAATGACAATCTGTTATTGCTGGGAGAATTTAAGACCTCTTAAGAGCTGAAAAATAGTGATTTTTCAATGGTTAAATTCTGAAAGAAATGAAGTTATCAGGAGTGTTTTCAAGATCTGGGTACTTGGCACGGAGCTTGTTCTGTTCAATATTACAAAGTGCAGAAAGATTCAGGAGGGCTTTCCGCAGATACATGGGCTGTCAAAACCTTTGTTAATGAGGATTAATACCAGTTGAGTGGAAAGAGACGAAAAGGAACACTGTTATTTTTTAAATAGCACTAGTTAGCCTCCAAAATGCGTTTTCATCACTGGTGAAGTTATTAGAAATACTGATCACAGGAAATCTGAAAGGTGTGATGTAATGACACAAGCTGCGTGGGTGAAAGAAGAATGGAGTTCAAGTACTCTAGCCAGGTTCTATGTATGTTTAAAATATTATTTGTATGTGTTTCAGTTTATAGGGGTTGTATACACACACACACACCCCTCTCTCTCTCTATAATATTTAAAATTGCTTTAAATAAGACCTGATGGATCACAATGTCTTAGAGGATTTGGCAGCTTCAGGAGTTGTTGTTACAGGTATGAAATGCATCTCTCTCAAAAGGCCGTTGGAGCGGCAGTGCCCTGTGGGGTTATTAGCAGCTTCTGAAGGTTCTTGCAGTCCCGATCCTACAGTCACAGTTTTGGGGAGAGAAGACRCGTGAACTTTGCCAAATTTTTCTTGGCAAGACCTGTTATTCCTCATTTATCCCTCCTAATCTACATGCAAGAGGCTGGCAGAGGACTGTTAAACAAACTCTTAAACATCCGTATCTGCAGAGGTGAGAAGGAAAATGCCAGTGAGTCTGGCCTTTGCCGTGATACTTCACTCCTACCCGAGGGTTTGTTACACATGTCCATAGTCCGCAAAAAACCGTCTGTGTGCCATATACAGCCTGTGAACACTGGGTTGTTCTTTGCAGCATRGTGGTGGGACCACTAAAATGAGAAGAACCAAGCAGCACACCCCAGATTTTTCAGTATAAGTAGATACAAGTGGGAAGGGTATATTGCAGGAAAAYGCCTCAGCAGCACACAAAGATTTAGCGGGGATTTGGTGTGTGGTTCTGATCTCTTGTCATAGAAGTCTAGGCAATATAAAAAACAGTATCTATAATCGCATTCAAAGGTCTTGATTTTCAGAGTGATTAGAGAAAGCAAATGCTGCTCTAAGTCGGAGTGCAGGCTTAGGAAGAGACTTTGTTGAAAGATACAGAAGTCCAAAGGGATTAGGGAAGAGGAATGCTTATAAAGCTACTAAACCTAATAGCAAGTACAAGAMAATACAGACATGATCTTTAGCCAACAAAGAATCTACAGAGACAAATTTTGCATGAACTTGCTATTATTGGAAAAGTTCAATGTAGAGTAAATCAAGAAGTTGTAAAAACAACACAGATTCCTCATGTTAACAGGGTTTTTAGGAAAGGAAAGTGGGAAACAGGAAGCAAAAGGGTAACATTTTACTTTTGAGGGTGTGAGAAGCCACTAGGATTTCATCAGGTTGGTAAGATGTTATTTGTTTGCTTTTTTGTTTGTTTATTCCTCCTTTTTATTCAAAGAAGGTCCAAAGAGAGGTAATAGTTTGGTAGTTGTAGACAGTAAACTGAAAAGCTGTATGTGGCTTATATAATTATCTTTATTCTGAATAAAGGTAGGTAATTCGTAGAATATGGTATGCTTTATCTTTTTCCAACTAGGAAACTCTGTCAGATTAATTTTCTGTGAAGTCTAGTGGTATTCCCTATGTAAGGACTTATTGCATTTGAGAATCCTTAGTAAATAAGTTACATATTGGCCTAAATGTATGATTTTCTCTGAGGCTAAAGATTGCTGTCTTCTGGGTGCGAGTGCATCAAAGCATCGTTAAGTGCCAGTGTGACAATGCATAGGCTTTTGAAGCTTATGAAGGCTTTTCCCCCTGTACATCCTGTGGTATGAAAATACTTGATTTTTTGATACTATTAATACAGGTAATTCATTAATGGGGGTTGATGAACTTGCCCTGCACAACAGTTGTCATATGAGAACAGAAAACTAGAATTATAATAAATGCTCATCTAATAACAGAAGTCAAGAAAGCTGCCAGCTGAGACACCACCAACTCAACCAGCTGGGACAAGGGTCAGCGTATCCAGGGGCTAAGGCTTGGACCAGAAGTTAAAAATGTGTTTCTGTACTGAGCTCTGCCAGGAGATGATAAGCAAGTCTCTTTGACCACCTTATGTTTTTCCTTTCATTATTTCTCTTCTCTGTGGAGACAGAGCAGAAGCTCCAATTCTCCATATGGTACCTATAACAGCAAATGGCCAACCTCAACTGGATCTCTTGCTCTGTGATAATACTCAAATGTGCTCTGAAAGCCACCCGTAAGGCCCACTTCCCTTTCAAATGCAAATTACAGCTTCCGCAGTTATGCTTGTTTGGTATATTAAGGTTGGATTCCAGTTTTCTGTTAAGCTAATCAGATTTGCTTTTATTACAAGGTTTTTTTGTTGTTGTTAGTCATTAAGAGGTGAAATAAAAGCAGAATACAACTCAGGAAATTACTAATTAAAGGAGCAGTATACTTGTTTTTAAAGATTCTTAACACAGTGAATATAAGAACAAAATTAAACTGCTGGTAAATGATGGAGTGGGAACATGAGTCTGGGTAGTCTCTAAATTGCAGTTCACCCTAGTGTGATAATTGCTGCAAGTACTGAAAGCAGCTGGAATAAATAGGTGAAACTTTTTTATTCTCCCCCAAAAGCTTGGAGTATTTGTAAAGGAGTTTTGCAAGACTGTGTAGAAAACTCACTCAGGGGAAACATGATAAAATGTATTATAAAAATAGTAGTGAAAAAAAAACCAACACTTTTTTTTTTTTTTAGCTGTGGGTGAGCTTTGTACATCTTGGTCTTGTTTTGACTAGCCATGATCAAGAAGATGAAAATCTGAATGATTGTACACTTGGAAAAGATGACTTATAGCAATTTAAAGAGCTTTTATTGCATTGATTATTTTGTAGGAAAGTAAACAAAACAGTTTGGAGAACTGCAGTTTATTCCTATATTGTGTGCATTTTAACAAAGCTGTCTGTTTTCAGTTGCAATTATTCAAATCCAAAAGGAGAAATTAAAAATTGGTGTTCTTCCCGCAGAGTCACCGCGATTGTTAAATGTTATCCTTAAGCCTCTCCTTTCTTATTTTTTCTGATGAAGGCTGGTAGAAATAATTCAGTTCACTTGCCTGCAGAAGCCTGGGGGAGCTGTGCTTTCCCAAAAGCAGGCTGGGGGCTGGCGAGCTCACCTGGTGCACAAGAAGCTGCAAGTGAAATGGATTCATCTGTTTTCGTTATCCAAGTTAACAGGGAATTARAAGTAAGGCTAGAGAGTGAAAAAATATATTGGATTCCTTTCAGCTTAGATTATCAAAGGAGCTGCTGCTGATGTAAGGAAAGACCTTGGTTTCAATTTTGAAAAGTGCTGTAGTCCCACTTCCATAGTGCCTTTTCAGTAGAATTTAAGCTTTTAAAGGCTATTTTTTTAAAGGCAACTGTATCTTTTTGGATAGAGTATGAATCAGTGCTTTAGTATTTTGGGGATGTAGGCTTAATTTTCCAAGATATTTAGATGCTTTCTGAAATGACCTTATATCTTCTCAGCTAGTCTTGATTTAAAAGCCTTACTAATAGTCCAGGAGGGGCATAAAGAGATGCTCCTGTCAAAAAGGGATGGCAGAAGTTTGTGCAATCCGCTTGCTATCCTCTTCCCTAGTACCACATTAAAGAAACCGGTGAGCAGCAGCGTAGGTTCACCACACAGGTCACCAATTTGGTGGAGTGAGCATGGGGCAGCTCAGAGGCAAAGGCAGGTCCCCAGGAAGAACTGCTCCTGCCTCTTGTCCCGAGCAGGATTCTGGCACTAGGAGAATGCTGCATAAGGTGGTCTCTCTTGACGTTCTTAGAGGTAGTTAGCATAAAAGCATGACATACTTGAGTAAAAGTAATTTTCCCGTTGTTTGTTCTATTACGAATGCTACAGTGCTACAGAATACAAACCTGGAGCTCAGAGAGCAATAAGGGGGCCTTTGGACATAATAATAATAGAGAAAAAATGGCAGCATTTCTGTGATCACAGAAATGAGCCCTTCTCCAATAGCTGTTTTGGATTAGGTTTATTTGGGTTTGGAGTCCTTTTCAGTTTTATATTGCTCTATATTTTATGGGGGTTTGTTTGTTTTGGTTTAATTTTTTTTGAGATGGGTGGTGGTAAATGTGTCAGAAATAAAAAGAAACAAATATGAAAGGAAAAGAAAAGTTAAATGCTATCATAATCACTATGCGTTTTGTTAAACAAAATCAGGAACTGCCGCGTAATGTCTTGGTTGCAAAGGTTTGCTTTGATTCCTTCCTTAATATGAACGATACTGATGTTCTATCTTTGGCTCATGAAAACTGGGTATTTACCCATGATGCTTTATCTGTCATGAAGCTTGGGCATCTGCCCAATTAAAAATTATTTCTATTTGACTAGTCCATTTTAAGTACAGATGGCATAAAACCAAAGAATGATTTGATAGCACAGGGGAGAAGCAGATAAAGTTATTTAAAAGCCAGTGATATCTCTAGCAAAGCTGCTGTATTTTCTCCTTTCCTATAGTGATTTTCTGATTAGTTCTATGTCAAACAATCTCCTTTACCTCACTTGTTCTTGTGGACCTTTGCTCAAGTACCTGTATTAAGTAATTTTAATTTATTATGATAAGCCATATACAGTTTGCCGTTTAGCAAAGTGCTTGTCACTTTGGTGTAAACCATCTCATATGATGTGACCTAACCAATTCTGACAGCAGAGAGAGTTCAACCACAATGTTGAGTTTTAAAGTTATTTACAGTGCTCGAAGGTCTGTCTGCGTACGGTATCCACTTAATCTGGCCTAAATCTAGGGAGCTGTCTTCTGGTCCTGCCGCTCTGTCTAATGGCTGTTAATAATAGCTGTTCTAGTCACCCTGTCTCCTGACGGAAAATCTATCTGGAGCTGTTGCCTCTCATGAGGCAGATCAAAATTGACATTTTTTATTGATGTAACTGGTTTCTGCTGAATACTTGGGGACAAATAAAAGTAACTGAACTCAAAAATGAAGGGGAAAAGTAATTCATTTGGTGGAATTACCAGCTAACTGACATCTGTAGTTAAATTAGTCCTTTAAAAAATACAGTTTAAAATATACTTGAAAAGTGAAGAATTAAAATTAGCTTTTTAGCTATCAATTGCTTTAATATATCACATTTATGTTCTTGAATATAAAAATCATTTCATTATTAACTTTATTAAATTAATCCATGATGTAGACAGATCTCATTTAACACTTCCATTTCTTCTCCAGTGGATGTAGTATTAGAAGTGAAAAACTGTGCACATTCCTTTCATGAGAAAATGAATGATCTTTGTTTGCTGTTACTGTTTCTGAACTATTTAAATATCGGTATATGTATGCAATATAGAAGATCTAAAAAGTGGTTTAAATTTTAGCACATCATCTGGTTCTGATTTACACTTGGGGCAGGAGGAAGGGGAACAACCAGTAGGTGCAGACTGGGGTTATGGGAGATGCCAGGTTGAATTCCTGATGAGGGAAGCTTATTTGGCAGCTATGACAGTGCTGATGTGAGGTTCCAGAGTGGAGGACAAGTATTTAATTAATTAGAGTTAATGTGTTATGAAGGACATCTTATTAAAGAAACCTGGATTTAATTTTTTAAATTAGATTACATTTAGTTGATAAAGTTAACTCCATGGCTGTAATATACTTAGCCTTCAGTAATGCATTTGACTTATTATCACGCAACATTCTGATTAGTTGTATACAATATTAATAAGGTACACATTAAATGGATTAAAACCTGGCTAACCGACAGAAGTAGTTGTCAGGAACAGGTCATCTTCTAATGCTTGTTCTTTTTTCACAAGTGGGGTTACAAAGGAGTTGATATTAAATCTGGTGGTATTTGACTTCTCAGAAGTAATTTCTAGATCCCAATAAATCATATAAATGTAGACCTTTAAGGGTTAGTAGGTCATCAAAATGATGGGAAGGTTGAGCAGTAAGATCTGGATCATTTGATCAGCTAAGCTTATTAATATAAAATTTTTTAATATAGACAAGAGAGGTCATAAGTTTAAGAAGAAAGAATTTAGATGAAAGCTAGAAAATACTGGACTTGTGATCTGGAAATAATTTAGACATGAGAGTTTACAAACAACTGAACATGTTCTCTGTCTAGTGAAACTCTCTCAGAAACAGCTAATGAGATTTTTATATATACATCAGAACAAAGGCTTAATTACCTCAGGGGGAATGAATCTAGTCGAAGGTAATGTTTTTTAAATCTCTCGTTATACTACTTCTGTGTCTGATGTCTGTGTAGAAAGTCACAGCTAATGTCTTCTAAGAAGTCAGCTCCATTTTGAAAGTGATGGCAAGGAACACTTTTTCCTTGAGAAATAAGAGTGCCTACACACTGGATTATCCAAGAATAGTCATTTTGGTAAATACAGGCAGGCCTTTAAACAGTGTACAGGTACTGTCGGGGGCTACTAGCATGCTTAAACAAAAAGCCCCTGTGTGTTTAGTAGCTGTATGGTGAAGCCAGAGAAACTCAAATAGAAACTGAGGTACATAGGTAGGATATAAACCATAAACAAGGGAAATGGTGAATTCTACCTGTTTACAAAATCAGCACTTTCAAAATGGAAAAACAGCTTATTTTGGCTAAGACTTTTCTAAGTAAGGACTTGGGCAAGTTAAATGTAAAAACACATGGGTCTGAGAAAACCTGTCAATGTTTCCTAAACTTTACGCTGAATTCAGAGAATTCAGCAGCCCTCACTGCTCCACGACGTGCCATGGTCTTCAACAACGTGTACTGGTCTTCTAACATCCCCCCTGGTCTTGGTCCTCTGTCCGGCGCTCGGGGCATGAGCCAGATCTTTTTGCCTTGTGTTTGTGGAGACCTGTCAAATCTGATGGTAAGAGTGGCTGCTCCTATAGCCTGCTTATGGGGTTTCAGCACTGATCTCATCTGATACTGAGGAATGGCAAATAAAGCCCATATTTCTGTTTATATCTCATAAGTTTACTGAATGCAGTGAAAGAGGTTTACCTCTTCTGTGTGTAGGCACCTCCAGACAGAGATGAAAGGTATAATATACTAGTGAAAAGAGAATTGCCAGCTGAATCAAGAAGTATTTAAAAGAGTTTATTTTTATATTCCTGACAGAACTAGTGCCTATGGCTTGTAGGCATCCTGGACTGTCTGTTGGAGCTGCTCGCACCCCTGTTGCAGACACTTGCAAGGCAAGAAATAAGTGTTGAGAATTTCTATAGATTGATCCACTGCTGCTTGGATGTGGCATTAGACTCTGGGATGTGCTTTAAGGCGGTGTGACTATGTAGATCTTTTTCCGCTGTCTTTGGGGATGTGATTGCTTGTTCATCAGCAGGAAGCACAGAAGACCTTGTGGGGTTAGTCTGGGAGCTGTTGCCCTGCAAGTACTGCCTCTGCATGATGCCCTGTTTTCCTGTGTGCCTTCATCTTCCTGTAGGGAGAAGGAGCCGTGGTTGGTGGGTAATAAATCTTCTGTATAGAGAGAACAGATTATGCCATTTTGGTGCAGGAGCGTGACTGTGCCTTCCAGCAGATACGGCTCTGCTGTGCAGTTTCACATCTTGACATGAGCAGTTCCAAGCCCTAAGTATATGTGCAGCATCAAGACGAAACTTTTTCTTTCATTTTTTTGACAGATCTAAAAATTATACTGTTGGCCAACTACTGGAATTCTTGTTTTATTTGCTGCTAGTGGAGGCTCTCCAGTGCCAGGAGTGGAGTAACCAAAACATCCTCAGAGTTTTAGGCATGCAGTGAAATGTTAGGCTCATTTATAGTTGGTTGACGTCATCTTTCTAATCCTTATGGTTTTAATTCTTTCTAATAAAAGCAGTAGATCTGCAGAAACTGATGAGCACTGAACTGGGCAATTTTCTGTGTGTCACTTATGAGCAGGCAACTGGATTTGTCAAGCCTTGCGTGACAGCTTGAATTGTTGAAAGTTCTGTTGAGGGTATACTTTCCCTTTGCTTTCACCTGAATGATGATTTGTACTCTGCAGCGTGGACTAAGGGAACCACGATCAGTCTTACGGATTTCTTCTTGAGACTGCAAGAGCTTGAAAGCTGTTGGAATCATCTCTGCTGAATGCATTTCATTTTGTTCCCCATGTCTTGCAATGGTATTTGTTGCATATTGTCTTCTGAGGAGTTGAAATAAGTTAATATGTTTTTAAAGCTTTATTCTCATGAGTTCGGCTTTGCAAAATTCTCCCCGCATGAGCAGAAAACCACGCATGTTGGAGTTTCCAGGAGGGCATGTAGGGGAGTGTAGCATCTTCTGTCTCTTGAAAATGCTTTCTGGTTCTGTTGTATTAGATTGACTTGAGTTTAGCTTTCTGGTCTGTTGGGACAGAAGATTGTTGGAGACTCAAGAGATTAATCTGGATACTTTTAGCCATATAATGTTAAAGTGTTGATACATGTTTTCTTTACTGGGAGTCTTTTTCAAAGACTTATAAGTCCTCTCTAGATTTTTATAACAGATAGTTCATAGCCCCAGAGTAGATCCTTGGAGTCATCTATCTCAGGCTTGGCTCTCAAAAGAGTAATTCCACTGGATTGAAAAGGCAAGTGTTTGAAATTCAGGAGACTATAAAATTGATTCTTCCATAAAGAAGTAATTTGTGGTAAATGGTGTAGTCCTCTGGGCAGCTATTCACTCATTTTATGTGATCAGGACCCTTGAAACATGGTCAGAAAGATTAGAGAAGGACATCTCTGATCTGTCATTTATCTGCACAAGCCAGGAAAACTTTTCTTTTCTTTTGACGATGCAGTATCTGGGAGCAGACCCAGCCAAACACACCATCTTATTCTAGGCTTCTGGCGGTAGGGAAAATGCAGTTTTAAGAAAAGTTTGGATAGTGTTCTGGAGTAAACTAGATGATTCTGAAATACYTAACCAGGTTTTCTGTGTTTAGTTGCATGTTCTGTGCTAGGGAAGCAACAATGTGCTCTGTTACTCCAGAAAGCGTGTGGGAGATCCAGGCAGGGTTGCAGAGTTCTGCCTTCTGGGAAGTAAAATTGTCTGGTATGAGCTCCTCCAAAAAAGTATCCCCCCAAGAAAATGTTAGTCACCTCTCTCTTCCTGCGTTACTCTGGTGTACCAGACTCGCTCAGCGTGAAACCAAGTAGGCAGCTGGCATTTGCGTGCTGTGTCCTTGCTTTGGTAGAAGGTCTCTGTAGACAGAGGAGGAAATCATAGCACTTACTGGCCAAAGTGCCATCTTAAAACAAAAGCAGTTACTATAGTTAGCATTTAAATACATCGGGTAATTAAATTGAAAGTAAGACAAGCTATTGCTTTCATCCATGTATATCTGATTAGCTTCTATCATAATGTTATTTCTGGTATTGGCCTTATTACTGTCCTTTCCTAGCGCTTCTAACAGCTAAAATATTTCTTCTTCTTGAATATTTCTTCTCATTTAATATTACTGTACATGCAGTCTTTAAACATATT
Source organism: Oceanodroma leucorhoa (assembly GCA_030449065.1). Lineage (NCBI taxonomy): Eukaryota > Metazoa > Chordata > Aves > Procellariiformes > Oceanodroma > Oceanodroma leucorhoa. The sequence continues at coordinate 9,816,336 of JASVER010000007.1, read as the reverse complement.
TGTCCCTGGCCTCATACTGGGAGGCACCATAAGAGACAGTAAAAACAGTAATGGGATTGGGAGGACAGGTGATGTGAAAAGGTACAGTCTCATTTGTCTGCTTGTCACTTCCGTTGGCACTACAAGACTCCTGACATGGTAGAACAGCAATTGGATGCCATACATAATAAGTTTAAGAGTTGGTTGGGTTTTTTTCAAGGTAGATCTACTGTAATCTTTTAAAAAGTAAGGAGTGTTCTCGATAAACCTTGATAAAGCACGTTGCCACATCAGCATTTATTCTTGACATCTGTTAAGTATGAATACTTAAATATTCAAAATGACCTTTCCAGATACACTTTCTCTCAAGGAGATACTCGAGTATACTCTTGAGTTCATATACTCTTCATAATAAGCTGTTGTTCTTTTTATTTAATCAGAATATAAATGGGCAGTGCACTTTATAAGGTAGTAAAATATATTTCATGCCCCCAAGAATTTGCTCTATAAGCAGGAATAGACAAAAAGGGAAATGAGAGGAGAGGATTTATATAAATCAAACTATGCAGTAGCTTAAGTCTTGTTGTGCGGATATTTCAATATCCATATGTTCAGTGACTTCATCATAGGTGCCTGTGATGTGAAAGCGTCTTACTATCAGAGTTTGTTAAATGCTAAATATTTTTTAGAGAAAACTTGAAATAAACCTAAATATCAGCAATTTCATTAATCTATCCAAACAGTAGAAATCAGCTTATGAAAATTAAATTTAACATATCTGAGTCAGTAGAAATAACATAATACACCTTTTTGAGTATTTGTAAAGGACAATTTAATGGGTAAATTAAGCAGGCTTCTGCCATAAGCTTATTAGTTTCTTCATGCCAGGTTCAGATCACTGAAAGCAGTGAAACCCTAAGACTGAATTTTCTGTGTTACACAACTGCTTGGAACATGCAGAGTTTAAAAACATGTTTAATAGCTGTAATTTACCACATTTTAGGTTGTCTCAGCAAGAAAAATCTTTTGTATTGACATGCAATTTTAAAGGTTGAATTGCTACAGGATACTGATCGTTCCCAACCTGCTATCTATACTCTGTGATTCAGAAAGAAATAATTTGTTCCATATTTGCATTAAAAACTGACTTAGCCATAATAAAGAACAGTTAAACTTCCACCACTTTCACATTTATAAATCTCAGCCTCCCATTAATGCAGATAATGGGGAGTTGGCTGCAGTCATCACATTATGTTCACCTACCACCCTCCTCTCCCAGACGGAGGCAAAGGGGTGCCTTCAATATATGAAAATTGATGGCTCCTGCAATAATTAAAGCATCTCTTGACTTGTGTTGTTTCTTAAAACTACTAAAGGGAAGAAGTAGGAAAATCTGTACAGATGTCGCCTTATATGTTTTCCTTAACTGGCAGGTTTTTAGGAGCCTTGTGTTTTGAGTTGAAGAAGTTCAAAGACATCCAAGTTTAATAATAAGGATGAAGCATTTCTCTTTATTATGGTCAGTTACCGCTAATCTTCTTTTAGAGTTTTAACAGGGATTTATAGGGATTCATTTGTGTTTTAGGTTTGGAGATAATTAAGTACCTTTCTGCTGCAAAGAAGAAATGGAGAGAGAATTGGCTCAAAGCTAAAACAAGATTCCTGTACTAGCRCATATATTAAACTTCCTTTTATTTGGTTGTCACCCCAATAGGAATGATTAGTGGGTTGTAAAGAAAGAAAATGTATTGCATTACATCTATTAAAGCATGTTTTATATGTAACAGTAATTAAAATATAATTGAAATCATGAGTTCTTCTAATTACTGGCTTTACATAATGCATAGTTAAAGAGTGAGCATCTATAAATGTGTCCTTTTTACACATCCAGAAATGGTTTGCTGGCAGCATTTTAATTAAAGATGGATTAGTTAAAACACAGTTTAATCATTCTGTCATCAAAGGATTTAGACCTCATTAATTAGCTGTTGATAAATAGGTTTAAACTACAAAAAATTTAATTTAAAATATGCCAGTTGAGGTCTAGAATTATTAGAGCTGGAAATGGAGCAATGAGTCTAAGAAAAATTCATGTCATCTCTTTCCGTAATATTAGATTAAGTATGAAATGTAGACCAGTGCAGAATTTAGTTCTGCCTTGTTACTAATGGACATGACTCCAAGTGGACTTTAGAATTGGTGAAGAAATAAAACGGAGACCATTCTTAATGATCGTTGCTTTGTAGTGTGGCAGTGGGATCTGTTTTCCATTTATGTATTTCGTGAAAATTGAAAACTCATTTAAAAATCCTTCTGCTGTAGAAAATGGATGAAAATAAATCCTGGATTCAAGGTTTTACAGCTTCCATATTGCTATATGGGAGCAGTGCACGAGGAGATCCCGCTGCTGTGTTAGCTACCTAAATACAACAGACTTACAGGCAGGCAGGTGATGTTATCACAGTGTAGGAGAAGGACAAGTTCCCACCTTAAAACGCATGGTCTACGGCTGTGTTCTCCCTCGTGCCAGTATTGAACCACCCAGCTGGAGAGCGGCTGGAGACTGTTTTACTTGCTGTTGCAGTAGACTCCAGAATTGCACACAGGGCCTGTTACCCCTCTCAGCTGCAGGGATGGTTATTCACATCAATTCAATTTCATTACTTGAAATGGTCTAATCATAGCTGGAGTCTCAGTGATGGCAATCTCTTGTACTATTTATGCTTTTTCTGTCAGTTACTTAATGGTGGTTCTCTGACTCACTGGAGCTCTGATGCAATCCTTTGGATAAAACATATTTGTATTCTCTGTCGCAGCCCCTTGGCAGACTTAGCTGCTCTGGAAGAGGTATGTTCCTCTGCTGACAGCGCACACGCTTAACTGCAGGTTGAGCTTCTGCATACGAAAAAACAGAAAATGAGGTAGACCTTGACTTGCAAGTTTGTCAGAATTAACATTAAAATCTTTGCAGGTTTGTACTATGAATATCTTAATCAGCTTAATTGCTATGAAACAGTAACTGTAAGGATTTCAGCAGTTCAATAGTCATAATATTTGAACCCATAAGTCAACCGGCTWTTATGTAGATGAATCAAATAATTCTGACAAATGATAGGTGAATTTATCAAGTAGAGTTAAAAGGGTTTCAGGAAAATAATAATTTGACAACCATATTTGAAGACTTTCTTAAAAGACTTCTTGAGTGTTAATTTAAAGATTGACTTATTGAAAAGGTGTATTTACAGAGCACTCTGGCAACTGTCCTATCTCTAAGGTACCTGTTCAGTTGTCTTGCCAAACTTCTGGAAAAGCAGGAGCTCTGGGTATGAGATTATAGACTTACATAATCATTGTTTGCATTTGAATGTTGATAATGAAATGGGTTAGCTGAATTTCTGTGAAAATACATAACTTGATGAATTTTCAGAGTGAGGTAGAGAAATGTCGCACCAGCGTAGAATTAGATGAAAGACAAATCRAGTGGGAGTGGGTATATGCACTTCTTCAAAACTGCATCTGTTAAAACTCTTGCCCTTTCCCCATACTAGAAAAAAAAGGTGGATTTAAACTCAAACAGAGCTGTTAGAAGAAACATGTCAATCTGTCTGTGAGGGAGAAGGGGAGATAATTCCACAGGCATTCTTAAACTACTTCGGTATCGTAGAGTCATGTTGTTTCTTTGTTCTCTGTCCCCAAAATTATTCAAAAATTTTAGGTTTGCAAAATGATGGGGGAAAACTTGCTTCATGTGGAATAGTTAACTGTGGTAATAAAAGGACACCCATGAAATTAAAAAACAAAAAGAAAATGTGTGTGTAAGGAAAATGCAATTCCAGATTCTCTAAATTCACCAACCCGTGTAGTTTTGCGTAAAAGATGAAATACCAGCTAATGTCACGTAGTCTCTTCAGTTGTTCTTTACGTAAGACAGGTAATTTCTAATTCCCACTTATGCAATTAAAATGCTAATTACCCCTCACCTAAACTCTCTGTTCTTGAACCGAGATTATCAATTACCTTCAATCATTGCAAATCATATATGACATATGTGACAGTGCTGAGTTTTGTATTATTTATGGACTTTCTGTTTAATGTGTCTGGTTTCCAGGTAGCATTAATGGCTGGTGAAATGGCATTGCCTTGGTGGGCTTTGTTTCCTGAAGGAATAGCATTCCTTCTGAACTGTGTCATTTTGTATTCTTAAAATATATCTGCATTTTGGGGTAATCTTACCCTCTGTTCCTGCCCTGAGCTCTGGCTTGTCATCCATTTTAGTACAGAGAAGTAGCGCATTTAGAAATACCAACGTGAATTTTTGGTTACAAAGGTGAGACCACTCACTTCTATGCTGCTTCTACACAGCTTTTCCTTATTTCATAATAGATGTTCTGCACTGTAGCTACATTAAAATGCTGCCAGTTTCATGTGTCATACCTGCTTGCTAAAGTTACAGTTCTTCTATCCCTGCTGAACTCAAATAACATTTTTCTCTTCTAGGGACCTACTGTTAGCTAGAGTTGGCTGCATATAAATAAAAATAATTTAGTTAAAGAAAACACACCAAAAATGAGAACAGAATCTAGATGTTGGAATTCAGAAGGATCAAAATTTTCTAAAAAAAATAACACATTGTTTCTACTTGTGCATGATAAAAATTAGGACAATTTTAAATAGAGATGCTTCAAAGTATAGCTACTTCCAGTAATTCTGGTTGATAGTAAGCTTCAGCAGCTCTGCTCCATGAGCATGCAAAATAACCCAGCCAATGGTTTGAATCTCTAAAGTTTTCGTTAGAAGTAGCATAAACAGTTAGGTTTAAGAAGTCAATGTGTAGAAGTGGTTTTGTTTCCTGTTGTTCATGGAGCAGTAAGTTCTGTTCTAAACAATTTCCAGTCATGTAGACCACTTAAATAATAACATTGCTTTCGTAAACCTTTAATGATATTCTCTCCGAAGTGTAGAAGAAACCTTTGCTCGTCTGCTCATAGTGCTAATTTTCTTGTTCTGGGGCAAGCTTGTAATCCACCATTTTTTCATTAATAGTAGACTGGATTATTTCTCCTACTCTTCACTCCCCTTCTCTACTCTTTTGCAATGAAGTACTGACTTTTTTTGTATTAAAACAACCTCAGGCATGTTCTGCAATACTGCCGTGTTGTGAACTAAATGAAAATAGGATTAGATAAACTTTAAAGCATCTAGTTGCCCATGGAAAGTAAATGACATTACCAAAGTAAATTGGTTTACAAAGAAGAACGCTCTGTATTTAAGAACCTCACAGTGTCTATCGTGGCATTAAAGGAAGCACTGTTCACCTTGCTCGTATATCCACTGATGGATAGTTACTGACGCCTCCTCTTCTTTCCTGTGTGCGTGGTTCTTCCAGCCTAGTTTGTTGCTTAGTATAAATACTTTAGATATCATGGACAAATTATATTTACTGTGGCTTAACAATTTTGTGTTATTTGGGCTTTATAGCTTTCTCATGTGAAGATATTTATGTGTCTAAATGGTCAAAACAGTGGCTTTCAGTCCTTGTATAAATAGAGAGATCAACTTTGGAAAATTTGGCCTTTTGTGAATTCTTTAAAAAAGCTTTGGGTTTTAGCCTGTCTCATGGCTACACTTGATATTTACACAGTACAAAAGCATAAGGGCATGTTCTAGTTGTAATTCAAAAGTAATTCAGTGCACAGATAACTAATAGATATTCACCTACGTCTTCCAACTATATTCATTAAAAAAAAAAAAAAGAAACTATGGAAAATCCTCCAAGTTCTGTACAGAACTCCCTTAAGCTGCTGTGGTGTCGTGGTTTAACCCCAGCCAGCGACTAAGCACCACACAGCCGCTCACTCACTCCTCCCTGGCGGGATCGGGGAGAGAATCAGAAGGGTAAAAGTGAGAAGACTCATAGGTTGAGATAAGAACAGTTTAATAATTGAAATATAATAATAATAATAATAATAATAATAATAATAATAATAATAATAGAATATACAAAGCAAGTGATGCACGATGCAATTGCTCACCACCCACCGACCGATGCCCAGCCAGTCCCTGAGCAGCAGCCCCCTGGCCAGCTTTCCCCCAGTTTATATACTGAGCATGACGTCATATGGTATGGAATATCCTTTTGGCCAGTCTGGGTCAGCTGTCCTGGCTGTGCCCCCTCCCAGCTTCTTGTGCATCTCCAGCCTTCTTGGTTGGTAGACCATGAGAAGCTGAAAAGTCCTTGATTGATTGTAAACACTGCTTAGCAACAACTAAAATATCAGCATGTTATCAACATTCTCATACTGAATCCAAAACACAGCACTATACCAGCTACTAGGAAGAAAATTAACTCTATCCCAGCCGAAACCAGGACAAGTGGCTTCCAATTTATAGCTCAAAACCACCTGCTTGCATTTCAAGGCAAGTCTCAAGGGCTGTGTTCAAAGAATACTATTTCTGAAGTGTGTAAAGGTTACTTTTTATTAGGAGGCAACTTTCTTAAAGGTGCACTGAGGAAATTATTGTGGATCTGAAACATCGTCAAACCAGTGAGTGATCCAGTGTGAAAAGTTTTTTATAGTTTCAATATAAACACCTTAATGAGGTATTGACCCATGAGTGTCCTTGACTCTTCCGTACATTGTGTGCTTCACAAGGCAAGTTGCATTTCTGACAGCAGATCTCTCTGATATACAGTCTAAAACTCTGGTTCCTGAACTACCAAGTATCCAGCAGGTGTTCTTGAGATGGCTTCAGTATCTGGGAATAATGAACAGCATTATTCAGTGGTTTTGGTCCTCCTTCATTGGAAACCTTGGAATGAGTAATTGTTCCTCCATCCCAAAGTGATGTGCACGTCTTGTTCTGCAGCGCTTCGCTGTAGTTACTAAYGATGTGGGACTGGGGTAGAGGGACCATCACAAGATGCCACTGAGGAGTGTATCGGGCAATGTTACAGAAACTTAGCTTAAGTTTTTAATTGGCTTTTTTTGTCAGACATTCTTGCCACTTTTTGCTCCCTCTCTATCTTTCGTTTCTCCATACTTTCTGCATTTTCTGTAATTACAGTTTTTAGCTGTTTTGTAAGATATAGGCCAAAATACTCAATTGGATTTTTATTTAGAAATTGAACCTTTTTCATCTACAAGTGTCTTGGTTTTGGGAGTGAATAGCTGAGAAATACAAAATGTGATTTTCCTATAAATATTTGTTATAACTCAAGAAGAGTTTATGACAAGAATTAAAATTAGAGATTACTTGTTCACTACTTTTGGGAAATAAAAATCACATTCTGCTGAGTATGTATGGGTATGTTGTATGCTAGTGATGAGGAAGATCTGAAAATAAGCAAAAAGTGTGAGGGAAGTCATTACAGATAGTTACTATCCCTCCAGCTTTAARTGCCTTTATTCCGTAAATCCACTTAAGTTAGGAAAACTGTTGACATTAAACTGCTTTATTTGATTCAATTTACATTCATAGCACAGATCTGATTGTAATTGTCGGTGTGCATTAGATAGCAGTAGAAACTGGACCAAAGATGATGATGAGACGCAAGCATCATTGTCAGAGTAGTTCTTACCACTTCTTTTGTCAGAAAGACTATCCATAGCAGGTTTTACTTTAATGGATTTTTAGGCTGTTTTGAAGTTGAAGCTTTTTAAGCATTCTGGAGTTTTGTTTGGATGTATGCAATACTCCGTAAGATCTCAGAAATAGCAAGCATATGCTTTTTCGGTTATTTCTAATGATGAAGAACCCATTATTTCTGAAAGCGGAGTTTTCTTCTCTCTTGAGTCAGTATTGTCAATAAGGTAGTCAAGAATCGGTAGAGCAGTGGGGATAACACTATCTTCTGCCTCAGCAAATTTGCAAGGGTGGGGGGCAGTGTACTCATGTCAGATTTACTTGAGATGATCGCGGCTAATACTTGCTCTCTTTTAAGTTAATGGAAAAAACAGTGAGTTTTTTAAAACTACCTTCAATCGTCACATATTGTCAATCAGTTAAAGAAGCTGATGTTTTTGGCAAAAAGAAAAAGCACCAAATCCAGGATATACCTCTACATTTAAAAAAAAAAAAAAAGTTGTTTCAAAAGCAGTGCAAAACCYATGCCAGCTCAAACAAAGCTGCGTGCATTTAAAAGGTAACATCTGACATGAAAATGTACCAATGGCTGATCTATATACACCACCAAGGTAGTACGTGCATGATGAGTAATACATACACCCTCCAGGGAAATATTGCATAAAACRCGACAGGAAGCTTTGAAACCCATGAAAGTGAGTGCCAGATTAAATGTTATTCCATCCAACTATTTCAGACTTTATATTTTTGTATCACACTTTTGGATAAAGATTCTTGCAGTGTGTAGACAGTGAAATCCTGGTGTGAAGAATTCTAGTGGCAGAACCTGCATTAATTTCAGTGGAACCAGGATTTTAACTATGAAGTACTGGCAACTTCTTTAATTCTATATATACATTTTTCAGCTTTGAAAAGCCAGTATTTGACAGTGAAGGGATATGCAATCCTTCACTTATCTGAGACATGTTTTACAAGGGTGTTGGCTGTCTCTGACAGAAATGGTAGATTTTTTTTTTCCAACTGCATGAACATGTTTCTAATGAGTCATAGCCCGAAGAAGTAAATTCAAAAAAAGTGATGTGAGTAGTTTTACTAGCGGGAAAACTCATTACCTGGCAAAACTATACTATCTTCAGCTCAGTCACATAAACAGCCACTTCTTACTTACCCTTAAAAGAATGTCCATAATGTTTAATGAAACAGGTTTCTTTTTTAGAAAACAGAAACAAAGTTCAGGCAACAGCTGGATTATACGAAGCATGTCTTAATTTATTTACTACTTTTTACTGCTAATTGGGGAGTACTGCAAAAGGTGAATACTATTACTCAGCTGCACAGTTTCATATAAATTGCAACCATGAATATGTGATCAGTTGTCACATGGAAAAATAAACCCTGCTATCCCTGCATCACTGATGATGGAAAGATGTTTACAACCTTCATTATTTCATTTTTAAAGCTCCTTAGAATCTTACTGAAAGTTGCTGTCTAGAGGAGATAGTTTATTCAATCATTTAAGGTGAAGGGTCTATAAAATACACTAAAAGTCGCTTCCTAAAATGTAACTATACGTATATGACMGTATAACAAGTTATTGTGCACAGTGCTTGCGCATAGTGCGGTGTCTCACAGAGTAAACCTTGCCTGCAAGCCTCCTGGGGAAGAGCAGGTCTGTAACTTTGTTTCCATACAAAATGTCCATTYGGTGAAAAAATGTCTGCATCAGAGCAAATGACAGTTTAGGTGATAAATTTTATTAGCTCAGTTTAGTGATCTCTCTGCTATGCCCTCACCATGTCAGAGTTTCTCCTTAGCTTCTCTGTCATTTGACCTACTCTTTGCCATTACTGGTTTCTGGGGCAATACAAAATTAGTATTTCTACCTTGTAAAACCACAGCACTTTGAGCAGAAAAGAGATCTTGTAAACTGGGTCTCCCTACTAAGTCTCTAAATGTAGGCTTTTGTTTTTCCTTGTGTGATTAATTTGTATGTTTTGTTCTGTTTCTCTTTAAATACTGTCATTTTGTGTAATTTTAAAATCTGGTTTGGATTTACAAGCATGTAATGTCTTTAATAGCCTTCAAAGAATTTGAATTGTGTTCTGTGGATTGCTGCTGCAGAAGGACAAAATCACAACATCTCTATTCTTTGAATAGCACCATTATCACTCTGTGTTAATGAAATGATTTCAGTATTACAACAAATGAGTTTTTGAAATTCATTCAGTGTTAAAGGGAATTGGATTGTAATTAGAGCATATTTCAAAAAGAATAAAAGGATCCATGATATGTGCTTAGCTCTTAAAGCATCTAATCCTATATTAATTGTGCTTTGGGCACATCTGCCTTCATGTGAAGGGGACTTTGGCAGTGAAGATGAAAATGTTTTAATGCTTTTAAGGCCAAACAGCTCCTCCAGCAGGACGGCATTGCAAGAGGAGCACTGCTGGAGAGCACAGGGCTGCTCTCCCTTCCCTTCCCTGTCCCTCACACACACAAAAGCAAACAATGGTGTGTTGTAATGTTCTTTATAGGTTGTTGAGGGCTCAACCTAATGTTATCACATTATCTTCTTGCTGTTGGGATTGAGTCTGTGTTAATTTTTTTTTCCATGTTTGGGCAGGGGAAGAAGGTATTTAGGTACCACAATCTGAAATTGAATAGTCTTATGTTTTCTCTTTGTCTGTTGTGCTACAGACAAGAAAACATGAGACCATCCATTCCAGCATGGACCGTGATGCTAGCAGAAAGTGCCTGGCTTGATGTAGTTGGAGAGCTCTGCTGGCTTGTCTGGAGAGGAGGGTGTCAGATGCGATTCAGGCTTCATGCATACGTAGGGATATTTAGTYCAGCTTTCAGCAGAGGGTATCAGTGAGGTGGTAAAAATGAGAGAGCTTCTGCTGAAATTGTTTTGAGGAAGAGCTTTGCCCTGTCTGGCGAGCTCCTTCCCTGTGAAGCGTTGGTTGGCCTTCACTTTTGCTGAATCTACACCCCATAGACTGAAGGCAGCAGGGTTGAATAAGGATCATGGATATGATTGTGTACCTGAAATGCAGCAAGAAGTGSTTTTCTAACTCCACTTCAGAGAGTTTGGCCAGCTTCAGCATTTAATTGTTACCATCCTATTCGTTCTATGGTCAGGTGAACTACCTTTTGCCAACAATAATTTGCTTTTCTATGTTGAGTTGTTAAGGAAAGTAATTTGCCATTTGAAGTTACCGAGCTGCACTCGAGCCCCTCTTCTCTGCTGCAGAGTTGCTTAATGGGCTTTGTGGAAATCGCGTGACGCTCCGCAGGACTGCTGAGCTGTGCATGTGGGTGAATTTGAGCGCTCAGCTGAGCAGAAATGGGCAGAGAGCCTCATCGGGAAGCCGGGGATTTGCACCAACACAGCTGTACTCAAGCAAGACTTGCTTTCCTCCCTGTCTTGTGGTGGTTTTGAATATATTATTAATGACCACTTTTCTTTCTTTGCAGCCTGTTCCAGCACTACTGCTATGCTCGAGGTGGCATGCGCCACACTTCCTACACTTGCATCTGTGGCAGGTAAGTCGATGGTTTATACTGAACTGTTGCAGTCTTTATGGGCAGTTTCCCATTGAATGTTTGTAAAATTGTTCCTTTCAGGCACCTGATGTGTTTGCAAGTGCCACCAGAGTGAGTTTTGAACTGTTTTCTCTKGAAAAGCCAAAGAAAGGTGGCTAGCGCTGTATCTTAAAGAAATAACTCGGTTACAGATTCTGCTACACTCAAGAGATTCCCCAATGACTGTTGCTACTGCCAAGATCGTGTTTATGCTCACATYTGTGCTGCAGTTGGCTTTTTTATTAAATAGCATTATGAGGAAGGGCTTTAGAGCTATCCTCTGTTGCTCAAAAATACTCTCTTTGAAATACACCTTAAATATTTCATATCATTCTCAAAATTCTTTGCCTCAAAGGCTAGGATGCAATTAAGCTAATCTTTTTGGAATTTGGAATTTTTTTGCTCTCTCTTTTTCTTGCTGAACAGCTAGTGTTGAAGGTATTGTGTTTAGGAAAGTGTTATAAAAGTTCTCCCCGCAGTTGTAGAAATGCACATTTTTAATTTGCAGAATTTCAAGAGAATAGTGTAGGATACATGTTGAAGAACAGCTGTGTGCTTTGTGCAGAGATTAATCTTATTTAGTCAGTGGAATTAATCTAATCAGAGATATATAACAGTTAGATGAGGCATATATGTTGGTATATATGTTCCACTTGTAAATCTGCTGCTACTCACAAACATTTGCCCTACACTGAAGTCACATACGCTTATAAAAAAAAAAATTTACATTAATGACAACAATGTTATATTGCTTTGGAGGTAATAAGGACAATTAGCATTTTTGCTTCTTTCTGCTGTTTACTCAATTGCTTATTTGTAAATGCAGTTTTCCAATTTATATGCAAAATTGCAGTAGGAGCATGAGCAGTTTTATGGCAAATTGTGCATCTAAATYGTCTGAAAAGTTTCCTCTTTTAAATACCATCGTATAACTTGAGAATTAACATCCCATTGAAATGAGACTCCATCTCTATGGTATTGTCACAGGCTGTGATGGTAAAATGAAGTTGTGTATGGTTTTTCACAGCCATACAGACTTCACATTCATTTACAGTAAATCAGAACCCGTGCTGCGGGATCTGGTTTGGGTGCTAGAGAACATCAATGGCTTTGCTAAACCTTTAGAAAYGTCTACCGAATGCTTGTGTAGTGGGTCCTTGTGACCCCGTGGGGACAGACTAAACTCTCCACAGGGCTGAAAAAAACAGGACTTGTGTTACATGGCTCAGGGAACCCAGGAGGAGGAAAGCCCGAACAGTAGTTCAGAAGTGAGTGATGACAGGAGCTTCCTGGGTGTCYGGTCCCACCATGCTGGAGGGCTTTAGCAGGGCGCAGGAGCAGTGTTTGAGCTGCCTCTGAACCGTTGGAGGATTTAATAGATGGAGAAGGGCTGCCTTTGAAATGCAAGATCCTAACGATACTGACTCACTGTTGTAGTTGGCATTGTATCCTACCATTACAATTAAAAGTGCAGACAAACTTGATTTAAAAAAAAAAATTACATAAGATAGAATACAAAGGCCTTTGTCCATAAATGGCTATATTCTGACTATGAGTGTTGAAGTAAAAATGAATAATATTAACAGTTTTAAGCTAGGTCCTAATAAAATGCATGTAAATAGATCTATTTGATGAATTCAATTAACATAATAATGCCAAAAATAATAGGCATTTTTTATTACCATGAAAATGTCATATTACAATTAACTACATTTATGATTAAAAATAGCTTTTGCAATTAGGATTTTTGAATAGTTRTGCTTTATTCTGTTCATGCTGAGTTTTGTTGTTTTCCTGACACTTAAAACTATGATATTTTGACAGGATCTTTCCTTTTTAGATTACAGGCCTGATAGTAATTTCTGTAGAAGGGAATCATGCTTTTAAATAACAATGAAGTTTGTTATTCAGATTTTAGAAAAGATGCTCACTAACCTGGAATTCAAGAGTAATCAATACTATATTTCAGTACAGAAATAAATCACTTGGCACACGTTGAGTGCATGCATTTGTTGCTGTCCCCGTCCAGTGTTGCACTCTTCAGGAGATGGTAGATGAATATTTGGTGTGACCGAATATGCTTTGTGTATTCACTTGCATGTATTCACTCTCCAATCAGTTGAGAATAATAACACACATATATTAGTATTACAGGTCGTCAGATAGCAAGGTTAGTCCTGTAGTTAGTGATGCTTTCAAACACTGTCAGCTTGTAAGTGGTTTGAAGYGCAAACAGATGTCACGTAAGTGCAATTAAATGAGAATGGTAGTATTTAACAAACGTACTTGGATATATTTAGCACTAATCTACAAAGTGTTGACTTCCAAGTAGTGGTCAGATGCTAATGAATTATTTATTGCAGTGTCTTAGTGTACCAAGTAACCATTTTTACAAAGGGGAAAACAAAGGTTAAGTTACATGCACAGTGCGTCCTGGTGACCCTACGATGGGTGGCATCCACTGGTAGCCAGGCACAGAGTTTCCAACTGGAATTAGGTGGAGGCGGAGGCATCAGTGTCTCTGCAACCACCCCAGACGCCATGGTCAGCTGCTACTTGATACTGTGGCATCTTAGGCTTAGGTTCAAATCTTCTTGGCAGATGTCTCCAGGCAGATGACAGCTCTCAGCAGATGATATCAGTGATTAAGAATAACATAGTGCAGTAAAATGCCTTCCTCTATCTGAGGTTCACCATAAGTAAAGCTTTTTGGATAAGATTAGGATACTTACTGAATCTGTTTTTCTTTCTTTCTTTTCAATACAACTTTTTAAGATTTCATCTCTTAGATGAGAAAGTGGAGAGAAGGCTGTTAGTGCTTCCTTCTGGWTTGATTTTATTATTTAAATCATCATGGAAATAGTTTACTGTTTTAGTTAGTGGTCTGTTGGTTTTTAGATGTTCTTAATGCAGAGCTAATAGCTGCACTTTTTGTAATGCTTGATGCTCAGCTTAGTCCTGTTCTTAAAATATTGCTGACATTCCTCCTCTTTCTTCTAATCATTTGTTTTCAGGGTGTTTTCTGATCTAAAATGTATTTTGGGGGCTTTTTTTCCTTACCTAGTAATTTGACTCTCTTCCTACTGTTTGCATTCTCAGTGGTGTTAATTTGCAGCTTTTCCGCCATTCCACRGAATTCTTTCTGTAACAAACACATCTTTGGCACCAGTTAAGAGGCAAATTATTAAAGGAATAAAAATAGATACACAGAAATCTCTTGGAGAATTTTTCAGGTTGGCTGCCTGAAGGCAGACATCAGCATCCCCACGTATGGTGGTTTTCAGAGGTGCTGACCTCCACGAGGGCAGCGGAGCTGCCAGTGATCCGCACCTCCCACAGCGCTTCATTTTAAACCCTGACTTTGGTGCTCTGATGCCAGACCTTGCAACTGTTGCTCCTTGGGAAGAAAAGAAATAGCTTCTACAGGAAGGCTCATTTGCTTTGCCAGTGGCTCAGGGTTTTGTTTAAATTGTTTTGAAGTCACCTTGAAAGTCTAAGTGAATCATTATGAACAATTTCTGGCTAGCTGTAACATTTACCTTGTGGGTACACATCACTTCTGTAGCATTGCTCCTAAAGCAATGCTCTTTCCTGCCTTCATCTCGGGACAGTGGTAAAGACRTGTCCTGTGAGGAAGATTGGACTTGCACCTCTCAGCAGGAACGGGCTGGAGGTGTCTCCTCATCAGTGTTTTAATTTGGGTCAGTAGTGCATTTCTGAAGCAAGATCTCCCACTTGTCCCCAGCTGCRGGGCTTTGCTCAGAGCCAGGGACCAGTCCTGGAGTGCAGATGCTGGATTTCTTTTGGGTGAAAAACAGCTGGGAGAGCTTTCAGGAGCAGGTCTGCTGTGCCTCGGTTGCTAATGGGTGTTCAGCCCAGGGGACCTGCCCAGAGCCAGTTCCGAGTGAGCAGACCTCCTCACCCCAATCACTTCAGAGGAAAAAACTGAAATGCCTATGGTGTGCATATCTGGTCTTCAGCACCAACTGTGCTCTCTGTGGTACAATCCCACTTATGCGACAGAGACGAGATGTGCGTGACAGATAAGGAGTCTCAAATGCCAGGAAAGATTGTGTGCTGCTTAACGCTTGCTAACAGTGCTGAAAAACAGATTTTTCCTGCATCTTCCATAACAGTTGGTGCTGAACCCTACAGAAATATTTTGTAAACTAAAACCTTTACATTAGAATGTGCAAAAGAATTCCCCCATCTCTGTATTTGCAACGTCTATTGTTGAAAGCATTTGTGCAGTGCTCTTATTTGAATATATGGCTTGTTTATGCAGCTGGTATGGTATATGATACCAAGGATGCCAGCATATGATGATAAGTAAACAAGCTATCTGCAAATACATTAGCATGGAGTCATGCCCTTAAGCTTCATGATAATTTTTTAGAAGTTGATCATAAATATATGCRTGTGCTATTTGCTTCTCCTGCTTTATCCCCATTTTTTAGAGGGAGATAAAGAATAGTATCTGCAGCTAAAATCCTGACAAACTGCTGTGGAGCGTGTGTGTGTGTGTGAGCGTGCCAGGTGTTGGGGTTTTTTTACTATTTTTGTGTTTTTCCTTAAACACCAAGCACGTGGGTTCACAAACAGCGTCGTGCATAGCACCAAGGTCATTCCAGTTGCTTCCAAGTGCCGCTCCCCCAGAATCGCAGCCCTGCACCTGGGACACAGTTCTTCAGGCAGGAAATGATGCTGCCTCCTCTCGTCAGGTGATGGTCCAGCGCGGAGGTAGGAGCTGTCTCCGCTGCTCTCACTGGCACATGAAAGGAGACGGCTGAGGCTGGAAACACCGCTCCCGCCGTACATGTCACCTGGCACAGAAGGCCATTTTCTTTTGATTGTAGTCCATTGCTCTATTATAGATCTTTTTTTCAGACAGGGCAAAGTAAGTTTGAAAGTGTCCTGGTGTGGAAAACTGGAATTGTGGCCAAAAGGAACTATTCCACCAGTGCCCAGGAGACAGGACATCTCAAAAGGAAGGTCACGTCTGTCTTCATCTTGTGTGCAAGCTTTATGGGGCCGTTTTTAGTTATCTGCACAACAGTGTAGGTTCCCAAGTCAGGCGTCCAGGAAGTAAAAAGCAGCCAGCTAGTAGCTGGTTGTAAAACTGTGCTTAAGCCATTGGACCAGCATCACAAAACAAATCTGTTGCAGCCTTAATTCTGTGGGATTTTTAAACTCTTGATTTAACAACTGTAGTTTTTCCCTTTGGAGTGTGTATTATTTTAAGAAATACACTTTGTATCAGAAAATCATTCCCAGGACTCTGAAACATTGTCCTTCACTACCTTATTACATAGTGATTCTTATATGCTRAAAAATACTTAACAATAAAAACTTACTGCTTTCAAAATACTAACATGATCCAGCCCTTTAGATTGAGAGCCTTCAGAAACTTAAGGCAGCATCTACTTTCTCCTCCATAATCATTGCTTATGCAATTGTTATATCTGAATGACCAGTGATCTATTAAATATCTAATGGATCACAAGTGCTTGATGTATCTTGAAGGTAATCTCATTTTGGATAYAGAGCATGTTTACTGGTTTTGTAATTGCACATATCAGAAGTCTAATATGAGAAGTATGTCACATGGCACATTTACTCCAGATACAACAAAAGAYTCATTGAAATTGAGCCTCAGATTCCTTTCACCTAAGATATGAAGCTGTTCCACCATCACAACTTGAAAGAATCAAATTTCAGCAGGATGACCAATGCGGTTTCAATGAAAGGTGAGATACAGACTGGCAAGTCAGCTGGAGGGGTCAGAGAGATGCTGCAGTAACCCTGTTCCAACACGTGTATTTTTAGATATGATACAATTCTAGCTTTTTGAAGATAAAGAGAGAGAGAGCATCTATCTGAGGAGAATAGTAAAAGAAAAATAGGTAGGGTTCGAGATCTTTACCAGTCTTTTAACTGATGTTTGATAGACCTGGGGGAGTATCATTAGACAAGAGAGGATGCCAAGGCCAAATATGGGTCACCGAATGGATCGTGGAGCTACAGAAGTGCAGAACAAGGGTCCATCCTTCTCTGGAGATGTTTTATTSCTGTGAATCAGCAGTTTATTCTGAAAGGTTTCCAGGAATAAAAATCTCTTCTTTGTAATGTGATTTTTAATAAGAGGTAAGAATAGAGTGACAGTTCTCACGCCTGTTATTGCTGCTGCCATTGTATGGTACGAATGCTCCCCGAGCAGCSTGCAGTGTATCCACTCCAGCAGAGATCACGTGTAGCCATGCCAGAGGTGAACTGGAGCTGTTTACTTGGACAGCTGAATTTTTCCAGTCCCAGTAACTCCTAGAACATTTTAAACATGTTGGATTTTACTCCAGTGGAAGTTAGTTTTTTATGCTTCAAAATGTTTAACCTCAAATAGGGAAACATATCACTTAGTAATTAAAAAAAATCCAGAAGGTAATAAATGGGTATAGGTTGAAAAATTACTCTTGCATAATTGCTTCCTTAACACTGTCATGGACGTGGGAAATATTTATATGAACTGTGCCAAGTTCCTTCTGCAGAAAGGTCATATCTTGCAGCCAGAATAGCAAAATGCCTGTTCCATACCCATTTCTGCTGAGCGAGCTGCAGGGTATGCTATTACAGCCCACACCGGGGCAGGGCCTATGGCAGTTCTCACAGACTGCAAAATTTCGTGCTTAATATATGAATACACTGATGTTTACAGTGTCCTTCTCATGTTGTGTGTGTGTGTGTTAATGTTTCTTCTTCCATTAATTGTGCTGAATTTTCTTTTTGCCTATCAGTGGCGAGAACTCATCTGTTTTGCACTACGGCCATGCTGGAGCCCCAAATGATAAGACTATTGAAGACGGAGACTTGTGGTAAGTAAAGGGTTAGAGTTCRTTTGATATTTTTGTTACCCTACTGCTGTTTCCATACATGCATTGTGTGTCCTCTTGGACTTAAGTAGTAAAATGATGGCTGCATAATGATGAAAGTCTAAATCTTTAAAATAGCATGTAATTTTGCACKCCAGACTAGTCTGTTTTCTTCCAAAGGTCCTGTTTACCTGCATCTCCAGTTGAAAGGGAAAAGAGAGATTGTTTTCAAACACTTCTGTGCCAGAGGCACTTAGAATTTAATTTAAGAAATGGCTGTATTCTAAGCACAGGGGCAGTTGCAAAAAATCTGAGTTTGTTCTTGAACCTCGGATCCAAACCTCGGCTCTGATGGTGGGGTGGAGGGTCGAGAGAGTGTTGGCTGCTTTTAAAGAATTGCATCAAATTGCAGTATGGATTAGATCTTCAAATGCTTATGTGCACCCAGATGCCCAGACTGAAAGTAAACTTCTGAATATGTGAGGAGACCAAACTCATCTCGGTTCAGGTTAGGCCAGGGTGCTTCTAGTTCTGTATTGTGCTAAAGATTTCTAAAAAGATTTAGCTTAGAGTTTAGCATTGCCATAATACAGTTGCAAATACCATAAATTTTTCTCTACTTGCATTACATATCCACATGCTTTGCAGTATCACTGCAGGTAAAAGCAGGGTGAATGAAAACACCAAATACATTGCTGTAAGTTGAAAGACAAACCTAATTGTGTGGTGTGTAACATAGCAGAATATAGCTTTTGTACTTTACCTCCTAAGACTTTGGTCAAAAAACCTGCATTTATAAAAGTGCAGAACTAGTTTTGGAGGAGTTAATCACTGACATTCAGTGCAGGATATGTATTAGATTACTTTTGTAGCACGTGCAAAAAGGGTGCAGGGATGTATTTTCACAGTAGAATGTAAAGGTGTGGAGGAAAGCAAATTAGTATTATCACAGATAAGCTCAAAAGCTATTATGGAAAACAAATTGAATCTCAGAAGTAAAAAAATATGCCTTGTTGTTAATGTTCTGGGCACATCTGCAGGTGCTGCAGAATGAACTTACTGAATTACAGATAGGTGATTTCTTTTTAATACTGTAAAAACTTTTTTAAAAGCTTTTTGTACAATAGTTTATGTATTATCTTCATCTGTGGTGAATAGTTTACTAAACCCATCAAATACTGACTTTAATTTATGCAGGACAATAGGTTTGACTTATGATCACGTTGTGTTTGAGTAGGTAATATGCTGTGAGGTTTTTTTGATCAGGCAGGACACACCAACATGATACTGTATTGGCTGTGGCATTCAATTAAATTTTCAAAAAAAGTGTGTAGCCTGCAGGAAATCTCAGCATGTGTTGCTGAGAGAAGATATGCCACAATGCATTATGATGTCCTGTATTTCAAATTAAGGCCTTTAAATGGTGAGGGGAATAGGATAACTGGGAGACCTCAGGGTGAAGGGTATATATAGGACCCTTTTACTTACAGTCTCTGAGGACTGTTTAGTGGATGGCTGAAGTCCTTCCTAAACCCCCAGAGCACATACCAAGACTCTTCACAAACTCAGATTTCCTGCTGTATGGGCAAAATCTTAAAAAATGTTTGGGTTTTATTAGCCTCAGATATCTTAATGTCAGAAAAGCATAATCTACCAAGCACATTGATCACTTAAGCGTTTCAAAACTACTGTACTGCAACTCCACGTGGTAACCATCTCAACAAAGAGAACAAGGTTTAACCTAGTTTGAAATATCCTCTTGCTGAAACGGTCCAGTTGCATCTTTATCTTGAGATGAAGTTTGTCAGGTGTAGACTGGCTTTAGCAAGTGAGTGCTCATGTGTACAAGCACCTGGCCAGGCTTCAGTCTCTGCCCTTGCCTCTCCCGCTGGCTGATACTCACGTAGCCGTCAAACTTTGCTCCACACGATTTTCTTAGTATTTTTCTCAAGTGAGAGTAAAGAAATTACAAGAAAATGTAATTCCATTTGTGTAAAGACAATTTAAAAATACACTCATTTTCCACAGTTAAAAATAGTGTTTTGGAAAAAATCTTGAGCTAGCATACTTTAGCAGCATACAAATTATGACAAGGCACTACCTGGGTGGTTTTACTGTATGCTTTTACCAATTTCTGAAGTGGGTGTAGGTGCACGTGTATATGCATACAGAACAGGTTATTAAAATGACAGTATGCTGATTGGTATGTATAGGTTAGAGTTTGTATATTTGGCTCTCAATTAAGCTTTTTAATAGCTACTGGGAGCCCTCTGTTGGATAATCTTAGGAAGCCCTGAACATAGGGAAAAAATGGCTTTACTGTCGGTGAGAAAGAGGTTAGTGTTTTTAGGGTTATTTCTGCTTCTGCCAGTATTTTGGTATAAATCTAATGTAATGATTCCTTTACTTGTATGTAATAGAATCGGAAGATTGGGTACTTGGTATGATTTTTATGAAATTATTCAGCAGGGTTTCATGTCTTTTTTTTAACATTATGTAGTGGATATGAATAACATTCACGAGTTTTGCAGAAATGTGAAAGATTTTTATGTACGAAGCAGTGCAGTGCAGTAAGTGTCAGTAAATAAGTTAACAAAGCACCTGAATATTAGAAAAAATACATTTGGAAGACCAGTGCTTTGCTTCTTTGAAACACTCGAGTGCATGCGTTGTTTGCTCTTTTAAAAATRTAAGTTACAAGGATTTGGTGGTATCAACAGGAGATCATAGGCAAAAATACTTGTGCTATTGCATTTTTAATTTTTTTTTAACTGTTATTCTGACTCCTCCTTCAAAAACTGTGGCAGGTTTAGAACAGCCTGATTTTATGATGTTCATTTTTGAAAATTAATTTACATCAAATGGTTTTATTGCTTCTGTAAGAAACCGGTATGGAATTATATCTCTGATATTGCATCGTAATCCACATTTTTAAAGGTACAGCTTCTGCGCTAAAAGATCTCAGTGCAAGACAAGGACTATAAAGAGAATTTCTGACGCTTCTGGTTAATATGGACTGTCTTGCTAAGCAGGGCTGTCATTTTTAGTCTATTAAATATTAAAAACAAAATAGCTAACACAAAGCATTATGATTGACATAGAAAGAAATCAATATTTTTAAGGAAGTGTAGGTATTCAATAGATACATGCACTTAACTGATACTGATATTAGAAGTAAATATTGCAGTAACAGCAAGTCAGTGTTTTATATAAATAATTCATGTACTATAACATCTATGTGGTGAACATTTAAATTGTATGATCAATATGGTCTAAACCAAACACGTTTCCTAAGCAAGTGTCCATTGTCTCCATGGTCAAAAAGGTCAAGCAGATAAATGGGTAGGCTGTGACCACCCTTATGAATCGCAGTTCTAGGCACTTGACCCTTTCACTCAGTATTACCTTTAAATAAAATCTTCTACTCAGAATGTGGCAAATCACAGCCTGCAGTGATGACGTACAGCCAGGCTAATGTACAAATACCGATTTTCTTCTGTTGTCTTAAATGTGTGACAGCTTGGATTGAAACTGAGCCGTGGACTGAGGTTTACTACATCGTCTCAAGGTATTGCATTACTCATTGTGTGCCAAGACGCCTGCTGTTTCTGTAGTGAGGCTGTAACTACGTTTTGTAATATGGAAAGTGGAGTCATAAGCAAAAGTGCTTGTTGTAGTTTGCAATCTCCTGCCCTGTACACGAGAGGCCTCCATCAAGGCCAGAGCCAGAAAGTAACCAAACCAAATTTACCAGGGGTTTTTGAGCCACCCTCCCAACCCCCCAGTCCAGTTTGGGTAACCAAAGGTCTTTCAAAGTTTGGTGGGGAGTAGAATGAAATTAAAAGTTGCTACTCAAGAATTAAAAGAAAACCCAAAACAAATAAATTCAAGGACCAGAGATCTGACTCCCTGCTATGCATGTATCAAGAGCACATGAGCACCTGGGGCTCCTGCCCATCAAATGGCATCCCCTGCATTACTCGTTCTTCCTGGCAAGCGTCTCATGATCTCTCCTTTTGCAGCTATTTTGCCTTTGTTCGCACTGGGGAAAGAGATTGGTTCAGTGGTTAGAGAGCCCTCGTGGGAGACAGAAACCTCTGGTTTCAGCTCTCCTCAAACTGATCTCTGACTTTGGCTGGAAGTTATGACTTGACCCTGGGAAATAGCATCCGTGAAAAGTTCAGTCAAAGCCAGTGTGTTTCTGCGAAAAGAGTTGGTCTCAACAAATCAGCATCTGCCTTCTGAAAAATGAAAGCATCTGCTTTCTTAAAAATGAAGGAAGCAAATCGCCTTGGCTCCTCCCTTCTGTCTTCTGCCCCAGTGCTGCAGCATGGAGCCATACCATGGCTGTTGGGGAAGGAGAAAACTGGCCATCAAAATAGATAGGGTGCAGCAGAGGAAGCCTGTGGCAAGGCAAACGTCTCTTCTCACCTTTGTGGTTCGGTGGTTTGTTGTAGGAACCATCGGAGGTGCTGAACCTGAAGTGTGTACTTTACATTTTGATTTTGAGAAGTTATTCAGGAAAATGATAGTTTATTGCATTCAATTTGCTGCCTAGCAGTTTGTGCAGCCTGCCTTTGTGGATTCCTGGCACCGCCATGCACCGAAGGCACATCAGGAGTTGATTGTTTTATTGCAATTGATCAGCAGGGCTCCTGCAATGTTTGACAAATAGAAAATGCTTCTATGATCTTAAAATAAAGGTTGATTCTTCATGATGAGGCTCACGCTTAAATAATAGAAATGTGAGAAAATAAGCCTGACCCCAGATGTCACTGAAATAGATATGGCTATTACCTGAGATAGTTTTCTGCAGGTGTCAAAGTTGCAGGTCTTGGTCTCTTTATGGCAAATGTGTCTCAGTGAAAGTTCAGCACCTAGTGAGCAACGTTTATTGGCTGGTTCACTGACCTTCCAGCACTTGATGACATTTGTGGGGGTTAGTTGGTCCATTCCTGGCTTTGCAAAATACTGAAAATAATTGTCTATTCTGCTGAAGCACTCGGCATTTTTAACATTTTGAAATATCCTCCTAAGTCACAATGTTAACGGAGGTCTGCCGGATGCGTGGCACCGTCTCCTTTCCCCACACGTGGGCAGGTCCCTGCTCTGAGCCCCGCGGCTGTGCTGTGTCTGCTCCGCGCACCCCGAGCGGGACGGGCGCTTTGGTACGTCCACCGGCGGGCCGGGGCCCGATGCAGCACGGGCAATTAACCGGGAATACTTTCCTCCCTGGAGTGAGGGCCAGAGTGTAATTTATTAAGAGGGCTTGGGTGAAAGCATAAGTAAGGGGAGTACAGCATCAACTGCTTGTGGAGTGCAGGGGATCTCAGAGASAGAGACCATTAACTTGTATTCACAGTGGCCCTATCTATTATTTATAAAATAAAACTAACTTTAGAAGTTCAGATGGAAGCAGGTTGGATCATCAGATGGTGTCTTGCATTTTATTTGACTGTTTCTTTTAACACTCTCAGATTTAAGCTTACTGATTTCAGTGAAAGCGTGGGGAAGAGTATAGTACCCTTGGTGAAGCAGGACGCTACCTGCTGCAAAAGCTCACTGCTGTTTCCATGACCTGCTGGTGATGGCAGTAAAATGAGTTTTACCTGCAAATATTTTTATTGCATTCAGGTACCAGAATTTAAGCACTAGGGAAGTTTTGTTAGTGTCACAAAATCAAACACATCCTSTCATAAAAGTACAATCTTAGCATAAAGGCATCTATGTTAAAAGTTTTAAATATGTCTTGGCTAAATTAACAGGTATTGTTATTTTTTTTAGCCAAAAAATAGAATTGGGGATAYGGAAAGCAAAAAGACAGAATAATTAAACTCTGAGGAATATTTTTGTTCCTATTTCTTTCCTTAATATCCTAATGCAAATTTAAGGCATCAGAATAATATTGACACCAGGGGGCACTAAAATAAGTGCTCTCTGGAAGGACATGGTGATTGTCCCATGTTTTGATGTTGGTAAAGTGTTGTACTTGTCAGAGCAAAGGCACAGCATCCTTCCAGGAGCGCTGCCTTTATGTGTATAATGTGCATGCCGCTCAAGTGGTGTTAAACTTGGCTTTGTTTCCTTCCATTTGGCACTTGTATGTACCTTTTAATAAATTTTTTATTATTATAATTTCTGGTGCTGTCAGAAGATCCTATTTAACTTCTAGTGCTCCTCCTCTTGTCATTTCAGAAGCTTTGTTCATCATAGGGAATTTTTCTTGACTGCAAGTACAGGTAGTTGTGAAAGGTTGTTCTGGATGAAACGGAGAGGGAAGATGCTAAGTTTTCAGGGCTTTTTATTTTTTAATTACTCAAAAGAGATGTAGGACAATTTTCAGACTTCCCAGAGTTGTTGGTCACTCCAAGGTGTGTGAAGAATATTGCAAAAGAAAGTTGCTTATTGCAAGAACTGGTCAGATTCAGTTGTTCATGGTTATTCATGAAGGCTAAGCCTTCTATTAGGTAAAATAGAAGTTACTTTGCTAATTTTAGTTCTTTGATCTAAAAGCATAATATATGGTTTTCTACAATCAAAAAATTTGTCAGATAAGCTTTGTGCATTTATCTTTTATATGTACACACACAATATGCATGTGCAGTATCCATATTGCATTGAAACTATATCAGCATATTTATCTTAATATTATACAGTATTATTTGTAGAAAATGCATTATTCCCTTTTTTGCAGGGATGAGTAAGCGTATAATACAAAAGGACTTTTTATGAGTACTGGGYGGCTGTCAGTTTATTTCAGGAAAATATTGAGAAGACTTTCAGTAAGTCAACTAAAAGACTTAGGTGAGCTTGAAAAAAGTATGCTACAAAAGATGATAGGAGTTTGCTGTGACTCTTTTCCAAGCTCTTTTTTTGGAATTTACACTGTGTTTTATCAAGTTTTATGATACTAATGTCAACCTATAAACCAAAATTCATTTGTCCAGGTGGGGGCAATGTTGCATTAAAAAGCAGGAACTGACCAATCTTTTTGCATCAGATAATAGAAGTCCTGCCTTTTCCACCCCAAGTAYTTCATTGTCTGCTATTAAAACAATTTATCCTACGGAACAAAATATTGTATTTATTACTTCTTGAAAGCACTGCTTTTAAGATCCCAGGATATTAATGTGTCAGATGTAAATGCTCAACTATTTTATGTGGGTGAGACTCGTATTTTCATTTGGCCTCGTGCATTTTTTATGCATTTTGAAGTTTGGTGCTGTAATAATATGCAAAAATTATGGTTAGCTTTAACCTTTCAGTCTGCAGTTTTGAAACAACTTGTTGTTAGTTATGGTTTTGTTTCTAATAATAATAYGAAGTACATTGCTACTACTTACTGGTTGATTGCAAAATCAACTGGCTATCCATTTCTGAAATAATTCCTTTGGCTTGATTCCTCTGGTTTGATTAATATTTACTGTTTTCATCAAGTGTAGGTATTTTTTCCTTTCATTGTGCCTATAGACTATACTAATTTTATGCTAATCTAGAAAAATTGAATTTGATTTAAAATAGAAAAATATATTTGCCAGAATTAACAATAATTTTGCTCTAATTGAATATTTGTTCTGTTAGTACTGGTTAATTCAGACTATGAGATTGCCTACTGTTAGAAATGTATAAGCCTTTTAGCCAAAGCAGAATATTAATAGCCTGTTTGCTGTAACAAATTTTAGCTTTCCTTTAAGTGCTGTGTTATGGTCTGCCTTTTAATTTTATGCTCTCCATACATTATAATGTAAATTAAATGTCTTTTTAATTGTCACCTGTAAATGAGTTTTATCTGTCATAGTTTTAGATTAGCATTCCCAGCGTAGTCTGAAAAAACCTGAGAGCGTGAAGTTGCTTTGGCTCTTGTTGGACTGATTTGACTAGGGTGTTCATCTCTATAACTAAAACAAGCAGGGTAAAACCTAGGATTTTTTTAATAGCTGTTGATGTATTGATCGTTTATAAATGCCGTTTAGTGTAATCCACTTTTTATGGCGGTCTTTGTTAATACAGATACACATAAAGTATGTTAGTACTCCTCTTGATGGATGTTGCTTATCTTGGATGGACTTCAGTAGCAAAGTATTCTTGCTCTTGGTGTGGGGAATTCAATTGTATAGGCCAAAATACAATTTTAAACCACTGTATGGCTCAGAGGGAAGGTACAGTTAAGTCTCCAAYGCACTCTTTGTGTATCCCCGCTGAACCAGATGTAATTGCCAATCCCTGTATTCAGCACAGCGTTGGGTCTTCTCTTGCGTCTCTTCAGAGAACCACTTGTTACCCCATGGTGGAGGCACAGCCTTGCAGAGCCGGGGCCTCAGGAGGAGTCCTCCTAGTGTAATACTGCTCCACACCGAGGGTGAACCAATTTAGGTCTTTAAAGCAAGAACATTTCTGATGTCAGTTGTACATTGCAGTACGATACTTTCAGCTCAAGGTGCTGCCATGAAGGGTAGGTATTTTTTCTGAATAGGAAAAAAGTGTTCTTACTGGCAAAATAGCATGCTTGGCTAGGGCATGAGCAGCCTCCTTTTCTGAAATACTAGCTACTGCCTTCATTACTGCACACTTGTTTGGACCTGTGCATGGAAAGGCTATCAATTGTCTTTTTTTGCATTCAGTTGTCATCTTCTGTAGCGTACTCTGAACCCCGTGTCTGGTGGATTCTATTTGAGAACTGATAATTTGGAGGTTGCTTGAAAASCCCAGGAACAACTATAGGATATCTAAAAAAACTAAACAAACCTGTACCATTGGACACTGGCCTGGTTTTCATCATGGAAAAAAATTGGAAGCCTTAATCTTTTGCTTATATGGACACACGTGTGTGTGAGCACACACATACACACATAAGAAAACTTGACAGTATTTACCGTAAAAATCAGTAAGTAAAGGTTTGACACTTCACCTACTCCTGTGATCTCCAGTGGTTGGTTGTCCAGGCTGGGGAACACAGGTCAGAGTCTCCAAAAACAGCTGCTAAAAGCTAAGGCTCTTAAGTCCAAATGTTAACACCTAAGAATGGTGGCCTGCGTTAGAAGTATCAAACTTCTACAGTTCAACTTTAGTGTAGGTACCTTCCACTTCTCAGTAGATATCTAGAAATAGACTGTTTTAGATAACTGCAGAATTTTAGTAACTTGAAAAGGTAGCTGTGTTGTTACTCTGTGCTGGAATCTCACATTCTGGTGAGAAGCTAATGAGGTTTGCTCTCCTCAGTTTGATTGGGAAGTACTCAGCTGCCAATACAGGTTTCTCCTTGCACGCTCCCTTCTCTTCCCTGCAGCTCTGACATCCTTGCTCCTTGTTCGAGCAAGTCAGCCGGAGCAGTGATGCCCCAGATACCGCCTTTCCGATGGGGAGGCTCCTTAACGGATGGAAACTGGCCAAGACTTYGGGTTTGCCGCCATCTCTGTTAGGTTGACTTTTCAGCAAAGAATTGCTTCTGCTAAAGAAAGTACTGTTGCTATTAAATATGCCAATTAAAAATGGATAATAATTAGGATAATAAAGCCAGAAAAAATCACCCATTCAGCAAAAAGACAAGCCAAACAGGTAATCCTTTTGTCAGAACTTCACCTGAGACTTTCCCTGATCTCTGGCGTATTGCCTGCGTGAGTCCAGCGGAGGTGTTAAGTAGGCAGTACTGACACTYTACCTTCTGCATCTTGTGAAGCCTCCATTGCTGCTGCCTCCTTCTCCTAACCCAGCAATACTAGCTTGGTGTTCCCAGTTCTTTATGCAGCACTTCTGTATTAGAGACATCTCTCTGCTTAGCAGAAACTCTGGAAGATGGCACTCGGGCGAATTCAGCTAATCAAAAGTTTTTTGGCTCTTTGCTCTGGCAAASTTAATATTTTTAATAAGGCATTAATGTGAAATGCATGGGGGTGGAAGAGGGGTGATACTTGATCATGGGAATTGGTTTATTTAATGCAGAAGCTTAAGGCTGTTGTCTTAGATTTCTTCAAGAGAGAAATACAGTAAGCAAGGGACTCCTTCTTAACCTGTGTGTGAGAATAGCACATAAAATCTTACTAGAGTATGTGGGTGTTTACTGAACCAACTCTTAGGTCCAGCTCATTCAGTGAATTCAGTGAGATTGAGATTTCATCTCCTGTGAGGTAAATGGATCTGAAGTTCTTCTTGACTCCAATTATTGTGTGAGGACACTCCCACACACTTGTTGGTTGAGGTAACCATTTTTTCTTGGCAGTGGGGATGGAGCAGCAGACCAGAGGCACACCTTCCTTGGGACTGCAGGGCAGAGCGGAGCACATCCACCTACTGCTGCTCATCTCTGCATCAGGCTGCTGCCTTRCTTCTGGGAGCCAGTGTCTCTGTGTCTGTTGCAGTGAGAGGAAATCCTGGGCAGCACAGGGCACGAACACCTGGAGAAGGTTTTTTTTGTTGTTTGGTTGCTCTCTTTTTTTTGTTGTGTTTTTTTTTTTTTTAATACAGCAAGCCCAAACTCCTGCATATTCCTGCTGTAGCCACTGAAGGACTCTGTAGTTGGCATTGTAGGTTCAGGCATGCAGTCCTCTCTCCTTCAAAATTTAATGTGTACAGATGTGGGGGTTTTTTTCCACCCCGTTCCTATCTGAGCAAAACTTAGTGGCATATCTTGTCATCTTCTGTGAGCGAAGGTTGAGACGAGCCTCCCATTATCTGTAATAGTCTGAGAAACCCTTTAGTGAGAGTGCTACAAGAGGAAAAGATGCGAAAGTCATGGAGAAGGTAGACAAGATGAAAAGACACGGTTGAGGACAAACACAAAAAATACAGGGCTACATGATTATGTAAATCACAGCTAGATGAAGAATACTCATGTAGCTGTTTTGTGTCTTTGCAATTGCGTTACCTGTGTGGGCTACAGGATCTTCTTTTGAACACGAGTCTTGGACAAAAAGCCTGATGTTTTCTTGTGAATACCCAGAACCCCATTTCCTACGTAAAAAATATTCTCTAGCATTTTTCTAAGGTTACTCTAGACTCCAGGGGTGCTGACAACAAAAAGCTGGCCTTAAGTCAGCGAGCCAAGCCTGGCTTCGGCTCAGAGCCAGTACAAGCTCTCTCTGTACCATGTCAGATGGAAGCTGGTCACAGCAGGGCACCTCTTCCAAAAAACCTTCCTGAGCATGATAGGACTTCACCCTATACTGTTCCAGTTCTCTGTTGGGGTTTGCAATGTTATCTTACTCAGTGTTGCTTTATAAATTGGTAACTCTTGTCTAGTCAGGATACAAGTGGATAAGAAAGTGTGTCACTTAACTCTCCACTTTCTTACTTCTGATATCATTTACTATAATTCATTCTTGTGGTCTGCTATTAAACCACCCTATTTCCAAATCACTTGGCACGTTTCCAAATATGTATCTCACAGAAATGCTGATACGTAGTTCCCTTAAGCTTGAAATTGCCTTAGAAGTATTTAACCAAACAAATGGTTCTATTTTCTTAGTGCATGAATACTTCAAGATTTAATTGCTGCATGAAGTCTAAAGCACRAAGCGCTTTCTGTGAACTCGGAGCAGAGTACGGAGAGATCACACAGAATAATACCTCCAGCTGGGGATGACTTGTTCTTGTTGCAATAGCAGGCGGAAAAAGTTGTGTGTACCTTTACTCCTGTAGTCCTAGGACTGGGCTGGCACCAGTTCATCTGTGTGGCTGCTCATAGGTATGYTGGTTAATAATGGCTCAAAACCCTAAAACCTCAGTAAATGTCGCTGAGTAAAGTGCATCAGCATTCATACMTGTTTACCTTTAACCTGAGGTACGACGAGGGTACAGCAAGATATGACGGTATCAGTTTTCTAATTGCTAATCTTGCAAACCCACTCGGGGGAAGGGAAGGTTTTGTCCTGAGAACAGAAGCTGGGGAGGACGCGGGTTGCCGGTGGGTGACACTCAGTACAACCCCGTGCCGGAGCGCGTTGCACCAGGAGGAAATCCAGCTGGGTTTCACCGCAGTCATCGCTCTGCGGCATTAACAACTGCAGAAGAATAATTTGKTTTTATAACTATCGTGAGGAGATCCAGTTCTGAGTATACACACCAAGCAGATCTGTAGAGCAGGAAGGTGACAGCTTTACGTGTTAGCTCGTGGGAGTAGCTGTAGGCTTCCCAAGAAATGCCTGCGAGAGCTTGTCTTTGGGTTGGGTTGGTGGTTGGATCATAACAATTCATACACGTCTCAGATATCCCAAATAAAGTATTGCTTCCCATTGTGATATTGGCCATAATTTGCTTCATTGCCTGGCAGTTTCAAATTATTTGGCAATAAAAGTGTCAGCAAGCCTATAAAAGTAAAACACATGCTTAGAGGAAGATGATGCTTTATTTTTAAAAAAATCGTATACAGTGACTTTACGAAGAAAAGAACCGTGGCCGTTTATAGTCCACAGTTTTCAAATCTAAAGTGTTACACAAAGTGTTTTGTGATGCTTCACAGTCAGAATTTAAGAAAGCTAAAATCGATATCAAAATGCATATTATTTTTCTGTGCTTGAAAGGCAAAAATGTAATTATAAATTTGCATTTTGTGATGCCAATATTCTGTGAAAGTAACACAGCCACGTCTTACTCATCTGTATTGTTTCAGAGGGACGGGAGGGGAAAGGAGCTTTTGCGCATCATGTCATGTACGTTTCAGTTACAGTACTGGCTTACAAGCCTATATTCACTTTACAGGACCTGAAATATCTTCTCCAAGCTCCCGTCCTGGGTTCCTGCACAGGCAGCAGAACCCCAGTTTGGACGGATGCAGAAGGGCCGCTGCCAGCGGCACCGGGGACCTGCCGGGGAGGGGTTGAGAAGCTCCTGTGAGGAGAGGCACGTCCAGCCGATCCTTTCTGCGAGGCTGTGGAATGTGACACGTGTTTCGGCTTCTTTTCGACTTGATACCGTTTTATGTACAAAATGATTTTAAGTTGTAGTGTCAGACCTTTTTCCTGTGAAAGGAATGAAATGCTCTTAGTAATTTTTGAAGGTGACTTCTAAAACAGATGCAGAAGGCAACTTTTTTTTTCACACTGTTGGCTAACGTTGTATTAATGATACGTAAGCAAGTCGTTCTGTCAGTAGAGCAACTGACGGGTTATCTGATTTTTCTCATACTTTGCATTGTTCAGTTTTAGTTAATAACGTTTACAGTGTTTTGCAATATGTTTGGGAGGAAAGATTATATATATACACAGAACTGAAGCCTCCCATAGGAGAGCTATGCCCATGCTTCCAAGGAGTTTGGAATATTTTTGCTCTGCGTCTTTTACTTGTGGTATAACTTCTTATTAATTCTAGAAACCAAATTGAAACAGTAACATGGAATTCTTAGAGAGTGCTCAGGTCTTCTGTCTGTTAAATCTGCTTTATAGACCATGCGCTTTTCACCCTGAAATGAAGCCAGGTAGGTTTTTGTTCCTTTTGCTCCCAACAAAGTGATGCAAAGCCAGATCAGCTTCTCTGTCAGAAGGTTTTGAAAGAGATTGAGCTGTGCAATAAAAGACTTCATCAGCTTCAAGCTAAATCAGCGAGCACTTTGACATAAAACCGCGTGCCTCTCTCTGATCAGCGACACTCTTTCTCTGGCCGCCTTCCCGTTTGAGAGCCTGACAGTCTCAGACACATCATCTCTGCATTCATTGAAATCAGCAATTAACAACTGCATCCTTGCTGAAAAAGGAGTGGGGAAAGGGTTGTTCTGGAATGAAATTTTTCTTCATTCAACAGAAAACTGAATTCGCAATTAAGACAACATATGCAGTCTGCTAGACATGTAGCACTTATGTTTCCCTTTTAGATGAATTAATAGAGTTTGGAGATACTTTGTTATATTATTGCATGTGTTACTCTACATTAAACAGTTCTTAAAAGGTAAGCCGTGGGTCAAGATGGCTGTAAGGCCTATTTTCATTTGCGCATTTAAATTGTTTAGGTTGCTGCTACATTTGATAACAGTCCAAATAACATTAAATAGTTGTTTCTGTACATGACCCTTGTAAGACTGCATTATCAGGCAGGTAATTTTGTACATGCAATTGAGAACGTACTAAAATACATTAATAATATCTCTTTTACTAGTATTTAGTAGCAGTTACCATCTAATTTCAGGGTAAAATAAATGTTTTTTCTAAGGAACCAGGATTTAAGGAACCTGCTTTTAGAAACTTTTTCCAGTTAGTCAACAGGAGAAGATAGTAGCTCACATGCGTTTTATTTGACTTAAATGTGCTTCACCACTTATTTTGCCTGGCAAGCAAAGATATGAAACTGGAATCTTCTCAGGCTCCCATTTTTTCCTCAGGATAACTACAATATTTGGGCTATTTCCATGTCTTGGGCAATATTTTAACTAATGGATGTGTTCCCAGCTGAAGTTAAATGGAAGAGAATTCCCAATAAGAGCCAAAATATCTCCCAAACGTACAGTTTGGTTTGGATGCTTTTTCACTGAAGCATACAGGCTGGATGGTGTGTTGTGCTCTGAGGTGGAATTTGAAAGATCATCTTCCCTCATGTCTCCTCTTGTGTGGAAGCCAAGAAACCTGAACAAATGGTGCTTCCTAGCTTGTGAGCCTTGTTTTGGTGTACCATCAGCTTTGTGATTTYCCCCCCCCCCCCATTACTCAGTGCTCCAGTAACTCAAAAAAATACTTAACAACCACGGAGTGATGAATGGGTTTGAGAAAATGCTGATAAGGTTAAAGACATAGCTAAAATTTTGCCTGTGGTAAGTTCAGAATAACTATTCTCCAGGTAAAATATAGAAAGCATAGCAACTTCCAGAAGACATGGGCAGGGAGTTTGGAAGTTGTTGGTCACAGCTTTACTGTCACCATGCTGAATGGACACTTAACACTTGTAAATGCAACAGAGTTAGGYCACAAAACTGCTGCAAATCCCACAAAGCACCGTGAAACTTGATTTGTGATTTTGAAAGGGTTCAGCCTGGGGTAGGTTGAAAGATTTATAACTAATCTGAAATCTGTATCTTGTTGGCACGTTAGAGAACGTAGCAGCTTCTTACATGATATTTAGTTGCTGCAACTAGTTTTCTGTATCCTTAGATTTTCTGTGTGTATCATTAGTTATTTTTAGAAGCGAGTCTAACCATAAAATCAAAACTTAGGCAGTGTTGATGGGGTTTCTGATTTTGAGGTTTGGCTGGGCTGGTTTACAGTTGCTATGTTGGTGTCAAATCGTGGTTTTTTTACCCTGTGGGTCTGACATTTGCTGTCTATTGTGTATCTTTTTTCAATTAGTAAGTTTCTGTTTCAACATACCGTATTTCATATATAAGTGAATGTATAGTGTTTGTATTAGCTCTGAGTGTACGTGCATAAGTTTGCAGTTCTCTCTGTAGCATTCTCCTAAGGAGTTTGCTCCTGTAGCTTTAAGCCTTGTGCAGTTCCGCATCTGTAAACCATCAGGTTTGTTCCTGAAGTTCCAGTCCTGCAAGTCTCTCTGCAGGTGAACCTTGCCCAGTTTGGGGAGGCTGGCGATGACTTCAGCAGGGCTTGCACTCAGTGCAGAGATTTGTTCACGGAGGAAATTGTAGGGTGGATTTTAGAATTTCTTGGACTAAATCTTCATAAGTATGTGTCTGTGTATGCAATACAGCAAGAAGAGTCCCAACGCTGCTGAAATATTAGTTAGCTTTATCATTATTGCCTTCGTTTACTTACTGTCTGTTGTTTTCAGTAGCGGTTGTGTTGGAAATGGTGAACATTTAAAGCTGAGTGCTGTAGCACTTTTTGTGGTAGCTTATACTTAACTTTACCTAGTCATGTATGCTGGCTGGGGACAGAGCTACGCTGCACGGTTTTCCTAATTACAGCTGTAATTAGGACTCAATGGCAGAGAGGGTGCCCCAGTGGAGTGTCCTTCCTTCTGCTTGTGTTGTCTGACTGACCCTGCTGTGAAGCAGAAGCAAGAGGAAGAAAACTCCAAGGTTTTCAAACACAGTGAAGGAAAATTATATTTCTTACCATGATAAGACTTTCATACAGTTGGTTGAGGTGGTTGGAAGAAGACTTAAATTAGCAGATTTCAACTCTGATTCTTTACCTAAGAAATCAGGAGGTCACACAAATACTGTGTGTCAAGACCAAAGTCTTATATGTGAAATGTGCCTTCTTGTAATCAATATATGATGAACTAGGGGGGTTATTTGCTCAAGTATTGTTTGGTCCAAATGGTTATTTGGTTATTTGCTGGTTTTTGAGCCTGCTGAAACCAGTGCAGTGCCTTATCAGGTAGGCTCAAGAAGCATAGTATTGCAAATGTCTAACCTGGTTCTCACARGGGTGTAGAGACCCACTTGCTATTCTTATAGATTGTTCAGCTGCCAGAAATCAAACAGTGATGAATTATTGATTCATGTATAGAATAAATATGCTTCTCAAGGGGTAAACCAGTTTTTTTGTCCCCATAAAAGAAAGCCCTTAATATTTTTTTTTCTTCTATCTCTGATGCAGAAAACTTTACTAAATGTTCTTTTCTGGTTGGATCTTCCCATAATCCTTGTTGCTTTAATCCCTGTTAGGCAAGTTTGTCTTAAAGGAAAGTTCATATTGTGAGCAGTGGTGGTCAACCTTTATTGGGGACATTTTATTTAAACCATCAGATGCATTTTGACACTTAGATACGGGCGGCCATAATTTAATTAACATTTCTCTGTTAAGTTTTGAGGTTAGACCCTTTATGTGGTGCTAGCATTTCTCAGGAAAGAAAAAAGGGCATGTTTTTTTCTTCTGAGAAGCGGTCCTAGAAACTGGAACTGAAGAGCTTGAAGAGGATTCCTCATGTACTTTTTCTCTTCCTTCATGCRTTCTCTCAGTGTTTCCATCCAGGACCAGCGCAGCTTGTAAGGGTGTCCATTTAAGCCATATGTACTGCAGAGACCCTTCTGCTAGGAGATTCCAAGGGACTATCGTCTCATTTTATTAGGAACAGCATTCAAGTGGTGRTTATACGGCCAACTACCAAAATGCAGATGACTCTCAAGTGCAGAGCAAGAGAAATGTCTTCTGTTCTACTATTTCTTTGGAATTAAATTTTCATTTYTTCCCCCTCTGTTTCCTTTTTAGCCTGTTCGATATGGGAGGAGAGTATTACTGCTATGGCTCCGACATCACGTGCACCTTCCCTGCAAATGGAAGGTTCACTCCTGACCAGAGGGCTATCTATGAAGCAGTGCTGAAGTCGTCACGGGCTGTAATGAAAGCAGTCAAACCAGGTAAAAGATYGGTACATGTCAGCAGGAGTTGACGAGCTTGATGGCAGCATTCAGGCTGTCAAGACAATTATGTTTGGATTTTAGAAAGTGCTGGAAAGGAACAAGATGACAAAATTAATTTCCATGTTTAAACAGCCCCTTATGGAGGGTAGAGGTAGGACACACAACATTTTCCACCCAACACTTTTAAGGAAATAACACATAAACAATTACTAAGATTAAAAAGGTACTTTAATCTTCCACTTTTTTTTTTTTAATTCCTTTAATCTAGTGGTGACAGTTGTTACTCTGGTGTGTGTTTACACTGGCAGCCATCTTTTCAGGAAGCTTATGCCAAAGACTGAAGTCAGAGTTTGAGTGAACATGTGTGTCGTGCTTCAGTTTGTTTCAAGCATTTTATGTATTTTACGTGTAAGCTCAATAGAAATCTTCTGTCAAAAAAGAGGATGGAGTGTGCATCTTTGGGARGGGTTCTCAGACTTAAAAAGCTTTAGAAAGCACTGGCTATTGGGTACTTCACTGTATGCCTTTAAATTGCAGGCAAGCTAATTCATCAACTATACATTTTCATAGTTGAAACCACTGCCTGGCTTGATGAAAATCTTATTTTTCTCCAATTCTGCTTTCCGGGCAGCAAATAAATGCTTTTAGAGCTAACTGCTGCTGTGATTTTGAGTATTTCACTGGTGAAGGTACTTGAGCATTTCTCAGTATTAGTAATAGAACAGCTTTGAGAAAAATGTACTTAATGCACAAAGCACACTTATCCTTTAAATTTACCATATTAGCTTTCAGTCATTGGGCCTTGAGTGGATGGRCTTTCTGGATTGCCAGCCTGTAATTTTCCTGTTATACAAGCTGGCAGCAGCACTGTTCATTTGAGCGGCTTGGAAGGGAGCAACAACACTTGAAGCTTATCTGCAAAATGAGACTAGATATTTTGCCATTTTAATAACAATGTGCATTCTCCATCATCTGCTGTTTCTCCCCTGAAGAATCTTGTTCCTGTTCCCCTTCATAGTTTGCTCTGCATGTCAGTGCCGCCTTTAATTTCATGTACCATTTTTGGCAGTATTTCATGCTAATAAGTTGCAACTATTAGCAGAACTTGAGAGCTAATATGATGCTGTACTCAGGATGGTGTAGTGAATTCCTCAGTTTACTTAACACTTTATTTACAGCGTCAGAAAATAAGGACATACTAAGTTAAGTATTTCTGAAAATTAGTTGCAAGGATCCTTTACTAGCCTTGGGAGTTTGAGATTCATAGACAGAGAAATCATTCTTAATGTCTGGCAGAAGATGGGACTGAACTTCCTATTCTCACTGTGCTTTAGTTGTCTTGCCTGTTTAGAAGAATGGTGTAAATGCATTTATGCGCTCTATGAGACTAGTAATCATGAATTTCATGGCTACAGAAAGCAGGTTAAAGACACGTTCTGTGGACTGGTTCATTGGTTTGGTTCATTTGGTACCTCTGTGTAGTGAAATGCAACCTGGACCTTTCACACTCTGTTGAATTACAGATCTGGGTAGAGTCCTGCAACCTGCAAAAATTTTCACCATCTGGAAATGTCTGCTTTTTAGGTCTGTATGRCTTGTACCCTATTTTTTTTGCAGCTTTTAACCCATTTGTCCACTGATGCAAAARATTTTACAGTATTACTATATTTTCCTCTGATGAGCTCTCAAAAACACATCAAAGGCCAAAGATTCTTTACTACTGAAATTGGTATGAAACACTTAAAACAGGTAGTTGGTAGAAAAGTATTTACAATGTCTGAAATGAATTTACTATGTTCTAAAGACAGTTCAAACTGAAATGATGAGTTGGATTAAAGAGAGATCCTCTTGTATATACAACTTTAAATACTTTTTAAAATCAGATATTATTCAAATAGTTACTTAGTTATTTTGTTTCCAGTCACACTGCTTTTCTTACTAAARGGGACATAGGAGATAAAACATTTCTGTAAAAGGCTTTCATAAATCCCTTTAAAGAAATGTATCTGCTTTGTACTTTCCACCAAATTCCTTTAAAATGTTTTGGCTAGCTGTTTTAATTAAACGCTGAGACAGACAGAAAAACTGCTGTGTCATGTACTGTTGGACTGCTGGTTGAAAGTGGCATTGGATCTCCTGGAAGGCTAATATTCCACTGTAGAGAAAGAAGAAATGGAAACACTGACCTTCATAGCATGGTTAGTGTCACATACTTCTCAGGCTGCTGAGAAACCCCAGAGCCCCTCGAAGGGGTGGATGCAAACTGAATGTATTGTTACTGCTGCCCAGAGAAAGCCGTTTCTGTGGGAGAGGCTGCAGCCTCCTTCGTCTCGTTGAACAAACCTAATTTGTTAGCTCATTGACAAAGCACCAGGATCCGCTCCTGGGGGAGCTGGGTACTGTCACAGAGGGGAGCAGGAAGGGATGATGTAAATTCAGCTCTGAATTGTCTCTTCTCCCTGTCTGAGGGAAAGTTAATACTTTAGGTCTCCAAAAAAGGAGACAAAAGCTTGCAGGTTTAGAGGCACTAAATGTAAAACCCAGCCYCATCATGCTTTAGTCAGATTTTCTGAATTATGGAGCCCTTGTTCATTTTGCTATTATTTTTGTTTGTCTTCATTTCCCAGGGTTCCTAAGATCAAAGATAGTCAAGTGACTTGGCTCACATGGCAGTAACCATTCATGGGGCAGGCTATGCAGAAAGAGTGTACGCAGCAGAGTCAGCAACTGTAGAAAATGATATTTCTCTCCAGCTGCAGAATTGGGGCCTTAATTATGCCTTGTGGCAAAGGGTCACAGGGGACATCTAGTTGTTGTCTTCAGAAGGTTAATGATTCCCGGAGTCTTTCTCATTGCAAGATAGGGAGCGAGTACTTTAGGGAGAGTCACTAACCAAATACTGGGTTACATAACTGTGTTTATGGAAGGACACACATTTGCTAGCAACCTTAAACATTTTCTATAGATGTGTGTAGTTCAGAGATTTGCATTTCTTTTTTCAATTTGGCTCTCATATGAACCTGACTCTTGAGTGAAGTTACTTTCTGCGCGATAATAGACCTCCTAATATATTTTGTTTATACTTCTATATACAAACAGTTGTCATAATTTTAAAAATACTCCAAAACATTGTATTTATTGTAGAAAAGCATTCATCTGACTACATTCTGTGCATGGTCCAAACATGCAAACAGCTCAAATCACATATATGGGTCTCCCTACCTTCCAACTGAAAGAACAGAATTCCTTCTGCAAGCCAAGTAAGTTAAGAAACGCTCTCTGTGGGATTATAGCCCAAGTTCAGTGCAGTCGTCACAACTCCTGCCACAAACCAAATCTGTTTAAAATAAACGGGGAGAAAGACATATTCAGTCTTGCATAAGCAGCAATTTTGAAACTACTGAACATGGATCTCGTATGAAGACAGCAATGCTTGTTGCTGAAGCGAAAGAGTCAAAAAGGCGTGCTTGTGTGGCAGTGGGATAATTGTCTCTTTCCTACAAAGTCAGGCTCGTGATCCAAAATGTCAGAGAGGAATGTTGCATTTCTGCTTAGGGGATATTCTTAATGCGTCAAGTCCATCTGGGTTAAATTTACTCTTCCACAGAACTAAAATAGAGGGGCGGATGTGCAGAATATTGACACTTCCATTCAC
The DNA here is from genome assembly GCA_030449065.1 of Oceanodroma leucorhoa. Classification (NCBI taxonomy): domain Eukaryota; kingdom Metazoa; phylum Chordata; class Aves; order Procellariiformes; genus Oceanodroma; species Oceanodroma leucorhoa. The sequence goes on along the minus strand of JASVER010000007.1, from coordinate 9,777,428 downwards.
TTCTGTGGCTGAGGCATCATCTACTTCTTACTTAGCACAGTGATTTGAGAAACAATGCGTCTTTACATAGATATTCTACATGAAAAGAATTGTTAAAAAAGAGTGAAATTGTAAAGCCAAGTATCCCAGACTTAGAGTATTCCAGAAGTTAGTGTCCTAATTTGTCTAACTTTTGCACTGTTTTTTAATCTCATTAGATTTACTAAATTGATTGAGGCACATTAGGTGCACTCCTGGAGCACATCTCCCAGTTTACTTTCATCTGAAATGAATTCAGCTCATGCACTTGAAACTCCACTGTGTGAACCAAAACRCAGTAAGTGGGGACAACCGAGAGATTTCACCTCCCAGGATGATTGGAAGTAAAATCTTCTTATAGATACATGCATTGTTTCTCCCTCTGCTATCTTCATGCAATGCATATAACAGAAAGAGCTGAGCTAATGAGCAGCTATTCAGTAATTGATTTTAACCTTTTGTTCCATGTGTGGCCCAGAGCTGTTTATTGCTTACTGTTCAAAACCTGCTCTGAATCCAGAGTTATTAACGTCCTCAYCAGTTTTTCTCAGAGTGCTCATCATAACAGTACGCAGGTGCTTGGCAGGCAGTAAGTTTGCTTGCACTTCATCTTAGTGATGTGGAAGTGTGCAGCAGTTCCCCTTCTGCAGGCAGTGGCAGACAGGCTGGAGAAGCTAGTGTAAGAACTATTGACTCATTTGGGATTCCAAGATTGAAATTCATCAGACTCGAGATTTTTTTTTTAAGGGAGTTGAACATTGCTCTTGCTCAAACCCCAGCTGTTTTGACCTCTGTTACAGCTATGAGTGCCCAGCCTTTCTGCAAATCAGACTCCAGATTGTCAAGCCAGACACTGGTAAAATAAAAGAAAATTATTAACGAACAAATGTAAAATAAATAAAAATACAAAACTGTGTTATGAAGCAAGTTGCCTAGCATCCTGCTGGGAGTCTGAGTCTGAGGCAAGAATGGTTGCTAATTCCCAGTGGCAACATTCAGGTGCGTTTGCCATGCTTGCTTTTTTGTGAAGTCTCTTGTTTCTTTCCCTGCACACTTTCAGCTTTTGCAGCAGATGGAAGAGGAGTTATGTGAGGAACAGATATCTTCAGTAGTCTAGCAGGAGCAGTGCTTGCCTTGGAGTTAGTCTTCTGGAAATAAGGTAGCCCTAGAACTAAATGAACTTGGGGCTTCCTGTGGATTTGCATCTTGTCGTTGGTAGGAAGCTTTGGTTGGTCTGATGGAAGCTTTTCCACTGGGCTGAGTTACTTCTGAGGCTCTCCTCCATGTAAATTCTCCTGTCTGTCGTAACGCATGAATGGATGTTGCAGTTTTGCTTGCATCAGGTCTTCTGTCTTTTAGCCAGCTGCCTACATTACAAAATGTAGCACTGGGTTTATTCCTCTGGTAAGTGTCATTGAAAATCTCCAAAAAGTTTTAAAAGTTTTATTCTAGGACTGAAGAAAGCAGCAGCATCAAAAAGGCCTTGCTACTATTGAAATCCCATCTGAAGAAGTAGATGGTCATGTAACTAAAGGACTGGACTGTAAGGGTCCAAGCAAAGCTCACACAGACAGCATCAATTGATATTGCCTATCTCTGGAGTCCTTGATGCTGTAACCATAAAAATACTGCTCTTAGTGTTGCTCTCCCCCACCCCTGTAATTGCCCAGACTTAAAAAAAGCGAACTGTGGTGGAAGAAAAAATATTGTGTATCACAACATCAGTAGGCATAAGGCAAGGCTATATAGTGTAATGGTTAATGGCAGGGTTTGAGGTTTCAACTCTAATGTCTGTAGTACCTCCARTGGACAACCATCATGGTAGCAGTTGAAAGTCTGAACTGCAGGGGTAGACTAGACCCTTTTGTGAGCAAGTTTGACATGTTTGTTGACAGTACAAAGATCTGAAGAACTTGAAAGGGCACATGTGCATTGTTCCCAAATCTTGTCTCACTTCATTCTTTATCCCGGTCGTATAAGTTAGATCCAATGTCAATGTAATAGCTTTATCATAATTTGTCATAAGTTACACCTGGGAGACCAGTATTGTTTGCTCTTTGTCATTAATATAAATCTATTTAAAGAAATRTGTAAAATAATTGGTTTTGCTGAAAGTCCCTCTCTGAAACTTCTGGAAAACAACTTGTTGAAGAAACATGATCTAGCTTTGAAGTTAGCCCTACTCAGAGCCAGGGTTTGGACCAGATACCCTCCTGGCATCCCTCCTAACCTAAATCACTCCATGACTCTAAATATGTTCTGAAATGTGCAAATGAAAATGTCAGTSATGTAAGAAAGAGATGTTGATGAGAATCAATGCCTCTGTGCTCAACTCCAGCTCTTAGCAGGGGAGGTAGTACTTTGCAAGCCAACAGATAGCGATGTGCTTCTGTGTATGAAGCACATTCATACTTACACACCTTTGAGTATCACTGTGTTCTCATATGGATGCTTTACTGCCAGTGATACGTACAAGTCTGATAGTGTTTGGGAAGCTACTGTCGAGTAGCTTCTTTTTTATTCTTTARCAAATGACTGTGTATTTATACCATGTCCAGCTTCTCAAGTGATTTCTGCTATTTATTATTTGGATTATTATGTTGAGCATTTAGAGAATATTAATAATTAGTGTTCTATCAATGTAATTCCTAGTTGGTGAGGACAGTATCATTTCTACATATAGAAAGTTTATATATACAGTTTCTATTTATAGAAACATTGAAGTTTCTCAAATATATTAAATCTGCTACTGTGTTGAGAAGAAATAAAAAGGAAGTATGCTTATATTTAAGCTTTGTAATTAAAGCTATTTTGGATTAATGCACTAGATCATAAACAGAGTCTTTAAGATTAATGAGCTAAATATTGGAGCAATCACGTACTTTCCATTTTCATCCCTTTGCAATTGCACACTGGGACCTCCAAACATTCCTCCCTGTCTTCTCTGTACAGTAATGGAAAGTCACAGGAGAAGGGGAAGGAAGGGAGCTTGTTGTGCTTAGCATTCCTGGTACTACTGGAAAACTTGTGTATGTTTAAAAAAATGAACAGAAAAAACTTTTTTCAATCTCTAAGTTATACATGTTAGTATTTTGGGGGGAGAGGGTGAGAGAATTAAAACACCTCGATCAGTAAGGTCTATTGTCCTAAATTCCAGTTTAAAAAAAAGATCTCTTTGTCTAGCAAACTGCTCCCAAGGAACAGTTGAGTAAGGCCAGGTTGGCAGCCACTCAATTCCCTATCTCTACATTTATATGATTTAAAAAGCTTGTATATCCAAAGTCCCCATTGAACTGAAATTGCATTCAGACATTAGCTGCGCAGCTGGGAATATTTGCTGATTGATGTTTGTTTGTTTCAATAAAGTGAAAAATAAAAAATAGTTCCAAATATGCACAGAAGTTGTTGTTCACCAAGTCAGTTACGTGCAGCGTGAAAGTTTTCCTCCTCGGGGCGCTGACGTTACTATAGGGTCTCCCTATAGGATTTGTATCTCTGCATTTTTTCAAGTTGGAGCTCATGCTCAGTGGTATATGCATATCCCCAAGTCTGGCATTTTGCTATCCAAGAGAGTGAGTATTGTGTTGCCTCTGGCTTTTAGGCTTTGCTTTTCTGATAAACGCTGTTGAGGAACGTCTTGAAAGAAATCTCCGTCCCAGGCCTAACATCTGATAATGAAAGACGGAGGTTTCTCCATATTAGGGCTGGAAGATTCCTTGCCTGTTTATAGCTTTCCCAGAACTCAAGTTTCACATAAAGACATGGGATCTTTAAGTTCTTAAATCCTTTCTTCCAGGATCAAAGATCAGCCATTGCAGATTTCATTGGTGCCGGAATTGCCATATAATCTTTGAGCAAGAAAGTACAGTCAAGTACACTTCAAAACCATTCAAAAGCAAGTACAGTCAAAAACGTTTCAGGCAAAGAAGTAAACCCACGTGTCAAGCAAATAAAACATCCTTTTATTAATCATGTAGATATCAGCTGATCCTTAGAGCCTACCAGGAATGGGTCCCCTTCTGCTGTAGGTGCTGAATAAACACAAAGAAGTAAGTAGTTCCCAAAAGACTAAGGTCTTTTGAGGTAAAGAGGCTGAGGGGAAMGGGATGGAGCAAACAGCCAGTGAGCGCAAGCCAGCAGCTGTCTGGCTTGGACTACAGAAAGTTCTCTGTAGCTGATGGTCCCTTCTCTGTCCCTGCTCCAGCTGCCTCACCAGGTTGAGTCTTGCATTTTGCAGTTGASAACAGGTGTCCAAAGGTGTTTCTCTCAAGTTAGCAGTAACCCTTCCACTCTGTCATTTCTTTCTCGTGTTCAGTAGATTTAGGGCCAAACTGTGTGAGGTGCAGAATGATTCAGGGAAAGGCATTAGACCCTTCTGTAGGTCTAACTCTGAGGCCTTCCTTTAAAGACCAGGAGAAAAGGTCCTTGGGAGTTCACTAGGATGAAACGTGACAACTCCATGGTGTGCCACCTGCCATAAACGACCTTACAAACAGGCTCAGCATGTTAGTATTTAGGTTGCTGCTGCAGTTTTGCCTAGAGTTTGAGTGTTGGCCACTCCTCTTTCTGGTTTCCCTTTGGTGGCAGAGGACCAAAGAAAGCCTTGTGTATTTGTAGGYGCAGGATGTTAAACAAATTTAATCCCACTTGGTCTTGATCTCTGTCTTTTGGGCAGCGGTAACTGCACAAGTGTTGAGCTGCTGTGTGAAACCCTATGCCCACTTCTTGTGCCTTTCTCCTGATTTCTTTGATTTTCATTCATTGGTGTAGCTTCCTAACCACTTTGCAATGGAGGGGCCTGCCTTAGCTAGTTTCCCCATGTATATCCTTCCAAGGAATGCCRTTAGTTAGAAGGACAAACGAAAGCAGCCGCTTTATTTTCCAGTGTTTTGCGTCCTCCCTGTCCACCTGTTGCTAAAGGATTCAAGTAGTAAAGCTCATGGAGGTAGATATAAGCCCAGGGACTTTAGAGGGTGAATGCTCTGTATTTTTGTACAGCAGAATGTAAACTTTGGATGGTGCGTACTCCTGAAAACATTTTGGTATCTAAATATTGAGGCACGGTTCTTTCAGTGAGACTTGTCAGGAGGAGTTAGGTTCAGTGGACAAGTACCGGTTTCATAAATAAYCTATTTTATACAACAGAAAAGGCTGTGATTTGAATTCAAAGTAGCAGTATGATTCCCTGTTCTGTGTTCTAATAACATGTCTCTAACAAAAAAATAATGGTGGAGAATTTAGCTCAGGTAGGATAGTACTAAGACCAGGGATTAGAATAACCCAAATAATTAAAGAACTGTTTAATTGGAAACTAATAGCTAGGGTATTTGACATAGCAGATCATATTACTGGCAGTTGTTTCTGTTATTAAGTTGAGCAGAGCTGTGCTTAGCAACATATGCAAATTCAAAATTTGCAGCTTCACAGATTACTACTTCTTTTTGTCCATGACAGTTCTGTAACTTCTTTAGAATTCTGATTTATTTTTGTTTGCTACTATTTTGAATACTGCTTTAGAGTAATTGTCACTGTATTCAAATAGGATTAAAATTTATTATACCTAAAGAAAATAATTGTAATTGTTATTAATATTTATTCCTTCCAGTTTAAGTACAAGGTTCTTATTCACATGCAGTGGGCGTTTTTTGCRTGCAAGTCATTTGAGTTTTATTTTATGTAGTCCAGAGTTGTACTTGGTAGAACACCATGTGGGCACGCTTGTCTGTTGTGCTGTATAAAAACAGTAGCTAATTTTGATGAATTTTTAGAAAGAAATTGGACTGTAAACTGGACCTTTTGACAATAGCACAACAGGGAAGGGTGTGAGAGCATAATCTATTTTACAGTTTGTATAATTTCAAAATGCCCATATTAATTATTCCCATTCAGATTGTCATATTTCAGGCAAAGTGCTGCTGATCATTATTAATCTGCTGTAATATCTGAAGCAAAAGAATTATTCTCAGAAGTTGAAGATTTTATACCAATTCCTCTGAAGAACAAATGTTTTCAGGGCATGTTGTAACCAGTACTTGATATTCACAAATGCTGCTGAATGACACCGCAGTATTATTTTTTTCCGCCCTTGCAGTTAAGAATGTGTTATTGTGTTAAAGACAGATTGAAAAGTAAATCTTGTCAATATATGTTTTAAAAAGCTATTTGTAGTCTGCTCTCTGTTCTCTATTGAATGGAGTTGKCTGTACTTTTCTTGCTAGCATTAATGTTCATAAATAAGTTTCCCTTTGGACACTAGCTCTCTGAGATTGACCCAGAAAAGGTAGTATAGCTTTCTGTGGTAAGATAATTCCATTTATGTCAGTATAAATGGTTAAAGCATCAGCCACCACTTAGGAAATAAAAGCTGAAGGAACTAAAGGATGCACAGACAATGCTRACAATCAAGTTGCAATCCTTGATTCTTGCAAGACATTATTAAACAAAAATGGTGTCATTGATTACTGGAGCTCTCATTGTTGGACATGTAACCTAACCTTGCCCAGAATAGCTGTAACCTACTCGAAGAGGTGAAAGAAAAACGCAATRTTTTCTGTCAAATTCAGCAGATTCTCCAGTCCCTCTGTGCAAGCAGCAATCTGTTGAAATGCAAGATTTCAGACTGTGAGTCTCACTGCAAACCTTCTGGGAGCTGCTCTTCCCGCTTGTGACTAACGCACGGGAGCTGACCCATGCATACAGTGACCACTGCAATGTTAGGAAGACTAAAATAACACTGAGTTACTTCCAAGTGTATAAAACCAGGCACTTTAAAACAGTTGGGCCTTTCTGCCCTGAAGTCCCTCTCGCGTGGAGGTCTCTGAGCAGCCCTTCTGGGGGCAGTGTCTGCAGGAGCTGCCCTGCTTCAGGGCCAAACCTGCAGCTTTCCAGCCCGGCTGCACACGTGGGCTTTTCCCCTACTTGCAGTGGTTCTCCAGAGGTGCTGCTTGTACAAAGCAAATACATTTAGAACTCTTTACAGACTTCGAGCCTAAAGTGGCTGCAGTTTTTTAGCCTTTCTCTGGTGAATGGTTTTTGGTTTAAGGCGATTGTTTTTAAAAATCCTTTTTTCCTAATTGTAACAGGTTGTAATATTGTAACATTGTACAATTCTGATTTTAACAGTGACTTTGGGGGAAATAACCAGCTTTCACATGGTCTGATGTGCACGGATTTTCTCCCGGTTCAGTATTCAGGAAATGCACTCGTTCTACATTGTAATTTGAGTTGAAGTACAAAGTTCGTGAGTCCTTCGATCTTGACACTGCATCAGCTGTAGCTGTCAGAGTGCAAACCTCCTAGACATAGATTATGCTGTTTGCCCTGAATCTTATCTAAACAGTCTTTTCTAAGCTTCAAATCTTGATAGGTTTCCACACCACAATCACTCCCTCCAAGCACTTCCCTCCTTCCCCCATTTTTTTTTCTCTTCTTTTCAATGTACACCTATTTGGAAGGAACACGCAGTAGAATTTACAGTGTCTGCCAGCGCTGCTCAATCCCAATGCTGTATCTTTGCAGACATGGAAAAAATCCCTCCTCTTGCTCCACATCTGCATCTATTCAAATTGCTTTTCTTAAGGTTTCAGCATGGCAGACTGTTATCTTGATGTTGCCTCTGACATGTTGCAGATCATCATATGCAGGGTTTATAATGGGAAGGACGGGTTTACCACTAAAACTAATGTGATACCGATGCAAAAGAAGTATCGCGATACAGCTGAATAGCACAACACTATTCAGCCTTTTGAAGAAGAGGTTCGAATTTCAGAGGCGTGAGGGAGTCATGTCTGTTCCCCTTCAGTAAGTCCCGCTCCTGTCAGGGAGGTGCATCTTACTGGGGGATTGAGGGACGGTTTTTTGAAGGAGGCCATCCTGGTTTGGAGCTGAGGCACTGGGGCTCATGGCACAAAGGAGGCTGAAGTCTAGTAATCCCTGCAGTCAGTACTGCAGGCATCTGACCCTGCAGCAAATTCAGTATAGTTCCCACCACCTTTTTAGGATGGGAAAGCTAACAGGCTCTTCTCATCATATGGCAGCCAGTTGCAGCCATGCCACCGCTGTAAAACACAGCCTAAAATCGCAACCCTGAATTAGTCATCCATGCTGACTCTGTGAGGCTTACAGGTAGTTATCTACACAGTATATGAAGCTTTGAACAGCTTCACTGGTGCCCAAACGTTGTCAGTGTTTGAGTACAGCATTTGGGTTTCTCACTCTCTGATTCCTTGCCCCATTGCAGAATTGCCTTACCTGGTGCTACAAGCTGCTCGAAAACTGAGCAACTGCTGAATATTTCATCTAGTGGGCCAAAAGGAAAGCATGAGAATCAGAAATACAACAAATTATTCTCTGGCACTGAAGTGAAGAGGAAAGAAATAATTGTTTTTAGTATTTAAAGGATGTTTTTGTTTGTTTTTTTTAAACTGGGTTTGATTGGAATTTTTAAGGACCTATTGTTTTATGTCTGATATGGTCACTGTGTGTTGGCAGATTTTAATCTGTTCCACTGGTTTGCTGGCAGGACAGGGATTGCGTGTTATGTCTGCATTTCAGTGGCACTGCCATGGGACATCGGGCCTTTTGCCCTTGTCTGTGGACACTCAGGAATTAAATGTAACTTAACCTTAGCACAATTTGGGGAGAAGTTCCTACAACCTTGCCATACTCATTTTTTTTTTAGTAAGATTGTGACATCTGTGCTGGCAAAAAAMCCCCACCCTACAACAGCAAAAAAACCCTGCTAAATCATTTGTGGTTTAATCATTGTCACATTACAACCACAAAGTACCCTAAGTAGCGGCCAAAAAAATCCTGTTAGGCCTTTTCAGAGCACTTTGCAACCAAAGTGGCTAAATACCACGCAGTAATTCTAAATTACTTTTGTATGCTGTTTCTACTTTATGTTCTCGAATAGCTTCTAATAAAACATCAGAAAATAATCACTGGAATGAAAATACCAGTGAGTTAACAGCAACTGAGGAATAGTTTATAGTGTGAAGTGTTATAACAACTCATCTTTTTAATTCTACTGTTCAAAAAGTTATGGTATGTTCATTAAAAGATAGGGATGCTTTTGACTTCTGGCTTCACTAGAAGATTTTTTTTTTTTTTTGAACAAAAATCTTCCCTATCAATAGCATGATCAAAGAGATCAGAGATTATTGCAGAGATCCTTACATGATGTTTCTGAGCCCCTAAAACATGATATTTTATCTGAAATTTGGTGGTTTTGACAAACAGAGAGGAAATATTTTCAAGGCAGTAAGGTAATAATACCTAGTTTATCTTTTTCTTTTCTGTCACACTAGTATCTAAGAATATCAGATAACATTCAGGTTGATGGGAATAAATTTTAAAAAGCCCTTGTAGTAAACTTAATGCCTTAAGTTTGCCATTTTTAAACACAGTACCTCACACGTCTGCAAACCTCTGCTGTACTGTTAGCATGGTATCTGAAAGCTAATAGCCTCTGTAGTTGTATATTGTTTAATTAATCCATGATCTGTCACGTTTCATTATTGGACATATCCACTGTCTGGTCGTTTCTGTGTAGTTCACTCTGTATCTCAAGGGATCTCAAATGCTTTGGTTGGTGTAAAAGGTGCTTTTTGTCCTGGCTTCTCGCCCAAGCAAATGCTGCATGGCAGGTAACGAATCACAACCTAACGAGCCTTGGTAACTGAGCTTTCCTGGGGAGCCAGTTGCTGGTTCAGTGACCTGTATTACCCAGTATCTCGTTTGGCAGAGAATTAAGAATGGAGCAGACACATCATCAGCAGATTTTCCTGAGTGCAGACTCATTTTGGTACAAGCTGTCAAAGTCCAAGGACCCTCCAATCTAGCTTTCTAAACCTCATCTGTCAGTGGAGTGTAATTGGTTTATAAATTGGCTTAAAGATAATAATGGAACTAACCTTTTTACACAAAAAGCATGTCTGCAACTATGATAAACTTCTCCAAAGCTTAAAAGTAATAGTCCTGAATAATGTATCAGTGAAACACCCTAGTGGGTGATTGGTGGTGGGAGGTTAGTGCAGGCTGGTGTTGCAAAACAGTCAGCCATTGAAGTAACTCACATAACTGATGTTAGAGCCACTTGTGTGGAAGTTGTTTTGTTGTGGRTTTTAGTTGTTTTTAATTGTTTCGTCTCGCTACAAGAATGCTAATACGGTGTTCGACTTCTGCTGCGTCAGCTTGCGGCGGGTAACGGAGCTCTCCACCAGACCACTGTCAGTCTGAAAAACTGAAGTGCCTGAATGTCAAGTAACCTTCATGAATTAAGGAGTCTTTGTACAAAATGTTGGTCATTCAGTTTTGTTTAGTTGGTTGTTTTCCTTTGTGTCTGCAAATGCTGTCCTGTTGGGCAGATTGTACCCTGGCTGTGTGCAGAGAGGCTTCTTCGTTATCATTTTCTTTGTTTTAACATGCGAAAGCTATCCACACATAGACGTGCACATAGACATCTGAACAGAATATAGACATCTCTGTGCTTTACCACAGGGATTCACATAGCCTCACTGCAAGTCCTTCTGGCACATCCAGATTGATAAATTGCACATCATGTGAGAGTACCAAAAAATTCTGTTCATGGCTTTCCTAGTGAAGTTAGCTGTGATAATTTGTCCTTCCTTCTCTGCTTCTCGCAATTATTGGAAGTTCAGTATGTACATAGGRAAAATAGATCAGCAGAATTTAAGGACTTTTGCTCTTAGACTATACTTACTAGTTAACTTAAATGACAGTTGAGTGCAGACATGCCAGCCAGTCCAAGGGACAGCTAGGTTTGCATAGGCCATTGTATTATAAAGATTCCAATTGCCGGATAAACATAGTACAGTTTTAGGTTTAAAATAAACTTGAGGAGTTGTATATCTCTGTTTGCTGTATGTTAAATGTGTGCAACATGTGAATATACTTTATGTATAAAATATACTAAGAGATCTTTCTTGAATTAGGGTGGCTTCCTTTCTTCAGTAGATTGTATTCTGTACTTTTAAGTATTTGCCTTATTACTGTAAAGTAGTTGCTTCTCTTAACAAAGTTAATGTTTTTGAGATTATAAGGGTACTAGGAAGTGATAGAAGATTTGCATTTAGGTCCTGTTTCCCTGTCAAATTGCCTGTTTAAAAAAAGGGAGAAAAACAAGTTTGTACCCTTTTATTAAAGTTTATTTCTGGCATGATGGGAAGCAGCTCATCTCAAGCAAGACAAGGATATCACCATTTTTTTAAGTGAAGACCAGTAAGGTCACTCCACTTAGTTCTCTGTCTCTAGTCAGCTCAAAAATATCCTCATAGTTTGTCTTAGCACATTAGTAATAGTCTGTGTATGTATGACTATTATACAATGCTTGTAGGTTTGGAGGGGGGTGCAAAATACCACCACACTGTAGTCATAGTAGAATAAAATGTGAAGCCAGACAATAGAATAGAAAATGCAATCTATCTATAAACTTTTTTTTTTTAATTAAGACTATTTGAACACCTATTTACTTGTGAAACGAGATTTGTACTATTTAGCAGGGCACCTCCAGCAGTAGTTTAATTTCTCTCCAGCCAGAGCTGTCCCAGTGCTATCTGCAGCTTCTGCAGCACGCATGAGAGAGCTGGAGCTGAAGTACTTCTCATCTCTAGCAAAACTGACGGCACCAGCTAGGAGAAAAAGAGTGGTCCAGAGTCATTTTGCTGGGCTCTGTCTGAAGCGCTGTCCTTGTTCCAAGAGAGAGCCCAAAGCTGCAGATTTTCCATCCAGCCTCATTATCTATTTCACAGTAGAGCTTTTTGTTGTCCTCAGTCTCTAATGAAATAGATAAGATGAATAAAACMCAAAACAGATAGAGAACACAGAGCTCTGGGTGGGAAGAGGAGAGAGAAAATAGTCATGTTTTTTCTCAATGAGAGAAAAAGAAAAAAATAGAGGGGAGGGAAGAAGGGGATTTGCTCAGTGCCCAGAAATACTCAGGATTTACAACCACAGCGATCTTTTCAGTTAGGGCAGTAGTGTCATTCATTTGCTGTGTTAAACTTCTGCAGACAAATGGATATGTGTTTTTGGTGTTTTCATTTCTGATCAGTTTAATCCTTGTGTCTCTTCCTTAGTTTGATAAAGGTCGATGTATCTCTGTGAGTGGAGTCTGTGGGTTTGGATTAGACAAATAGTACCAGCACAGCTGTAGAGGGAAGCTGTATTGCAAACAGCAGCCACTTCATCTTCAGTTCTTCTCTCAGGCACCTCATCTTAAGTTCATTCAGAGCATCCGGGATATGGTTGTGTTTTGTCTTACAGCAACGGAGTTCTGACCTTCATTTATATCAAAAGACGCTTCAAATAGTTGACCAGGGTCAGACGTTACATGTGGCTTTGCAGTCAGGGAGATGAAAATAGAAGACTTGTAGTAATACTCAGCTAAGAAATCATGGGAGAGATCTCARAAGAACATCTAGTGTCCCCAGAAAGAATATTAAAGACTTTTAGAGCAGTTAGAGTTGACTGCAAAGTGCAGAAGCTGAACTGGGAGTTACACACAGAAATTCTGTATTCCCACAACTACAAAATAAACGGGAAACTAACTGTGATTCAGTAATACTTGCAGTTTGATACCAGTAATATCAGTGCAATACATTGCAGTGATTTCAATTTATCATGCAATAGACTAGAGCCTGTTGTGAGATAGCTGTGAAACATAGATGAATCTAGAGAAGTGAAAATTGCAATACAATCCATGTTTAAAAACATAAAAAGATAAATTCTTGTAAAGTATAATTATGTTGAACATAGTTGTCAAAGAACAACTGGTTATAGTTGTATTAATTCTTACTGAAAGAAAAATCTAAATTCCTTTTTAAAGGAGRGAAAACACAAAAATAGCACATTTTGAACAGGAGCACTGCACATGTTTTGTGGATGAGCATCACACACTTGGGCACTGTTGGCTTTTGTGAGGAAACAGCAACCAAGAGTTTGTCCAGCGTATTGTGCCACATACCTCTGTCTTGTGGTCTTGCTTGGGCAGGGAAGGTGCTTCTTCAGCTGCATGCATGTAACAGGCTAAAAAGTATGATTTCTGAGTAATCTGGTGAGGAAAAGGAGGCTGCCTGTAACTAACTTACACATTGAGCTGATTCCCAGTCAGTGTTAATGGAAGCGTAAAGGTGCATCGGTTTCCGTGTGGATGATGTGCAAGATGGAGCAGCCACTTGCTCTGCAGTTTGTTTCTGACCTTTATATCAAAGCCATATAAGAGAACTGACTTTTATTTAAGTACTACCATAAGATGATTTTATTTCAGCCTTTGAAGCCTCAGTACTTTCAGCAAAAAGTGCTAATGTAATTATGATATGACATTCATGTTCACAAGACCCTAATGCTATGTGTTTAACTGGATTAAAGCAAATGGAACTTGATGGGGTTTTGGCCTTAAAAATTGCTCATTTTTTATTTATTTAATCATGCCAAAATCGAACAAGGAAAATATTCTTCTACTGTACCTTAGCCCTAGTTGTCTTGACTCTGCAACCGCTCTGTTGATGATGACTCAAAGCCATGGTGAACTAATTAACAGTACTGTGTTACTAACAAAAGAGCTGCTTTCTTCCTCCCTCCTCCCCCCAGCAGTTTGTCAAACAAAATTGTATCCTATACCAAAATAACAGAAATCTAATGTATCCTGGCACTCCGACTCTAGTCAACCGACAGTATTTTGTAATGCTGTTTTAGTACGTGTATTAGAGGACTTGTGTTTTACACAGCCCATTAACACAAGGGAATCATTAATTTCTGGAGAATGTCTTTGCCAGAAGGATGTGGGCTTTAAATCTTCTACGTACATAGAAAAGTACTGTCCATCTCAAATGTTCTAAATGGGTATGATCATTATTGAAAATAATAGGATAGTAATATTTTATGCTCTGCATTTTAAATAACTGCATTTTACAGTTGACATTCTTTTAGGAAACTCACTGATACATTTGCATCAGCATAGACATGCTTAGATAAAATGTCTTAACATTTTTTTGTGTGGATCTGGATTATAAGGTGCTGCAGTTTCTCATTTGTAGTTTTCTGTGCTTCGCATGCATGTTACGATAATTTTGTCTTGTTTGAAGTACTTTTGTGCTAATGTAGTTGGTCTTTCCGCCTTTGTTTTTTATATAAACAAAGGGCACGTGTTACATCTGCTTTTTGAAAGTCGTCTTTAAAAACTTTTAGCAATAGTTAACTCAGCTGTTTGTTTCTGCTCTCTAAGGGGTCGCCTGGCCTGATATGCACCGTCTGGCTGACAGAGTCCATCTGGAGGAGTTGACTAAAATTGGCATTCTGAAAGGCAATGTAGATGACATGGTGAAGGTTCATCTGGGTGCAATATTTATGCCACACGGACTTGGACATCTACTTGGAATCGATGTGCATGACGTTGGAGGCTACCCAGAGGTTAGTGTTAGTCCATTCTCAACTGCCTTTTAGATTAACCCCTCTCAATTCGATCAGCATTTCTCTTAGTTTATGCATGATTAGCCAGTTGCGTATTCTCAGAGGTGGAGCCGATGTGCATTTAAGTGTGTCTTTTTCTGGATGTGATATTTTATGCAGTTTACTTTAAGGGAATCTGTTAGTTCATTAAAACATAAATTGTTTATGGGGAGAAGTCAACTGATGCCGCCCTTCGGGCATTCTTAATCTGTTCAATTTCTACATACATTGTGTTGTTCCTCCATGAGTCATGGCTGTAACATATATCACTCAAGCATACTCTATGCTGTGACAGAGAGCATCTCAGTCCTGAGACCTGTAGTGGGAAGACTCATTTGCTCCATTCCAGATGTGAGACAGCTGTGGGAGCCCACTGCTGCACCTGGGCTAGTAAATCCCAATGGCTGTGTCATATGGAAACAGGCTGGCTTATATTCCTGTCTTGAACTTTGATCTCCAGTGTCAACTTGGGCACCAATGTAGATGTGTTATACTGGACTGAGAATAGAAAGAAAAAATTCATCAAGTCTTCCAAATGTGAAAGCATAACCTCTCGTTTTCTGAGTTTCTGCAGAAAACACAGAATTACTACCTTTTTCCTTGAATTAACATGATGGTTCATGACTGTGGTCTGAAAGCAGAATAGGTAAAATTCTGTAACCAATAAATGGTAAGATGTTTGCAATGATACTAAAAAAAAAAAAAAAAACCTCTAAGGGGAATTGAACTTAAGGTTTGAATAAAGAAAGGAAGGTTACAGCAGCTTCAGAAGGATTTCAGAAGGATTTTCTGTGTGTTATGTTTTGGTTATTTGGGGCTCACTGTTTAAGGGTTTTCAGTAATACAGTATGAAAATGGATCATTTACCTTCTCTCTTATGTAAGATGGTCTTTTACAAGAACCTGAAAAAGAAACTGAGAACTTTTTAGGTAAGGTTTAAGTATATTTTGGAGTTTGTTCATGTTGGGTGGACAGGCTATATAACAGCTGCTATTGCTGGGTTCACTTTTGCAGGCAGGGAAGAAACAGTATATAATATTTGAGGGTGCTCGTTATGTTCACAATATAATTATTGTTGAGACACAATACTGTGATGACAAGGTATTGGCATCAGCTAATAAACTTGTATGTAATAAAAATGAAACAAAAAATCAAAAGCAACCCTATTCTGATTTTAAGGTTTCTTCACTAGCTAATACAGAAAGGATGGGTGTTTCCCCCTCTGTATCTCCCAAGTGCATTCTCTCTGTGTACAAATAGAGGCATTCAGCAAAGCACAAGGGATGTGATTACTTGAAGAGTTCGTGGACTTTAAAATCCAGGACCCCAATGTTGCATGCCTTTGCTTAGATTGTTTTCGCTTGTGTTGTGAATAACCTTTCTGAATTTGGTGGACTTACGTAAACTGGAGCACATGTTCAAGACTCAGTAGGGTAAAGACATAACTAAATTTTAGGAACAAGTGAGAAGAATTGTGAGAGTGAAAAGTACCAGGSTTGGTTTTTATTTAGAAACTGTATGCTTTGAAGATTACAGCAAGTACCTTACTTTCAAGGGAGATTTCAAGAACTGATTTTTGGAGACTATAGAGCAACGGACCCTATACACCTTCCGTCTCTCAGCAGGTTTCAGTAGTGTGGCATATGAGCTACAGAATCAGTTTTTTAAACTAATTTTTATTTACATATGACCAAATTTATGACTGTTAATTACCCGGTGTATTATATAATTTAAGGGTCCTTTTTTCTGAAAGCAGACCTATCTATCCACAGTTCTGAAAGAGCAACCTGTTATGGATAAAAATAGGTTTAGGGATTGTATTGTCAAATGAGTTAGGCTCTCCACTTTTATACTTAACATGTGTAAAAATACCAGAGCTCTATGCAGATAGCAAATTACATACCTGCAAATGGCCAAGAAGGCCAACAGCATCCTGGCCTGTATCATAAACAGTGTGGCCAGCAGGAGTAGGGAGGTGATCGTGCCCCTGTACTTGGCCCTGATGAGGCCGCACCTCGAATACTGTGTTCAGTTTTGGGCCCCTCACTACAAGAAGGACATTGAGGTGCTGGAGCGTGTACAGAGAAGGGCGACGAGGCTGGTGAAGGGTCTGDAGMACAGRTCTTATGAGGAGCGGCTGAGGGAGCTGGGGTTGTTTAGCCTGGAGAAGAGGAGGCTGAGGGGAGACCTTATCGCTCTCTACAACTACCTGAAAGGAGGCTGTAGMGAGGYGGGTGTTGGTCTCTTCTCCCRAGTAACAAGCGGTAGGACAACAGGAAGTGGCTTCAAGTTGCACCAGGGGAGGTTTACAGTGGATATGAGGAAAAATTTCTTCCCCAAAAGGGTTGTCAAGCATTGGAACAGGCTGCCCAGGGAAATGGTGGAGTCACCATAACTGGAGGTATTTAAAAGACGTGTAGATGTGGYGCTCAGGGACATGGTTTAGTGGTGGACTTGGCAGTGCTAGGTTAACGGTTGGACTTGATGGTCTTAAAGATCTTTTCCAACGTAAACGATTCTATGATTCTATTCTGTGACTCTAAATATTAAAATTATTTGTTTGTGTAGACATGCAACTGCATTCTTACATTAAGAATGTTTGCATGGCTAATTTACTTTCAAAATCCAGTGCTAAATAGCAAATTTCCTGAAAATGGGGGAAGCATGTATGTAAGCTCACAAACAAATAGCTAAGTCCTGTATTTGCATATAAATATAAATGTGCATGTAGATAGAGGTGGGGCATAAGCTTAGTTTGAAAAATAATGAATTTGAGGTTCTGCAGAAGGGCAGCCCCTTTAAACTCTCTCTGCGGCATTAATTTCTCCTCTGTTAGACCCGTCACTTCYCTCTGACCCAAAGCATGAGGTTCTTTATGTTGGGTCATTTGACTAAGGTGAGGTTCTTGAGCGCCAGAGCACCTGGTGGTGGAAAACCCACATCAAAGCGTGTCGATGGGGTGAACTTCATTAGGCTTGAAGCTCTAATGGGAGGCACGGTCCCTGCCCGCGGCAGGAGGGAGCCGTAGGGCTCCGGTGCCAGAGCAGCACTGGAAGGCTTCAGGGGACGTGGTTTTCCCCAGGTAAATCTAAACACAAGCAATTGGGCACCTCTCACCTGAGTGTGATACGTGTCTGTATTAAACGGGAGAAGGCTTTTTGTCTGTGTCCCATTGTTTCGTGAGAAGACGCATTTTGAAGACATCTAGTACGCTGTGGAGTGATTTTTGGTGCGTTTTAAATGTTTACCAGCTAGCAAGATTTTCACAAGGAATTTCATAAAGCCATTTGTGTGTTTATTGTACACTGAGCCCATCCTGTAGTATCATGCTCTCTTTTCTAGCTGGTTAAGAAGCAAGTTATTTGCTTTTGGCCGAGGGAATTTCTGGGAGTATTACAAAGGATTTTTTAAAAATAAAAACTTTCCAAGTGGATATTATTCCATTATTTTTCCTCAAGTGTAAACAGTTACATTTGGAATAATACAATAAGCTTTAATTTCCTAATTTTTATCCGTCACAAAGTTTTGTGTGTTCCAAAAAAACTATTTCCAGACATTGTTAACTTAGATTAGTTATTCATTAGTAGCCAAAGATTTCTTTTTTCAAAATTGGCAATAATAAGTTTTCATCTTTTCCAGTAAGCTGCTTTCACATGCAGCATTGAACAAGCACTTTCTTCCTCTTTGACAAACACTGTAAAAAGCTTGCACATTTTCTGCAAAGGATACTCTGGGATATTAGAAAAGTGTAACATTTCCCTTCCTTTTTTTTTTTTTGCCATGATAAAGAATAATTGGTTTTGGCCAGCAATAAATGCAGCTTAGCAACTGTGTTTAGGGCAAGATTTTTAAAAGACCATAACCACCAGTATTTCCCATTGAAGCACGTAAGTAAATGTCCTGATTTTCAGAAGTACTCATCAGTCAAGARCTCCTTCAGGAATCGGGTCTCCTGCAGTGTACTGTGGTATTTCTCGTGGGGAAACYGAGCGTCGAACACTTCTTTGAAAATCTCTCTGCTGCTTTTAAGGGTCTAACTAAAACTTGAGCAGTTCTGAAAATCCAGCCCCAGTGGTACTAATCACTTCAGAAAATCTGGCCCTTAGTCAGACAGAGCTAGCTTCAAAGGGTGAAAACTCCACTGGGCTTAGCTTCAGCTGTAAAATTTAATCATGGAGATGGTTTTCCCACACTCTTTCATTTGTTTCTGGGTAAATTCGATATGGGATATAAATGAGGGTTTGTGCCTGTTGCAATGGAGAAAATGTGGTAGGTGATCCCAAATTTTCAGACCCTGAGGTAGATGGGGCTCAAGTTTTCATTTAAATCTAGGTTCTGCGTCTCTAGATGCTTCAGTTGATTCAATTTCATGTTATATTAATTGTCTGTAAGGCTCTGAAGAATGCTAAGTACATTTGATGACTTTCTATAATAATAAGCCAGTTAATTTAAGTTAGGTTAATAACTACTGTGATTTTAACATCTTGTGAATTAAGAGTTTCATTTTGTTTTGTCTTTTAAAATTATAAGATTTACCTTAGTTTAAAGTTTTAATTCAATTCTCTATTCTCATGAAAAGCTGATCCTTTCATCGCTATTCTGCATCAGCAAATTAAGGTTAGAGGTTTGTTTTGATCCTGGAGTTATCCATGTCCTTCCATTACTGTGCATGCTTGGGGAACATCTCTGCTGCTCAGAGAGGTGTACAAGCTGCGTCTGGCTCTAACAGAAAGCTTGCTCCCAGATCCCAGATGACTGTCTGGGGATTTAGGTCACCAAACCTCCTAGAGAATACAGGAATAATCTTGTTCCCTTTCTTGTTCTGGCAAAAATTATTTTCCTTATGTATCCTACTTTATGCTGAAGCAGAAGATTGCATTTTTTTTGTGGTTAGCATTGCAAATGATGCATTAATGTTTTTTCCTTTAAGAAGCAGAGGATGAAGTGAATTTAGCAAGGAGCCTAAAGCTGTTATGTGGAGCCCCAGTGATGCAAATTGCTTCACTTGGTCATAACCTTGCAAAGCCTTGCTCTAGCTGTGCATACCCAGGACCTGCAAACATGAAACAACCTGTATGGTAGGCACTTAGGGAGCAAAGAGTAAAAGGGCCTTTCACCAGTTTTAGCTCTGGGTTTTGTTCTTGTAAGCGATTGTACACCTTGAGAAAAGATTAGGAGAAAAAAGCCTGCTGCTTCTGCTTCATGGGGTCCCCTTGAATCACTTTCTTTTTGATTCTTTGAATTCCTGCATAGCAGACTCATATGGTTGTGTGGGCCACTGAGCAGGCAGAGTGCAGGCAAGAAACAAATTGGTGAAGACTTTCAATTCTACAGCATTTCCATGCAGAGCAGCACTGAAGTCCATAGTGCTTGTTGTTACCTGTTGGGTCGAACACCAACCAGGAGAGTTTCCTGCAGCCTAAGATTCTTCTGTGAGATATAAACCCCTCACAGAGTTAGGTAATAGATCATCTTACCCTGCTGTGGCATCTTGCATGTGCTCAGAAAAGTTGTGATGAGTTCCCAGCAGCTTTTCCTATGAGGACAGATGCTGGAGTTTGGGCTTTTATGGGAGCTTAGGACTTGAGCAGAGGCAGAAGAGGAGGGGGGGCTCAGGTGCCGTGTCAGTGCAGTGCCGTGGTGCGCACCATGCCCTGTCGTACCACAGGATTTCCCTCCTCCTCTGAGAAAGAAAGTGTCGGGGACTTGGGGTTTTTTGTTGCTTGGTTTGGGTTTCATTAGTTCTGGTTAAYTTTTTTTGATGGAGATACTTGCTTATGTTTCTTTCACTTGTTGAAGTGTGTTGCAAAAGACTTTGTGTGCTAAGAGAGTTTTTATCTGAATATTTATTGTCCAAATCTTTCTGAAATTTTAGCAGAGACTAACAGAACTTGTGTGTTTTTGAACAGTTCATTCTAGGTGCAGTAGGAGAGAAAAACCAAGACAGTACAGTTCTGCTTTCAATTGCATGTAAAAGTAAGGTATAAAAGGTATCATAGGTATACTTTAGGTTTTTTGCTATGAAATTTCCACTAATATTAGTATCTAAAGGTCACAAAAGAAAAAGCCCTTTCATTTTAGGCCATCGCCTACGTATTCTTTCTGTGTGTCACAAGAAAACCTGTCCATTAGATTTTAAATGGTACTTGTCATTGGTCTAATTTTAAAACAGTGTTGCTGGTAGCTTTTGCAATTCTTTATCTCATTTCTTAAGAATTTTCTATCTAAATATTCTCCTCATCTTCCACGTTTATGTTGTAGTTGTCAACTTGGTGATTTTTATTATTTGCTACCCCTTTTTTTTCTCATGCTTAGGTTTTAAGAAAAAAACCTGATACCACAGATAATACCTAGGAAAAGACAAAAATGTTTCAAATAAAATAGCCAGTTAAACATCGTGTGCCCTCCATTCCCCCAGTATTAACTYTGAGCTGTGTCCCAAAAGCTCCAGCTAGTAATTAGATTCTCCTGCAGAAGTGGAAGCTTTGACTTGCAAATGCCACAAGTGGTATGTGATGCTTGGGGCATGTTCTCCTGTAACCTGCTGCTGATTTCAAAGGCAGGACTGACAGCAGTTCCTTCAGGTGACTATAGGCAGCTCAGGCTGCTGGGAAAAAGCGGGATAGATTGAATAAATTAATCTTCATTAGTAACATTCACCAAGAGAAACAAGGGCTTAGAGAGAAGGGACCAGGAGACAAGTGAAATGGAATTCAAGACTTTTATTTTATTAGCTGCATAGGGCTCCATTCTTTTTACAATAAATGAGCTAATTAGAAGTTGGGTATACACAGTGGGAGAATAGGGAAGAGTGAAGAGCTGAGGTTTCATTTCAGTGTTGATTTCATATAATCTAAATATGATGTTAGTATTCTGACTAATTTAAATACTTCATTGCACTTAGTTTGGTAAAATGGTTAGGACTTCCCTGTATTGGATGCGGTCCAACTGGGACAGTCTGTTTGTCAGGCTCAAAAAAGTTCTGCGATGATTTAGCTGGAAAAAGTACCAGAAACTAGTTTGTGTTGCTGCATGAGTCTTTTACTGTGGTTCAGTATTTGCAGTTATGAGTAGCTTTGGTGGTCTCTGCTGTGGCTGTGTTTTGCTGCCATTGCTGGCTGGCTTGAGGAAACTTCTGGGTGATGCCAACTAAGTGTTGCAGCCCCTGGTTTCAGAGGGAAGGGTGTCCTTGCGTCTCTGCGCTTGTGCATCCCAAGCTAGTGTCATGGCCCTGTGGGCAATGACCAGCCAGCACAGAGACATCACCTGTGGTTTTCTTCTGTCCTGATCCAAAGACAGACCCAAGATCAGGCTCACCTGAGTGAGCCTGAAGCTATTTCTGCTTGTGATCGCTTTGCCCAGTAGCCGTTGTCTGTGGGACAAGATCCAGCATGATATACATTGCAGTTCTTCCATAGAAAAAGCAACATATACCCCCATTAACCATTGAGTTGCTTAGGTGCAGGCAGTAATCCATCCTTATACTGAGGTATTCTGGGGATATTGCAACTTGTAGTCTTCCACAGCCACTTTTCTGGGGGATAGGCATATTTGCATACTTCCTAATTCCCTGCTTATTCCAAAAATAGATCTATATTTTATATTACTGCACACTTAACTTAATTTGAACTTTTATTTTGCTTACATAGTAATGAAATCAGTTTACATAATAATTCTCTTGTTCCCTTGACAGTCCTTATTGCCTAGACATGCTGTTTTTTGTTACCTTACATGAACCATTAATTGGAATCTGATGTTCTTGGCAGGAGTACAGTCACAAATGACAGTGTCATACATCTGTGCTTACTGTGGGGGGAGTGTCTCAATTTTAAAATGTGAGCAGAACCTCCAAATAAAACCAGTCTTAGAAAACAATTTTGGATATAGTCTGTTGTTGCAATATACAGGAAAATAAACAGTTCTTCGAAAAGTAATTTTCCCAGAATATCACTGGGAAGTCTCTTTYTAGATGCCTAGGCACTAATATTTTCTAGGTTATTCTCTACACTTTTTTGAGGCAAATCACCAGCTTATGCTTCACAGTTGTACAGCACTGAGTGCAACAGGGTCCTGCTCCGTGGCCAGGCCTCCAGGATATAACGGTAATAGAAACAGATATCCACACAGCTGCTGCGCCAGCGTTCACATTTTTACTCTTCATTTCATCTGAGTATGACACATCATCATGGTTACTGTTGAAAACAAGGCTTTCGTTGTTCAGCTGCAAAATGTAGGGAAGTTTCCTCCTCACAAAGAAGAAAATCCATTAATGGCAGAAGATTCATACCGATAGATGACAGTGCAAGGTTTCCCCATCAGGCTTTGCTCCCAACAGGGTTTGACTTGATAGAAAATGGCAGTGTCCTTGTTTCAGACCTGTTGTCTTCTGTTTGGGGGTGGTGGTGTTTCAGTCATTAAAAAAAATCCTCAGTTTGTCCTAGTTTTCATAAACAACCGAAGCAGACTGAGAGCTGAGAACTGTCAGCCCCTGGACCTGATGGCTGTGGTGGCTACCGAGATGGTCCTGAGTGCCCAGAGATCAGATGTTGCTTGGGATGCTGAAGCCATAGTCTGATGTATGTTTTAATCCAGCGCTGTCCTCAAAAGAAGGAATTTTGTCATCTCCCCAGTTTGGTTACCTTCCCCCTTCTCTGCTCTGCTCACTCCCTGTCCCAGCTCATGTTGTCCTTCAGCCTCGCAGTAAGTTGGACTGGGGCTGTCCTCTGCTCAGGGTATGCATGGCCATGTACACACAATAGCCGGAACCTGTCTCTCTCTTCATCCATTTCATGCATCTCTTGGTGAACACCTTGCTAGCCTCTGTTAAAAGGGACCATAGGCCTTCCTCGCCGTGAGCCCACCCACTGGTGTCCTGCTTGCTGTCTTTGAAAAGCTGAGCAGTGTTACCCTTTCTCCGAAGGTCATTAGAGATGCTTTCATGGAAGAGATGTAGCTGCTGCCATTTACACAGTGACTTCAGTGCCTGCAAAATCCAAAGACCTGGAGATGAAACCAAGAGCCAACACAACCTAGAGTTGAGATAGGATGGGGGGAATATCAAAAAGAGTTTGTGAATTCCTTCTAGAGAAGTTAAAATTTTACGTTTGGGTGAGCAGTAGTATTCAGGTGCTTTGGGGGCCCTCCCTGCATTGCTGACGGCCCTGGGAGCCTGCGCTGCTGAAGGAGGTTTCCAAAGATGAATCCCCAGGTCTTGCTCCTGAGTTGTAAACATGCTGTTAGCTTCTTGGAGGAAGTACTGAAAGCAGAATCAGACTGCAAGCAGTCCAGACAAAATACCTACACATTGCTTTAATCAATGTGCAGAGGTAAATGAAGTGGGCATGGAGGCTTGATCGTCACACCTGGTGTTAAACCTCATTTGTTTTAAGAAAAGGCCAAAAAATGCAGATGCCGTGCCAGGGCTGCCTTCAGAGGATGTTTGCCATTGTTTTCCTCGCTGCGCATTCATCTTTCTAGCATCTGTCTTGGATTGACTGCCTCAGAAAAGGCATTTACAAGTAGAATTGAAGAGTAGTGTACTTAAAAGCCAAATATGGGTTGTTTGTTGTAAAGCAGCCGATAGATAGTTGGCAAGACACCAAAAGGTCCAGACACTAATCTAATTGTTTACAGCTCATGGAGAGATTAATCCACAAGATTGGATGCCCGCATTTCCTTTACGCATGACAATGAATGTGTGAGATGCCAAACCCCATGGGGCACCAGCAGAAAGAAAAATGGCTCCATTTCAGTGCAGTTATTGTTTCAAGTTTAGAAATATATTGATTGTCTTTGGGGTTTGATAAGAATATAAATGCAAAGTGCTTTGCTTAATATGAGAGTATTCTTGTTTCCTAGCCTCAATAAAACAAAATAGTGCTTTCTTATTTTAGTGTAATATAATGCTCTGCAAAATTCAGATCAAACATATGAAATAAAATGTATTGAATACACAGTGAAAATGGTCAAGATACACTTGCTGGCTTGAGAGGGCAAGCAAATGCTCCACGTCTCTGGAACGTGAGAAAACCTACCCGCGGATGTCCAGGCTGGTGAGCTCTGAAAATCTTGGCTGCTGTAAGATGCTGTGCATTGGAACAGAAGCTCTGCAAAGGGAAAAAAGCAACCCCAGTATTGCTCAGGTGACTGGTGAGAATAAAACAAGCACTGCTGAGTGGCTGTTGCAAGCAGGATTTCTGTGAAATAGGCTTTCTCTGAACTGAAAGTGGAGCTCGGGAGCAAGTAGTACTGTGGGGCTATATACGCTCTGAAGGGCGAATGATTCAATGAGATGAAGATGTGGCTAATCTGCAGGGTATGCTCCTGCCTCCCTCCGCCCCCCTGCACTGGTGTGGCAGAAACGCGGGAGCGCAGCCCGGCCGGGACGCGCTGGCCCGGCTGCCGGGCACCGAGGGCAGCGCTGGGCAGTGCGCTGTGTCCTGGAGAAAGGGGATGTTTTGTCCTCGTGATACCGGTCACGCTGCTAGTGATCCTGAAAGGAGTTGCCCCTTCTGCTGGCAAGGAAAATTACCGTGACTTTGGCCAGAAGCAAGATTTGGGAATGCTACCTGGAGACCAGATAAATAACGCCTTGGTCTTGCGGACCTGTTAACCTCTGACTTACTGGCTGAAGCGGAAAACTTTTCATGAGCAAAGTGTGTGTGCATGTTTGCAAGCTAG
The DNA here is from genome assembly GCA_030449065.1 of Oceanodroma leucorhoa. Classification (NCBI taxonomy): domain Eukaryota; kingdom Metazoa; phylum Chordata; class Aves; order Procellariiformes; genus Oceanodroma; species Oceanodroma leucorhoa. The sequence goes on along the minus strand of JASVER010000007.1, from coordinate 9,752,261 downwards.
TGGGCCTGTGAGCTGTTTACTGGTCATCACGATATTTTGTTGATGAAATTTTGCTACAGTTGCAAAGAATTTTCAAAAAGCTGATGGGATTGAGATATATTTATTCCGATGTTGCAATACCTGGCACATTTGGGGGAAGAAAATTAATATCCTGAACTAGTCTTTGCAGTGTTTCTAATTCCTTGACTAAGCACGTCCTCATATATCATTTTACTTTACCAGCTTTTGGGAAGAAGAGAATGTTTTGCTAGTCAGGACTTGTTTTGACTTAGTTTTTAATAATATCAGTCAGCACCATGTTGCCTGAAAGTCTGAATCTGACAAAAGTTTAGTTTTAAATGGGCTGCTTTTATGAGGTCATGTGTAGACTCATTGCTCCTGAATCAAGATCATAAATGTGTAATTTTAATAACATTCAGTGAGAATAAGCATTTGCATATTCTTGGAGAAATTGTTCTCTGCTGCATAGTTCAGCTGTTTCAGCCATGATGTGGAGAGGGCATTTCAAGATTTGCACGTTGCTTAAAATATTGTACTTTGCAAGGGAGGGTATAGAAAGAAATAATGCAAGTAATTATTTTTTCTCCGTAGTGCAGCACTTCTCCTAAGGTAGAGAGTGTCAGTACCAAGCATACCCAAAGCCAGGATTTCTGGGGTGCAAACAGCAGTTTGGGTGTTGAGTTGAAAGCTGGTCATCGCTGTACATGAAAGCTAAATGAGGGACTGATGAGAGAGAGGTAACTGTACAGCATGGTTTCAGTCCTCTACTTCCCAATTACTTTTTGTATTTTGGGCCTCTTATGGAGTTGTCTTGATAAAAGGCCACTACGGATTGCCTTTCTGTCTGTCAGAACCGCTGTTTCTTCCGCAGGGAGTGGAGCGCATTGACCTGCCGGGGCTCAGGAGCCTGCGCACCGCCCGCAGCCTGGAGCAGGGCATGGTGCTGACCATCGAGCCGGGCATCTACTTCATCGACCACCTCTTGGACCAAGCACTCCGTGATCCTGCGCAGTCCTGTTTCATCAACAACGACGTCCTGCAGCGCTTTAGAGGATTTGGTGGGGTGAGTAATTCTTAACCGGATGGTTTTCTGAAATTGGTTTTCTGTTTGTTTGCCTTTCCTGTGTACTTGAGAAGAAATCTTTTGGAAGTTGTAAGTATTGCACGTAGGGCTGTTCCTGAAGCAGCACCTTGGGCCATTTGAACCTGCAGACAAACTGGGGTGTTTTCTGTTATTTTTGAATGTGGTTTTATACTTGTGATATCTGATTAACGATAGACCCATATTTTTCCATTGATTGAAATACCTTCTGTCAGCACTGTACAGTGACTTGCCAGGTAGGTGTTTTGTCTAATGTGTGAAACGTGTATGTTATGAAATATGAGACTGAGATCCATATTCCAGAGTTAGCTTCCTTGACAGCAGCACAGTCCGGTGCTCCCTCCCGGGGCAGAAGAGCCTGATGCTGTTTAAGTCAGGGAGGCAGTAGAGGAAAACAGCAATAATTGCTCTTACTGGACTATTGCCAGAATGGCGCAAAACTTGTGAATGTAAAGCCTTCCCTGTTTTCCAAGGGAATGGCCGATGGTCTTCACGAGCACCCGTGCTCGAGGTATCGCGTTGCAGGCTCAGGCAGCAGCGTGCGTGCAGGAAGGTTGGCTGACTCGGGAGGTAGCCATGATCTAGGCGATCGTTCCCATGCAGGCAGCTGCTGTGCAAGGGGCCTTGTTTCTCCGTGCTCTCCAGGGCACATTTCCCATTCAAAGCCACCACCCTYGCAGAGCGTTTAGCAGTTGCAGTGGCTTCCAGTGGGTTTTCATTTTAGCAGGGCGAGCATTTGAAGGGTGCCGCATTGTTCTCCGAGCTTCCGTATTCATGCACAGAGAAGATAGAGCAGGCAGCTGCAATGCCCCGTCCTCCTTGTGGCTTTTCTGCTAAGTCTCAACAAAGCTAACAATCACTGGCAATGGCGGTGATTTTCTGGTATGAAAAGTCACTCATTAGGAATTGTGTGCTGCTGCCATCGACTAATTTATCGTTGTACTCCAGCCATGAGAGGGTAATTACTGTAACGCTTTTGGTCTGAGCTGGCTTTGAACCACCAACCCCGACGGAAAAGTTATGTGTGCCATCACCAGTCGTGTGAGCCAGCCAGGCTCCTGGGCAGCCGCCCGTGGAGGCTCCCCATACGATGTGTGTGCAGCCTTATCGGGAGATGCGGGACTTTACCCTCTCTGGTATTTAATTCATTGCTGAGGTTTGGGACGTTATCTGTCTCTGTGTTGTTTCTTTATCAAGACTTGCCAGCCAGCCAACTGAGATACTGGTGAATGAAAGGCAGCTAACTGCATTTTCTAACTGTGAGCACATTATATATGGCACCACACGCTGAAGCATATTTTAAAGGAACTCTGTAATGCACTTGTGTAGCTTGACACTGCAACGAAAACAGGTTTAACTATCTTCACTTTCCTTGTAAACACTCTGTGGGAGTTTTTCGGCAGTTGAATTGATTCCTGGTGAGCTTTCTCTGGAAATGCTCAGCAAAGCCCACGTTTTTCCATGAATTGCTGTGAATGCCCACTCCTCTGCAGCCTGAGGCATGCACGTGGCTCACCTGCTGCCTGTGTTTGCGTGGTATAGGAGTGACAGCACAGGACCTCTACCTTGGTAGTAAATCGCTGGATCAGGCACTTTTGTTCCAGAGATTTCAAGCAAAGTCTAACTTTCTCCCTTGTTTTTTGCTTAGCTTCCTGTAATGATGACTTGTAAGGAGAGCTAGCCAACAAACTTTGCTAGAAGGGGGAGCTGCCCAAAAACGATTGAGCAAAAATCTAAATCTCCAATCCCCCTGTGAACAATACATTTTACTTAGAGAGAAAAAAATAATAATACACACATACCCTGAGCCAGATGTTGTCATTTGATTTTGTCCAGGAGAAGAATGGAAATAAAATCTGAGACTGAAGTACATCCGAATATTTCTGAATTCTACAAAAAAGCTGAATTATAATGCAACCAAAATTAATTTTTCCATCTTTACAGTTCTGACTTGATTTTCTGCATAAATAGAAGATGTAATTTGTGCTGTGTAGTGTGCTTAGTTATCTGCATGCTGGTTCATTCTAGTTTATCCAGAATGAGTGAGTATTTCTCTCAAAAGCATGTCAGAGAACTTTCTCTCTACATGATTAAAAAAGATATTGTGAAGCCCAGTGTTTTTACTGACAAATATTAATAGTACAGGAGTTAATATTGGTGTCAGTTCTAGCTAAAGAGCTCACTACAGCCAGTCCAATCTTCCTTTATTTTTAAAAGAACAATACATTCTACGGAAGGAAATAAGTAGTCCATTTCCCTCTGCAGAGCTCAGCACTAATTAAAATGTTCTTAATTTGGTTTAGTTTAATTCACTTCAAAAATGAACTTACATTAACCAAAGTAACACCACTGTAATTCTGGGTAAGACTGTCCGCACCGGGGATTTGTGTATTTTAATGAATTCACCTTGAATTCATGTCTTTTTTGGGCTTTGGATAACTTTCTTGACTGCGACAAGTGTCTGCACTGAGAATAGCAGCTCTTTTGCCGTGCCAAAAAGGGCAAGACTGTAGCCATTTATTGTAATTCATGCTGCCTGATGTTAGCCATAAAGAGATTGTAAAAGCTGCAAGAGCAGAAGAGAATGAGAGGCAACACGAGGTTTCCCTTCGCCCGTTCTGCATTGCTGCCGGCGTGCGGGGCGTGCGCTGGCGGCACCGGCGCAGCTCCTGCGCGGGCTCAGAGCGGGTCCCTCGGCAGCCCAGCCTTCCTGCGTCCCTGTAACACGGGCACCCGAGCTTCATGGCTGTAACTGCTGCTCAGGGACCTCATAATTTGGGCTTTTACCAAACAAGACCTGTTCTGGGTCAAATACAGATCCCTCTGGAGGGAGGCAAGAAGTTTTGCTAGGGGATCTGYTTCTGAGAGCGTGGGCTGCCCTGTCTGAAGCCCTAAACTCTTTACTTGACAGCCGTTGAGTTCAGTCCTTCACAAGCTTCCTCGGCCAATTTCGGGAAGTCACTCAGTCACATGTACTTCAGTTCTCCATCTGCAAAACTAAGGTCCAATTTACCGAGGTCGTAAATTCTGAGGGGCAAGGGCTGCCATTGGGTGCTGGCGCAGTGCCCATCCCAAGGCACCTCTGCTCTGCCTGGACTCTGCCCTCGCCGCTCTCATAAATAAACATAGATGTGCAAATAGAGGTATGTGTATACGGTTGTATATGTTGCTGAGGAAAAGCAGCCGATTCCTCAGGGAAGGGGAAATACCGACTCCAAATGCTGCCCTTTAGGGTTTGACATTTCCATTCTTCATAAGCCGATTACTGATTCATGCAGTTCATATGACGTTTTCTCAAAGACCCAGTAAAACCGTTCAATCTTTTTTTGGCCTTAAATATTCAGTCTCTGTTCAGGCTTTCTTTTTCCCTAGGATTTGTAGAACTAGCACTAGACTTATATGTGAAAACGCTATGCAACTTAGAGAAAATGCTGAAAAACAGCTAAATGTTAAATACATAACTTTCTTCCATTTGCAGATTTTTCTCATTTAAAAGTTAAATAGATTTACAAAGCCCAGGACCTTGAAGATCYGCTAATATTACAATATTTTTCAAAACAATAGTACTTCCCTTACTCAGGAACAAATGTTATACCAAATAAAAAGCAGGATATTTAATTGCTTCTACCTTTGATTCACAGAGCCATGCAGTTGTCTCTGTCCTGATTTTTATTTTTCAGAAGGTTGAGCTCTGTTTCCGGGTTTATGGTGAATGTGTGTTGTGGAATGAAATAGTTTGCCAGGCAATAAACATTATGCTCATCTGCTTTTTAACATTTCATATTATGCAGCAGTAATAATGCTACACAGCATCTTTTTGAAGAGGTTTCATAGAAAAGCAGTTGTCATAGTGAAATAAATGGCTTGCTTTAAAGTTCTTGTAAGAGAAGTGATAGTTGTAGGCAACCTAAAAACAGCGACTTGTTGCTTATAAACCTTCTTCATCCCTTTTCTCGTAAGTTGTCTGATTAACATAATTAGGTTAAAGTAAGAGCAGTTGTTTCTAACCTGTATTTAGCTTACAGTTTATTGCTTCTTTTTGAGCCTGGATGAAGGGACTGTGTGCCTGAAGCTTCTTTTTCCAGCCGTATCAATTGATCTAATAAAATACATGGCCTCACCCTACTAATCTTGATCCTCTTGGATAACCTGGAGTACTGCGTCCAGCTGTGGAGCCCTCAGCACAGGAAAGACATGGACCTGTTGGAGCGGGTGCAGAGGAGGCCACGAAAATGATCAGGGGGATGGAACGCCTCTGCTATGAAGAAAGGCTGAGGGAGTTGGGGTTATTCAGCCTGGAGAAGAGAAGGCTTTGTGGASACCTTATTGCAGCCTTTCAGTACTTAAAGGGGGCTTATAAGAAAGGTGGGGACAGACTTTTTAGCAGGGCCTGTTGCGACAGGACAAGGGGGAATGGTTTTAAACTAAAAGCGGGTAGATTCAGACTAGATATAAGGAAGAAATTTTTCACAGTGAGGGTGGTGAAACACTGGCACGGGTTGCCCAGAGAGGTGGTAGATGCCCCATCCTTGGAAACATTCAAGGTCAGGCTGGACRGGGCTCTGAGCAACCTGATCTAGTTGAAGATGTCCCTGCCCACRGCAGGGGGGTTGGACTAGATGACCTTGAAAGGTCCCCTCCAACCCAAACTATTCTATGATTCCCTTTTATAAAATGTTTATATGTGGACCTTTAAAATAAAGTGTGCCTGACATGAGGACTTGCTTGTGAATAAGGAGAGGGAAGACTGGCAGCATGGGATGAGAAAGACTCATTGTGTAGCACGGAGCCTGTTAACCTCTATAGAAAACACCTTGGTGCTGCCACTCTGTGTAACGTGGTAACAGGAAAGTGCCTTCCCCAACCCTGCAACCTAGCCGCCTGTCCCTGGGTTTGACATAAGGGCAGCTCTATTTCCTAACCAGTCTCCCTGAAATACAGAAGTCGAAYCCTGCTTGTGGTAAGTTTGCTCTATTAAAAATTATTGGTGAGTTGATGGCTGAGTCGAAATAAGTCCCCTTGGCTACATGCATCTGCCTCTGTAGGATACCAGCTATAAAAACACACATGGATCCTTCAGCTGGACAGAAGCACATGTGCTAATTTACTTTGTGGGGTAGCATGTGTGGCCCACGTCCTGTCATCGTTTCCCAGACGAATCTCCCACTCTAAGGTCTTGCAGCGATAGTATTGCTGCTTTCCACAGCCATAATCAAACAAATGGTCAATAGATTAAAAAAAAAGGCGACATGTCACCAGTAGTCTTTTTTAATCACATCTGGGATCTGTCATCGTGCAAATCTGGACTATTTAATTGGCCAAAATTGTTTCTTGATTCTCAAAAGCCTTTTATATATATCATCATCCAAAAGAAATGAATGAATGCTATAACCCCCTTCCCTTGGAAGATAACACAGGAGGCTCTGGGGAGCATGACTGTATTAGTAAGTCAGGACAAAGTGCGAGGCTGTATATACAGCTGACAGCAGCCCTGGTATTTAACTCCTGTGCTGTCCTTGGCTATGCCCGCACAGCCCTGCTTTGGGACAGAGTTGGGTCCATTGAGTCGAGCCACATGATGGTCTGTTGCGGGCATTAGGCAGTTGTGCAATCAGGTCTATCTAGACAGATCATGCCACTACCCTTGATAAGAAAAAGGCATTTTAGGGACAGTCCTGGCATCGCTGGCTACTTCACCTTTGCAGKAGTGCTTTTTGAAGCATGCCATTTCACACCGAAAAAGCAAAGCCGCTCCTGGGGTGTTTGCAGAGCGCCCTGGAAGCTGCTGGTGCAGCACCTCAGTTTGCTGTTCCTTTAAGCCATGTCCGATTCCAAACCACTCTTTAGCCCTGAAACAAGCAGCACTGTTGAACAAAGAGCCTGCAAACAGGGACAGCTCTGACAGCAAGTTTCATAACCACTGTCCCCCACTGGGAAAGGCAGTCCCAAGCCAGTGAGCCTTGCCAGGCAGATCCAGATCTTTTGTCCATTTGGACAGAAGACAAGACCAAATGCCAGGCTCTCCTGTAGGGAAGGTTTTGCAGGTCCTCTGAAGCTGCTTCTTGCTGCTGCTGAGTTTAAACTCAGGGTGAAGCATGGAGGGTGTGAAGGAAAAGAGCAAATGCAAAAATTTCCTCCCCCTTGAGAACCTGTGTTCCTCTGCACTTGTGTTGCTTTTAGGCAAAGGAAAAATGTGCACTGAGAGTGCAAAGTCTGTCTTCTCTGTTACGGCAAGCACCCATTTCAGGTGGGATTCGTCCAGGCAGAGAAATGGTTAGATCCTGGAGAAAGAGCTGGAGCTTTCCTAGGAGTGATGGGTCTGTGCGCCTCCAGCTACATCCCAAAGACCATTTGGAGTTGCTGATGGTGAGCGGGCTGGTGCGACGGTGCTGGCTCTCCCGTTTTTCATAGCAATCCACAGCTGTGGATTGATTATATGACCTCCTAACAATGTTTGTCCTATACGATGAGTTGCTGTGTGTGGCACTCCAGACTGATGGGTTTCCCATTCCTCCCCTGTTCGGTAACTCAGTTCCCTGGCTTAGGCAGCTCCAGCACCCCCCTGCGCTCTCCTCATTCAGGGTGTCTCGCTTCTCACCTCCACCGGGATCTCCCTTCCTGGACTCCTTAGCCAGGCCTATCTCTCTCTGTCCATTATTTATCAATTCTGTCTCACCTCACTGTATCTTCCTTCCCCTGGCTCCTTTCATCACTTTAGCTCCATTTTCCAGCTCCTTCCCCATCCTGATTTTCTCTTGTGGCCTAGATAGGGCACAGCATTGACAGACACCTTGTCTCACTTGTTCTTCCCCATCCCTCTCAGTCTGGCTTTCATCTGCTCTGCTTTCAAGTCAGTCCGTCCTCTCAAAGAATGCCGAGGTATTGGTGAAGGCATGAAACACTGAACTGGAAAACACCAACATTTTTTTTCTTTTTTTTGCTAATCTTACTGGCTAAGCAGATGAATTGTGGCTGATATTTCTCTGCAGCAGATACACTGGGGAATTTCAGCTCAAGCAGGTGAGGGTTTGTGAAGCCGGCGGTGCTCGGGGAGAGGCTCTCTCCGTAGGCAGTGTCAGCTCTAGCTTCGCCTGGCCTCGCCTCTGCCCTCTTTTGCACTTAAGCACATTAGTGGTTACTTTTGCACTAACATTTTTACTTTCCACATCAACGCTCTGCCCAGCTCCATTTACACTGGTGTTCTTGCCAATGTGATGCTTTGGCTTTTACCACGTCACCAGATCTCTCCCCTGGATTCTGGCACTTTTGCAGGGCTCGCCTTGTACCAGCAGGTTTTTGGCAGGGGCTGGTCCCCAGGCAGGCTGTGCCCCGGCCCAAGCCCCGGCAGGACAGATGCTAGGGGCTGCTGCGAGGCAGAGGGCATGATTCACCTTTAGATGCAATGTGACCATCTTGCTGAATCCTTGGCTTATTTTTYGCTCAGCTGGCCAAATTTGAAGCAATGAATCAAAAATCTCACCCTGGTAAAATCTGTTCAAGTGCATAGAGTCGTTCAATGTGTTGCTGATTTCCTCTTCTGCAGCAAGGCACCGGCCTTTCAGGMACACCGAGTGTAGAGAGTGTCGTGGCTTTCAAATTTACAGCTGTCCAAATCAAATGTGTGAACTCAATGGAGTTTGTTTATTTAATTCTGCTTTATAATACACTTAACTTGATACCAAGTAAAAGAAATAATCTGGCAAAGACATCATTAAACAGTTTAATAAGGACTGGATGACTCATTTTGTTTGAACAAATGGATTATTTTGCAATCAGAAGTACAAATGTTAACCAACTTTATTTTTAGTTGAAAATGTCAAGAGGTCAGAAACAATTAAAGCAACTGTAAGGTGGGAGTCCCCAGAGTTTGTGTTCTCTTGGATTTACACCTTACTAAAATTGCTTTTATTGCAGCTTAGCGACTTACTAACATTTTTCTGATAAGATAACAGGAAATGACTGTGTAGGCATATTTACTGGTAAGAAGAGATTAGAGTCAAACAGAAATGGAGCATACTTTTCATTTTAACAGAGCAAGAGCTGGAAAACTGAGAGGATCTGCTTTTTCCTTGCATGATTTGAAATGTAGTGATTGTATTTGAAAAGGAATGTCTGACCTGCTTAGGACTTTTTTATCTCATCAGCTCAAAATTCAATGTTTTGAATATCAGCTACAAGCTTATTTCATGTTGCAGTTCCTCATTTGAAAGTGTATTGTGTTTAGAGAAAAGAGAACGTGACGTTTAAGTGCAAAGAGCAGCTAACTGCAGCTCAGCGACAGGACCGCTTCGAGAACAGGCACTTCGGGCGTCAGGAGGCACTGCTGTTGAACCTGTCCCTGGCAAGCCATGYGCTAGCAAGGCTGGAGGCAAATTCGGGGGAGAATGTTCCTTTTGCTGCTCCTGATGTCAGGGGATTGAGATTTACTGGCCCCATGTAATTACGCAGCATGAGCTCACTGATGCAGCATCTCGCTCAGCCTGGCCCTGGTGCACCTGACGTAGCAGAGGCACCACCAGTCACCAGCCGGGCCACCACCTCCTGCGGGGCTGCTCTGCCGGGGGTCACCGTGGAGCTTGTGTGATGCCTTGTGGCCCAAGGGGGATTGGACCCTACAGAGCTCTGCACCACGGTGCTGGTGGTGATGGGCAATTCCGGTGCTTGCTGTATATTGCTCTGCCTGGTGTTGCATCAGCAGCACAGACTGAAACGTGCCTCGTGCTCTTGCTGCTGTCGCTGCCTGATGTACTTCTCATCCCCAGCTGGAATACCTTGGTAACCACGTGTTCTCTGTACAGGTCCGGATCGAGGACGACATCGCAGTGACAGCCAGTGGAATGGAGCTGCTTACGTGCGTCCCACGTACTGTTGAAGAAATAGAGGCTTTCATGGCAGAAGGCCAAAGCAGTGCCAAGTCATTTGACTGCCTCTCCAGCCAAAAGCAGTAAACTTCAGGATGATACGTACTCTCTCACACTAATCAGTCATCGTTCTGATTTAAAGCTGCAGCATATAAAATAAAATGCATCCAATTTAATAGCAAGAGAGGCAGGCAGGCTATTAGCTGGAATGATTCATTTATTAAAAATGAAGGTAGAAGGCTTCAGCACTTGATATCCAGGTAACTCAAATGCTGCTGCTTGTAATCAGCAGTTTACATTACCAAGTGCCACCTGAATAATCCTGCTGCATTATCAGTGGGGCTTATACTTCTGTCAAATCTCAGCTCAGACGTATCTTGCAATTAAATCTGAATTTTGATGATTGGGACTCTTTAAAATACCAAATGGATTATCTGAATGCTGTCAGCAGTTGTAACAATCTAAGTCCTTTTTTAAACTTCATCACAAGTACTGCGAAAAACATAGAAGAAAAATGAGCTGTTCTCGGTGGACATAATGACACTTATATTTTTCTTACAGATGTTATTTCAGTGTCAATGGAGTAAGCAGAACCAAATTTTTATTAAAATTCATACTTGGCATCATTTATGCTCACAACTTTGTGATCATTATGCTCTTCTGCTCCCATTCCTGCTTCTTTATCTGACCTTTCTACCAATTTGTGTTCTGGAAACTTTGACCCTTCATTAGCCAGATTGCCAGATTTTTCTGCTCTGGGTAGTGGGTGTACTGATCCTTCACACACAGCCGATGCTTATTAGATTTGTCCATCTATTTGTTCCTTAAAAACGTAGATTTCTGTGGTGTTCACGAGCCTTCGAAACTGTAAGAAGGGAGTATCTTCGCTGCAGGGCTCAGGGTCATTCAGCAACATATGCTGCACAGAATGATAGAGTTATTTTTAACTGTCCAGCGTTAGCTGGTTCAGAATGAAACCATGTAAATTTTATTTGGATACACCACAAACATATTAATAATGATCATAAAATGATTTTCCATTCATGCAAAATTTGAATTACCCAGAGAAGCCTTTCTTTAYTGTAGGTATTCATCAGCCTGCAGGAGAATAAATACATTTCTTGCATCATAAAATAGCACTAGTTGCTGTAACTACATAAAAATAATCTTGCTCACTTTATGAACACATCAAAACTCCTGTTCGATCTTCAGGCTCTGTTGCACAGTTTGACTGCGAAGCCACTTCAGAACATCCCTCTGCCGTGACAGGGGGCACTGAAGTCACAGCAGGGTGCCAGGGCCTTTCTGGGTCTTGCCGCTTGCCAGATGAGGATTTTCCCACTGTGAAGGGATCAGCTGACTTGGTCATCTCAGCATCTCGGTTCTGTTGCTCACATCCTGGAGCTGGCACGCAGGCGATGGGACCAACTGTTTCTGGGTGCCTGCAAGCGCCTGTCTTACGTGGGGCGTACAACACAACATGGGTTTGGAYGGTGTCAAAAACTACTGTGTTGCTGTCTCTGTGCCCCCCACCTGGGACTGGATTTAGGTCTGAAATAATTTCTTTAAAAATTGTCAGATATGTTGTTGCTCTACAGAGAGGTCTTTTTGCTAATTGGGTTGATCTGTGTGATGAGAACCTGCTCTTTATTCGTAACAGCTTGGTGACCCATTGTTAAATAGGAAACTGCGTGTTGGAGACTGAAGAAACACATTGTGAAATAATCCAGGGGACTTCACTCCTTATGTTTAATGTCACTTTATTAACAAATGACCCTATTTAATTTTTTTTAAAGGTTACTCGGCATTGGTTTGTAAGAGATAAGTGCAGGAGGTCTCTACTGCAAAGGGGAAGGGGYGAAGAGGGCAGGGTGTGAGATCAGCAGCTTGTATGTGCAACTGCACTTAGCTTCCTTCTGTGGTGACTGCAAGTCTCGTACCTCTGAAACGTAATACTTGTGCAGAGGACATCAGGCTTTGCTATGGTAGCTTTGCAGATAYGAAAACACAGAAACTACACTGGCACTGCTCTGGACTCATCTCCCCCTAAAACTCAGGAGGATTTTCAGTGCAAGATGGTGCTCGTGGCCTCAGCCTTGTTCCCTCCACGTCCAAGTGCTTTCCCGTGGCATGCTCTGAACACACCCATGGGATCGCTCACTGCTTTGGGCACTCCGAAACCTGCTGTTGCTTGGGTTCAATAGCAGTTACTATTTTAAAGTAACACTTTGCAGATTTTCAAAAAAAGAGTGTTTTGGATTTGTTTCAACTAAGCCGTAACCCCAGTGTAGTTAATAGGCCTTTCCCTGCCTGTGATTAACCTTGGCAAATACTGGGCTCTGCTGCTGCAGAACAGGTCGAGCAATCTGGCGTGCTGCAGGAGGCAGAACTGGTTCTGCTTTGACATGTACCAGCGACCAAACCCTGCTGCGAGTTCTGGGGGGAAAGCGCTCGCTCACGTAACCGGCTTCTCTGTTGTTTTGCTTGCCYGAGATGTGGATGCGTTTCGGTCTGGGATGGTGCACCATCTCCCATTTTCCTTCATAATCAGGCCCGTGAACTCGGTGAATATAAATTTCATCCTTCCTTCCAGGAGTCTGTTCTGTAATTATGATAATTTTTATCCACTTAAGCAAAAATTGAATTAGAACTTTTTTCTGAATTGAGGGGGGCAGGGGCAAGGAAATAAGCCTTTAAAAAAAGGCAAAGTGATATTTAATACATTTAAAATGTATTAGTGTGGGGAAAATACAGGTTACAGCAAACTTTGACTACATTAGAATATTTTAGGCTGTTAGCTATCRTGTTTTCCCAAATGCCTTTTCCCCTTGGTACAAACAGACTCGAATAGAGTGGCACCAAAATAACAGGAAGAGTGTGTTATGTTGAGCAAGTTTGTGTGTTTAGAAAGGTCTGAGCACTTCTGAACTGATAAATTTATTGCTTCAGCTCCCTGGGGTTGGATGCACTCTGGATTTATYTGCCATGCCAATTACACTGCTGCAGCTACGGGGTATAGTTAAAGTGGTAGAGCCTCCTAGTGCTCGTGGAGGCTAAAGTAGACCTGTTCTCTTAGTGGTACAGTGAGAAAATGGGAATAWGGTTTCCTGGTGAAACATCTAGTGCTCTAATGCTCCTTCTTGTAGTGACAGGCACCATATTCTGTCACAGACTATCGTTGCTGTTAAGAAAAATGTGTCAAAAGGAAAACCTTAACTTTTATAGGCCTACACTGAAATTTTCTTGCGTAGATGTGTATTTATTCCAGCCTTTCTTTAGGAAGAAGAGAGAATCATCCAAGTCACCTAGGTATGGGAGTTCTGTGCCTTGCAGTGGAGGGGTAAGATATATTGAGGCATTTTGCTGTCCCACAGCCTGGGCTGCCGTGGGGCAAAGAGARGGAAAGCCTTGCCTCTGCCTTTGCTCCTCGGGGGTCTGAGACAGCTATTTTGACAGCAGGGGGCTTAGAATAATAGCCTAATGCCTTTCCTGCAACCAAACTCTCACTGAGGGTAGATTTAAAACAATAATTTGTTATAATCTTGGGTCCATGGCTTCACATATTAAAGTGATGTGCTGCACACAGCCTACATGCTTCCCTATGCAAACAAAGCAAATGCRGAGACTGCTAAGCCAGAAATGTCATTGTGCAAACAAATGACTTTTCATAACTCAGTGGTTTTGTTTTAAACAAGAAGGAAGTAGAATCGGAGCTATCGGGAGTAACAGRTGGAGAAGTCACCCTCCAGAGCATCAGAAAGAGTATTACTCCCACTCAAAGAGAAATCATTTTCACCAGTATCAGAAACAAATAGCAGAGATTTGGAGCCCCTGTTCTGGTCATTAGGGGAGGACCCCGCATCAGCCTGAAAAACCAACTGCAGGACAACAGGGCCACATAGTCCCAAGTCCCAGAGCAGACAACCAGRGAAGAGACTAGCTCCTGCCTTTTGCACCAGAGTAGGTGCACAGTTAACAAATGAGATGCTTTCAGGTCATCTTTTTCCTTGTAGTTTTTGGTGTTCTGTTCCTCCCCCTTCCCCCCCTCCTTTAATTGCAGTACATTTTCAGTCTTAAATTTGTTTTCTTTGTTAAATCAGGAAYTCAGTCAAAACTTTAATGAGTTTCTGATTCTTTCCATTGAGTAAAAACCTGAGTGGAAGACAGGAATGGAGACTGTTGCACTGATTTCTCAAAGATAGCTGCTTGAGGTGGACACCTCTGCATTTAAGGGAAATAGTAAAGCGACAGGAAAAATGAGGCCAGCACTAGAAGCAAAAGGTTTTTATTAGCTTCTGGTATTTCAACCCTACCTACTTAAGCTGCAGCTAGAACCAAAAAACATATCTTTGTAAAAAGACTACCATAATCCAAAACAATCAATAAAACTTTTCCACATGTATTAAAAGTTTAAATTCAAAAAGAACTTTTCAAGGTTTCATTTTCTAACAGCATCTTCATAGAGATAATATCCACATTCTCTTCCTAAGTACAGATACAAGGCAAAYAAGCATCCTACAAAATAATCTATGGAAAAAGGTAGTGTAGGAGGGAAATCAAGACAGTGTAATAATCCACTAGCCAGACACACAGGTTAAATGTAACACAACCATACCATCAATGAAATATTTAAAAATGAAAATAAATTAAGGTTACATCAAAGTTCCTGCTTTACTTTTATTGTTTAAATCCTCAATATAGTACATACCACTGCATTATGGGTCATGGCAAAGAGTTAGCACTAGCATTAAAAAAGTTGCTATAGAAAAACTTTTATGAAAATAAAACAAGACCAAAGGTACTCCTTCACACAACTGTATGATGGCTGTAGAAATTCCACTGAATCAGTTTTTCAAACTAGGGCCATTTATTTTTAAAATCACTGTGAACTTCTGTAAGTTCTTGGTTGCAAATCTGAACAGCCATGAAAATGGAGATGAAAGTCAACGAGCAGTGATCCATACATTCTGGCTGAACAGATGCTGTCTTACCCCTTTCATTGCTCAGCCAAGCTGCACATTTTGTTCTCCCCGATACCTGCACCCCAGCAAGAACGCAATTTTGCAGAGCACAGTTTTTGGTAGCATTCTGACATTTTCTGGAAACCAAAATCTTGTTTTCATAAGGCCCCAGTCACTATGTGAGCAATGTGAACACAGGCTTAAAAGGCTTTGTCAGTGTGCTGCTCTACCTCTTGTACGTGATGCTTCAGACTCGTTTGCCATTTGGAAGCCAACTGCCTGTATATATCATCATAGTATATTGCTGTTTTTCTAGAAAACACCACTAGGCACCCCAGCTCACTATTACTACACCCTTCCCATTAGCTATAACTGGACAGGAATGACCTAAGTGGTGCTTTATAGGACTTGCTCTACAGATTTAAAGTAGTCCACCGAACAGGAAAGCAAACACCCTCCACGGCCTTTGCAGTTTAGTAATATGTAATGGAGAAAACAAAGGGCTTAAATACACTAAAAGGTATTTAAAAGACACTTTATCCAATTATGAGTTTCTGATACTACAGTGAACCATCCTGCTGGATTCCTCCCATTATGCAAACTATAAGAAGGTAAGTGAACATTTCTGTGAAAATGCTATTTCCCTAATACTAAGCTTCTTGTTGACTATGAATTTAGATCTGCACTTATTAGATAAATCTTTTAGAGGAGAAAAATATTTAAAACAAATACCCTAAGCAGTTTCTGGTTTAATTGTATCAAATCTTCAGTGTTAAACCTAAAAAGAAGAATATCTCCACAAAATGATGGTTAAAAGAAGAAAATCTCCACAAAATGATGGCTAAAAGAACAGAGTTGTTACTGCATGGCGTTGCAGACAAGCTGCACCTTGAGAGTTCATTTCATAAGGCTGCAAAAGTGTCTACTGTCCATTGTTTTCTGGATTTGTTGTGGTGGTTTCAGTGCCAACAGGTTGCACATTGTCTGCAAGATTGTGTGCATGCTCGAGGAACAAGTCTTTCAGTACGCTCAGCTCCTTGGTCAGGAGCTTAATTTTTGCCTCTAAACGTTCATTTTCTTCTTTGAGCTGGTTGACCCTTTGCAGCGTGTCTTGTGCCTTCTGCTTGCTTTTTAACCGGCTCTTTTTCACTGCCATGTTGTTTCGCTCTCTGCGCTGACGATACTCATCACTGTTTCTATCCACAAACGAATTTTTCTTTCCCTGTTTGCTTGGAGGCACAGCTTTGCCTCCGCCACCAGGACTAACGGGCACCAGCTGGGGAACCTGCTGCAAACCACTGGTGTGTGCTTGGGTGTGAATCACACTTACTCCATTCGCATCTGTGGCGGTGTTCTGTTGGGATGTCTTGCTCATTTGGACAGGCTCTTCTTGGACACAACAGAGTTTATTAGGAGACTGAAAACTGTTGTTTCTAGAAGATGTTTCCAACAGGTCTTCACATGGATTAAGGGCAAGGTGAACCTAGTAGGAAAAAAAAATGCTATTAAAGGTGCTGGCTTCAGCTACAATCTTATACATCACTGGCTTTAGCGTAAGGTACTGATGGTACAACTGGCAATAACACATGACAACTGTGCTGGAAGTGGACAAGCTGCCAACTATATTTCAGAAGCCTCTCGAACATATTTTGATTGGAAGGGACTGTTACTGGGTCATCTAGTCAAGCTGTTTGCATTGTTCACTGGCTTTACTCAGTTATTCCAAAGTCATCCCTGATGGATGGGTGTCTAGCCTAGCCTCGAATATCTCCAGTTTCACAACCTCTGTCTTGGCAACAGGTTCCACTGTCTAACTTTTCCTCCAGTTATATAATTTTCTTAATTTTCAGACTGGAGTTTTCCTTCTGCAGCTTAAACCTATTAGCAGCCTGACTCTTGACCAACAGGAGTACTTGATCCTTGTCCTCTTCAGACCATCCCTCTGGGTGTATGCACAGACAAATTTCTCCCTGGTCTCTTTTCTCTGGAGTGAGGGTGCTCAGACTGTCCACCTTTCCTCAATCATCTTACAGCACTTGCTTTTGAAGATGATGTCCAAACTGATGACTGTTTTAAGGTCTCACTAGTACTGAGTGGAAAAAAATAATCTATGGAAAAAGGTAGTGTGCTGCAAAGGCTGTGACTGAGTGCCATTAAAGGAACTCCTTCAACCACAGCAAGGTAAGACAAGCTAAGCCTGTAACGGTACTGTAATGAGCAGGTGGACAGGGACGCAGGGTGATGGCAGTGTGAGAATCACTACATGGCAAAGACAGGGGACTCTTGCCACCCCTAGGAAGACAGCAGCTACAGCTGAWTCACCCACAAAATACGCTCCCCTGCTGTAGCTCCTGCACCAGTCATGGTTCACTCTCCTCTCCATCAGACAAACAGGCCTGACGAGCAGGACACCCTCTCACCTGACTCACGTCCTCCCGCTGCTGAGGTCAGCCTGCTCCTGACCCTACTGGTGACACAAGGAGGACTCCACCACAGCTGCTGCAGGGACACGGCCCTGGCAAGGCTAACAGCTGCTCCCCTTCTCTTCCCATCTCACGGGATGACTTCCTAAATGTCTGGGAGAGAAGTTTGGGAGAGAAGAAGGGAAGGGCAACAGGGTTGTTCTAAGTTCCTGAAACACCTACCTATGGTTCCAATGAAAAGTACTCAGTGATCAGTCAAACGAGTGTTGGTTTCTTGTCATGTTAAAGAAAAGTATCTAACTGGCATAAAACAATCCTACTCCAGGATCAGACTGCATYGCAACGCTGCAGCCCTATGCTCTGTCACACACATACATGCAGTATCACACAACTAGTGTTCAACGTCCTCCTTGCCCATTCTCAAGAGGACCTGCTGGGAAAGCAAGCAGTTGAAGTTAGCGGTGGGCCCAGTATTGGTAGTGTCCAACCCAGGGATTATGGCTTGCATCAGTAACAGCAGAAGAGATGGATGACTGTACTCCTGTGTCTAGCTGATGAATGGATGTGGTGAGATGTTTGCAAACAAGCTGCTGTGTGTCACTGGTCATTCTAAACTCACGGGTTCATCAGCTGTTTACTGTTTTGTTTGTTTGTTTTTCTCAGCAGTATGAGTTGCTTTTTACCTTCTGCTAGGGTATCATTAAAAAGGTTAAAATTCTACTGTCTAGATCAATTGCAAATTTTCTTCCATAATAAGGGAGACAGAACAAGATGCAGCTGCAACTGTGGTTCAGTAAAATTCACGGAAAACCCTTGGCTTGAATGTTATTCAAAATTAACATTCTCTGTCACCAGCTTAAAACAAGTGAAGAAGATGTGTGAGTACACCCACACCCCTCCTACTAAGAAATCTTTTCATTTCCATATTTCAGGGCAGAAAGAGACCATCAACTCTTTTTGACACCTGTATAGCTAAATCTATATGCATACAYGCCTAACCTTTGTATTTAGTATCTTCCTGATTTCAACTCTTAAAGCAACTTTTGCAAACCACATTTAAGTCTTAGATTCTGACTGAATAAGCAATTTGGTTCAGCAGTTAAACTGAATAAACAGCTAAYAAGATGTCACTGTGCACAAATACCAGACTGGCAGGGCCAGTTGTAGTAGCAGTGCGTGTGATTGCACAGACACTTTTAGTCAAGATGCAAGCGTATGCTCCTCTTGGAGCATATACTGGCTTTGTCTCAGCTTTACTTTTAAATACAGGATTTCTGTAGCCCTCAAAGAGTATACAGCTCTGTTAGATGATTGTCTCTGACAACTGAACTTTTCCACTAATTTTTGGCATCTTTTCAAAGTCAGACAGAATGCTCTCCAGTCCTTGTATTTCAACACATTACAGTGCTTGCTAACTTCATCTGGACAGGCCAGTTAAGTAACCCATACCATTTTCGCGATCTGCTTTTTGTGCTTCGTGAGATACTACAGAGGCAGGGGCGGCTCCTGCCCCCGAAGGCACACCACCAGACATACAAAAAGTTTCTTCACATCACCAGGTTCCATGTGCTATTTCTCTCTATGCTATCGAAACTATTTAATATTGCTTTAACATTCCTTTCAGATTTCTATCAAATTCCCCTGTAAATCAAAGGAAAAATTATTTGTTCCATTAAACAGAATTTTAATGGAATATTTTAGTTGGGCAGTACACGGATACAAGCAGGGAAGATGAACCAGCRTCACGCCTCTCAAGCAAGCGTTCTAGCCCTGCTAGAACAGATGTCCCTCAATTCCTTCCCACTGGAACTGATCCATTTTGTATCAAGTAACTATTTCTCGCTCTTACCTGGCCTGATGATCAGAACTCTTACCTGGGAGAGATGACACCTGGATTCCTGTCCTGCTCCAACTAGTATTTATGCAAAGCAAGTAGCACTAACTGTACTACATCACAGATAACCCAGGAGTGGTAACAGTTGAGGCTTGAAACTCATTTTTCCCCCTAGTTATTTGGAGGCTGGATCCCTATTAGCAATTGTCAGTTCTTCAACAGAACAACAGGAGGGAAGGATATCCTAGATAGCAACAGGTGCTATGGGGCATCCATCAGGGATTACTGCAAGGAGATTTAAAGGCGGCAGGTATGAGACATACGGAAGGGGCTCTCAATAGGGGTGAGGTAAAGGACGCAGTAATCRGGAGAGGCCACAAGGGTGGGGAGGCAGATGGGTCTCAGAGTTCGTTTCTCAGACACTGTGCCACACAAACACAGCTGCTCCGCTCCTCTCCACAAACAGGTTGGTTTGCTGTGAATGGGCGATAGCCCTGGCACAGCAGGAGGCGTCTCCTCGGARAGCCAGCGAGTTTCCGAGCATCTTGTTCCCATAAAGCTGCTCATTAGCTTGAGCTCAGTGACAGCCCTAGGCTGGTTCCACCCAGCACATGGTAGTGTTTCCAGGGGCCAGTTAGAACTGCCTTGTTCTCTCCTTGGGCCACCAACTGGCCACCCAGGACACCAACTGGCCACCCACTACAGCATAATAGCTGGTAACTCAGAGGTGTCTTCTTGGGCAGAGAGATGTTTCTTACTGTCTGACAGTGCTCCTCAGGGACCACAGAGACTCCCAAGCAAATCAAGGCCTTTATTATCTTTGTTTTCACAAAAAAAAAATTTCAAAAAATTAAACAACCTTCCAAATGTTTGTTTTGGCAAAAAGCAAAAGATGTGTTTTAATTTGTTAATTAAATCAGTATTTTTTTTACTTAGCAGCAAAAAGTACAAAGCGCTTCTCTCTGCTGCTTTTCCGAGATGTGACTGTGTTGATTCTGATCATTAGTCAGGATGACTTTATTGCACAAATTCACTCAGCTGTCTTGTCTAATGCAAAATCAGTCCCAATCTGAACAGCAATAGGTGGCCTCCCTTCTCTCTCACTTCAGTAGGAATACCCCAGTAGCATCTGACTCTAAATCTAGATGACCCTGCACAAAGAACAACAGCATAAAACTCCAGGCATACGTTTGCTGAACAGTGGGARGGCCCACTGCTGCGTGGTTTTCTGCACACTCTCACAGGCAAGTTAGTAAGAATAGATGGTAACTCTCACGTGCGGAAAGCTAGGCAACTTTTTTGAGACTAGGTAGCTCAAACCTATCGTCTGTTGCCGTAGCTGACAACATCACTTTCCCATACCTTTCTCAGAATCTCCATTTTTTCCATATACCTTGCAAGAAAAATGCACTCCAACATCCTTAAAAAAAATGTGCTCGRAACATCTAAAGTATGTATTTTAATTGCAGGCTAGCAGCATTGATGACAGAATCACAAACAATCCCAGATGCCAGGAGGCAAGGAGGTATCAATTTGACTGTCTTTTGAATTATAATGAAGGTAGTTATTTCTAAAGATGAACTAATGCCTTAAATCCGAGAGTTTTTCGAATTATGCATTTTTATACTCTCTGAAGAAGCGTTATAACCAGCATGGCACTGCTCCTGAGGGGAGTATTGAGTTCTCTTAATGACTGCTATTTCCCACCAGATGTCAGAGCTAAGACCAACGTCAAGCTTTCTGCGATAGATCTGTTCGGAAAGTTGTGTCTGGAGTTACAAAAATTTGTTGGGAACCAGAAAGATTCGTCAAGCCATTCAAAACTCCATTGAGAAGCTAGAAAAGAACACCAGCTGTTAACGCACGGCATTTTATCGTGGTTCAGGGCAGCTCGTGCGACCCCCGCGGCCCCGCGCTCCCGGGAGCGGTACGAACGGCACCGGCGGGGTTCCGAGCCCCGCTCGCAGACCCTTCCCTCGCCAGGCACGCTCCTTAACGGCGGCGTCTTGCGGCGCCGGAGGACGAGCCGTAACGACGGCCCCGCTGTCAAAAGCACCTGGAGGCGCCTCGGCCCGGCCCCGCTCCCCCGGCCGCGGGGCGGGGAGGCCCGGCGGGGCCGGAGCCACCGCGGGGACCGGGCCCGGCCCGCCCCTCCCCTCCCCCGCGGGCCTGTGGCGGCGACGCCGCCGCCCTCCCCAGCGGGCCGCGGCCCCGGGGCCGCCCGTCCGCAGCCGCGCTGCTCCTCCTCCCCCGCCCGTGCGGGGCGCGGGGGTGCCCGGCGCTGCCAAGCCGTGACTTCACCGGGGGAGGGAAGGGGAGGGGAGGGGAGCCAGGGCCGCCCGCCGATTGCATCATGCGCTCCCATGCGCGGCGCCCGCCGCGGCAACCCGCTGCGACACGGCGGGAGGGAGGCGGGCGAGGGCCGGCCCGGCGCGGCCCCCCGGCCCCCCCGCGTCCCCCCCGCCGCCCCCCGCGCGGCCGCGCTTACCTGTGGCGGCGCGAGCGCGTGGTGGTGGCGGCGGGAGGGGCCGGGCCGGGCCCGAGCCTCTTTCTTTAAAGTGTGGCGTGCGGGCGAGCGGCGATTGCGACACCCTCCCGCTGCGCCCGCCCCCTCGCCAATCGCCACCCGGCCGGCCGCCGGGATGATGCAATAGCCGCCTGGATTGGCAGCCGGCGCGGCCAATCAGGCCGCCGGCACTCTTAAAGGGCGAGGCCGTGGTGTGGTGGTTTTTTTTTTTCGTGGGGACGGTGCGTGTCCCGTGGGGCTGCGCCCTGCTTGCGCGGGGCGGGGCTGGCTCCGCCCGCCGCGGYGGGAGCCTGGAGGGCCCGAGGGCTGTCACGGCCTCCCCGTGGGTTTGTGCTGCCGTGCTGCTGCAGACGGGGTGGAGGGAAACCCGCTGCACGGCCACGCGTGTTCCCGGAGCGGCTGGCTGCGCCCTGGCCCAGCCTGCGGCCGCCATCTTCCCCTCTCCGACAGGGGAGAGGGCTGGAGGAGGTGTCGAGAGGCCTCCCTCCCCGCCTCGGGGGTTGGCGGCAAGGGGAGCGAGGCGGCCGCGTCCCCCGCGGCCTGTGGGGAGCCGGGCGGCCGCCCCCTGCCCTCCGGGCCCCGGAACCTGGCGGCACCGCCAGACGGGCCCCACGCCCCCCTTCAGCCCCCAGCCTGCGGGGAAGAAGCCGAACCCGTGTTTCCCCGATAACTTCCCCTCACAGGCAGCGCGGGGAGCTCATCCGCGGGCCGCCACGCGTGAGGGAGAGGGCRGTCCCGGTGCCCCCCGAGGCCGCTGCCGCCTTCCCACCGCCCGGGGCCAGGCTGGGTGGCTTCTTGGGGGTAGCTGGCACGAAATTGGCCAGTGCCCCGCGGGCATTGAAGTAGATCATGTTGTGTTTCTGTACTGATTGGCATCTCTTAATTGTTCCTGGGCTGTTAATTAACGCCTGGCAGTGTATTTCCATCTCAGTCTAGCTGCTGTGTGGTTTGCCTCTGTAGGATGTTGTGAGATACGGTGGAAGGAATACCGAAGACATCAAATAAAATTTTTAACTGTTCTCTTGACAACAATTTATGGCRAATTCTTAAATTTCATAGATTATTAATTTTCCTTCTCAAACATATTAAAAAAAGCTAAACGCTGGCAGATTAGGAAACGTTTAGATCATAGGGTTAAATGTAGGAAGATTATGCACCAAATCACTCGTATATATTTGTTATAAAAAACTTCACTTTTTGTAGAGAAGAATTTTTTTAGCCCTTAATATTTTCCAGACGCTCTGGTTCGCATCACCTTAGTTCTGCCTAAACAAGCGCAGTATAAAAACATATATGCTCACATCTCTTAAGTTGTATGTGCGCAGGATGTGYTTATAGCTCTTTGAAAGGGAAATACGCACGTCAATACATAGGTGTGCATATTTGCAGTAGGTAGTTCTGAAAATCACCGTTTATAAGGTAAGCAAATTTTGAACAAGTTTAGGTGTGTAGACAGTGAAAATAGTAGTGTGGAAAAAGTAGTGTTTGTTTAAATGCAGAGAGAAAAATCTGTATCCTACTCCAGTTTAGCACATAGACCTGCCTGGGAAATGTTTTACGTCTGCAAAAGAAGTGAGAAGAATCAGATTTGTAAACACAGTTGCAGAGCTCAGTAATAATTATTTGTATTTTCCATTTTTATGTCTGTCTGATGTTGTGTGGGGGTTTTGCTGTTGTTTTTGTAAAGCCCTGTGGAAAATAAACCACATTTGCAGAAGAATTCTGAAGATTAGTCTGGGCAAACAGTTTTACTCAGCTCATTACCATGAAGATACTTTTCAGTCATCAAGTATTTTCTTTAACATCTCTAATGTTTTTCTGTTTCTCAGTTGAAACTGTTACATTTTCTGTGACAATGACTCATCCATCTATAGCTAGAGCGAAACTCCAGGTAAGCATTAAACATTATCCTTTGCTCACAATAGTTAAGTAAGTGTGTGCTCTTAGAGTGCTTTCCTAGGATTTTAGAGCACTTTATGACCATTCATTCATTAATCCTCATCAAAGAAAGCTGAAGAAGATAAAATGTAGACCAACTTATTCTCATAGAGTCTGATTATTTTCAACATTAAAGCTCACACATAATTCCATGCACGTAAGGTGCTCCAGCGCTTGGTTGGCATTGTATCCTATTACAGGAAAGCTATCACACAGTGTACTTTAGTGTTTGCAGGATATTTTTTTTTCCCACAGTGTTAGAGTAAAAATAGAATATGATGGAAGCAATCTAAAAAGTAATCACAGAAATATATGGGCAACTGCTCTTGAGATGTGGCATTGAAATACACCCTTTACCTGCTTATTTACAAGTTACGTGAGCTGTGCAGTAGCTCTGGAGTCAGGTGTTGCAAGCAGGCTGGTCCCTGCTGGGATGGAGTTCTTTTCATTCTGATTCTGGTTGTGTTCCTATAGCAACAGTCTACCTATACGACTATAGATATCTAAATATTGTAATAGTATCTTATTTTCACRTGCATAATCCAGTCTCATGATTCTTTAAAGACTTTAGTCCTTGAAAAAAAAATTACACAGGTATTCATCTTCAAGTAATTACAGCAAATCACAGTTAGAGGCAGAAAGGCTATTGAGGAAATAGAAACTGTGGGAAGTGGAGGCAGAAGGTGTAAAGGGGAGAGGAGCCTGTTGGGGTAAATGTCTCTGCTTATTACCCACTCAGTATGTTCTCTTAACGCTTACAAAAACATTTAAGAAGTTCTCTGCAGCCTTCCACTTACAGTGTGAAAACTATTTTGTCGCTGTTTGAATCATTTCTGTTGTGCCTGATTCTACTGTTTATGCATGTTACCTCTGTCTTCATGGGCAATTATTTCTTTGTCCTAAAATAAAAACCATACAAACACCCTGGACTACAACCTAGACTTTAAAAAATATATTTCTCTGTAAGCATTCAGTTCTTTGCCTCTATTTCCCTCATGGACAAGCCTTCACTGGATTTTTTTACTTCAGACTTGCACATTTCTGTTAAAGGTTTACTTTTCACACATGATGCTACTGTGTAGTTTTTCCCTCTGGTCTAACATCCGTGCCTTTGAATTCTTCTAGATGAGAAGTCAGTCATTTCCTTTCCAGTGATTTAGAAGAGAGGAAAATAAATGTATTTGTATATATATTTTACAAGTGGAAATAAATAGGCCCCTTAGGTAAAAACACACCATTCCAGGCTGTGATGTACAGTGTGTTAATGTATTTGAGGGCAAATGCACTGAATTATGACAAAATAGAAGCTTTTCTTGGTAACTGCTACCCCTATTCTCTCAACCTAGATTTGTTCAAAACTGGATAGAAAGAGTCTCTGAATATGATTGCATTCCTTATGATCACCAAGCAGATGACATTCATTCAGGAATATCCCAGAAATATCCCAGTCTGTAATAGAGGTATTCCTTAATCTTATTATTGCAAACCTYGCTTCTCTTAATAGCCCTTGCATTTTGGTATTACAAGAATTACTTTTCGCATTCAGGACTGACCTGCACCAAGACAAAAATCCTATTGTTAGAAATCTAAATTTTGCAGAGCTGAGGTTATAAAAGCTTCAGAAAGCAGAAGGATTGCTGAGTTTCATTTATCAGGAATCTGACTATATTTCAAAAAAATAAAATTCAGAAACAAAAAGCATGAATACCTCTGTCTATTTGTTTGAAAAAGCTTACACTTGTTAAGCACAGAATCTCTGAGTGTTTTTTCAATCCGATTTAATAATTTAAATGATAGAAACTTGTCTATTAATAGATGATTTGTCAGAGGTAGCCTTTTCAAATAGGTGAAGAGAAAGGAGAGGAAACATTGTTTAGTGGTGACCGCTATTTCAGGCTCCTACTTCTAATTCTATCACTGACTCACTATAGCCTTGGAAAGTTACAGTGCTTTTGTTCTAGAAAATACTAAGTAAAGAAAGGAGCCATTCTGTTCTAATAGCAAACATCCATTTTATTGTAACACTGCCTGGAGTTCATTTACAGGAAAAATCCAATGCCTTTGTTCTTTCTCTCTATGCAGCTAATAAGTCTTGCAACTAAGTATTTCCAGTTTCTAGTTCTGCATCTTCCAGTACTACTTCCCTTATTTGCAGTTATCAAAATATTAAAGTTATCTAGATATCTAGAGTTACTCATACGAGTTTCTGAAAAGAGATTAACTCAATTGTATGGGCAGAATAAAGGGAATGTTTCTCAAATGGAGGAGGACAAAAAAAAAAAAGACAGCTGTTCCCTCCCCCAACATCTTCAGCAGGCTGTTGGGTGATAGCGAAATGAATCAGGCTAACACAGAAATCTTACAGTGTCTGAGAAAATTAATATATCGATGATTGCTTTTACTAGAAACCCAAGCTGTCACTTTTATAGGTGTTAGATGCCACACCTCTCCAGCTACCGCTGTTCCCATTTCCTCTACAGTTCTAAGTGGGGGATTGGTACTTCATGCCTGATGGACTGGTTTCATCTAGGTAGAATCTGCATTAGTTTTGCCCTGAGATTTAATTCCTCAATTGCTGTATTTTCATTTTATGTCATTATCAGGAAGTTTAACTTTTTAATCAGAAACTTTTAGAATTAGCCAGCTGCATAGGTAAAGGTGTGCCCATTTTTGCAAATGTCACTTTTTTGTATGTTATTCTGGTTAGTAGGCTGAGTTCTTCAACAGTCACATATCAGAGGCTTCTCTTTCATAGCTACAAAATACTTCTTGATGATAAATTTATTTTTTAGTGAAACTCTTACCCAGCCTATGCTTATCCCTTACGCCATCGGGAATTTGTGCTTCAAGCCAGACCAGCTCAGGTTCTCCAATACCGATGTTTCATTTCACAAGATGGTACTTTGATCTGAGAAGTGTACCACTACAGCAAATCCTCTKGAGCGATTTGGAGGTAGAAGGCCATCTCATTACCCCAAGTAATCCTTTGTCGTCTTGTGACAATTCTCTGCACATAAAAATACTGTCACAAAAATGTGTGCTTTTTCAAAATTTAACATATATCATCCTCTCTCTTCATGGCATTCCAGAGGACTGCTTAGAAGATGACCAATGTATTTTAAGTAAATAAAAATGATGAGATATATATTAGTGTTTAGTAGCCACAAGTCCCTTTAAAGTGAGCAAAACAGCTGGGGTTACTATCTGTGACCTTCTATAGAAATACCAGAATATGGAATTAGAAGCTTTCTTGTAGGTATTTGAGTTTGAAAATATCATGTGTGTCCCTGAAGAATGCCTGGTCTGGGAGGAGGCTCTAGGTGTGTCACATTACCCCAAAGTGTTCAGATTTCTGGAAAAGCATCTAACAAAAAGAAGGAGCGCCACGTTCCTTTACAGTTTTTTACAGGATTTTACAGTTTTTATCAACCTTTGTTTGTGTTTGAGTGTTCTCTGGCTTTGCTCTGATGTCTAGTTATCCAATTAAAATTGGTATACCCATTGTTGTGAATTTCACTGGGGCTTGGCTTGAGTTTTACCTGAACTTCTTCAGTAATTGTACTAAACAATGCAAACTGCGAGTCTTCTAGTATCTACAGAATGTGACAGGGATTTGTAGACTGCCACTGATCAATACTGGGGTTTGCTGCCATGTGTATGTAAAATGTTAGGTAAGGTGAGGCTGCATAGCTGAAGATGAGTAAAAACAAAGTAGATAAATGGATTGAAAGGAAAATGCTATGTATCGTGTGTATATGTGCACATATAAAATCTGGTTCAAAAGAGACTTGTTAGAACTGAACAAGTCTGAGCGAGAATTAATGGCCCACACCTGGGAATAAGAGGTGAATTCTCAAGTATCCAGGTTTAGTAACTGCCACACCTGTCCTATATTCCCAAAAGCATAAATGAGGTCTGCAAGGATTTAGATAGCTTAGCTTCTGAATGCACAGTGCCATGGCTCTTTTCCAAGGCATCATCAGTCACCGCATGAAAATCCCCACCCATAATTACTAGGGCATTATTTGTCACGGGGTATATTCTAGTGAAGAACTTTACCTTACTCGTATGATATCAAGAAGAGTAAATAGTTTTAGGCATGAATTTTATCCAGACTTCAAAACAGTTCTTCAGAACAGAAGCCTAAAATAAATACCCTTCCAGAAAAGCAATGAAATTGGAGAGGCATAGCTCTGTTTCTTCTTCAGTCTCATGGTGTTGGGAGAATGAGGACACAAGCTTCTTTCTTATCAATGGCTTTATTATTCCCTGCAACCTATATGACCTCTGAAATACCATAAAAAGCTCAATGAACAGCTACTTGAAAAAAGAACCTGAGAGCTTGTTACCTGGCAGGGGATAGTCCACCTGATTGTTTACTCTGCCTCACTTCTGGTCGTAAAAGAGAATAGAAAATGAATTATTTATGCCTGGATCATACAAAATATGTGGGAGGACAATTTGAGAAAGTGTATTGGCAATTACAGCATATCTGTCATTGACCTCCTGCTACTAACATTTAGGAGAATTTTGTGCTAGATAATCAGTGACAGTGATACTTTGATCAGGCAAGTAGAGTCTATCTCTTGTCCCCAACAGAAAAAATGTACTTACCTCAACAATGCTATCCTCCTTCCAGAAAGTTGATTCTCTGCATTTGGTGAGTTAACTGGTTTCTCTTTTTCTGCCTCCTGAAATGGAAGAAAATTCCAAAGAAACAGTGGGGCACAGCTCTCTGCTCTTTGGCTCTGTATACCTTCTAACATACTATAGACGCCCAGAAGAACAAAACAATTGCACTTACACTTGCAGGCACCTGAATATCTCTGTCATAGTGAATTTACCAGACACAATCTAGTGTTAGGTTTCTATTGAATATAAACGCTGCAGCCAAATTTGTAGAAAAAGCCACTTTGGTAGCATGTCCCAGGGACAACAATGTCACTGGAGAAGGGCTCATCTGATTTTCTCTCCTCTCAGTAGYAACTGGATCAAATTTCCCTCTGATAGTCAGGAGAAGCTTTATGCTCCCTCCATCACTAGCATGTCTGTTGAGGTCGTGTTTCTGCACCTCACTGGCCTTGAAGACCAACTCAGCGAATCTCTGTACAGAGGAAGCTCTCCTCATCCTGAGTTGTTTAGCCATTGTGTGGGATTTTCCTGCATCAGGCATGATTTATTTGGTCAGAAGTTCTTACACAATTAAGACACCAACTGAAATTATCAGGAATTTTGCCTGAGGAAAGAATTCAGGATCAGCAACATTACAACAAAGTTGATGTTGGTGACTTAGAGGGAAACAGCCTGTCTGCAAAAATATGGGACAAAAAAGAGTAACATGCAAAGGAAAAGTTGATGGAACACAGAACACTTCAAAACATACTGAACCTGCTCTCGTAGACTTCCAGTGCTGCATGTGCACTGGCAATCGATATAATGCCAGCAGCCACTTGGCAGAGACTGAGACTTACTCTACTAAGCACAGTGGCTTCCCTGAAGACTGTTTCTCTGCATACCCAATATTTGCTGAACATACACATTCCAAACAGGACTTTACCAAGCTGTAAACAATCATGGAAACYTTCAAAGCGCACAATGAATGTGGTAAAAGTCACAATCATTTGTCCAGGTTTTTGAGGCCCTCCTCCAGGGACTATAAGCATTGCTTTGAAGTCACCCACAGTCCCAGTGGAAGTGTGGTTTGGCAGTTGGAGAAAAGGACTTTGCTTACCAGGAAATGAAATTCTTCGAGGTATGTTGTTTATGTATACCTTCACCTCGCGTCCATCCTCTTTCTCCTCTTGTGTAAAGCCCTTTGACATTAAGGGACTCAGCAGGTGGGACAAAACTGAGGAGTGTAGGACACATGCTGGTCTTTTCCTTCCTATGAACAAAGTGAAGACAAGATGAGTGCACACAGGTTTATGTGTACTCCTAGCAGGAATATGCACATATTCCAGAGAACTCCAGCTATGGGAGACTACCTTACTGCTAACAAGCTAATGTGGGATGTTGTGCCATGCTGGTGCCATAAATAACTGGAAAGCCCTGGGCACAAATGCCAATGCCTTAAGCACAAAAAGTCTATAACAAAATAATTCATTTGTGTGAACACTGTCTTAATGTAGGGACATTTATTCAACACTAGCGTATGGCATCAGGAGAGAATACTGCAGCATATTCTGAAACACTSTGTATGTCTTTGGCTTTCATCATGTGAAGGCACACTACCTGTGGCCGTGAGTTTAGTGAGAGTTCACAGACAGCTCTCAGATACTTCATTCTATAGCAGCATAGGTAGCTGAGCTGGAAAGGCGTGCATGCTTTTACTTTCTGAGTGTTTTTAAATAGATTTCTGGAAAGATTTTCAGTAGGCTGAAAATTTGATACATGTTGCATGTTCCGATACTCTACCATCAGATGGATTTTTTTAGCCCTGACCAAAATATGTAGATCCAGGGACTTGGAAGTATTTCAGTGCTGCAAGGGAGATTTGACTGAGTATCTCTGAGCCCACTGAAACAAATAGGCAAGGGGTACTGGGGCAAAGTCYGGCTTCCTGAAGATGGAGTTTACAGTTGATGTGTCAGAAGATCTGAGCTCTACCTGCAGCATTTCCCACAGTTTGAACATTTAGCCTTTTCTCATAATAGGGACACAGATATTTAGGGTTTGATTGTCCTCCGTAAAGTACAGGCACCGATTTTTGCATATCCAGTGGAATYAGCAGCTGAGCTTGCACAGCTATGTACGAGGTTAGGAGACCCACAGTGTCTTGCATTTCCATAAAAAAGGAGGAGACAGGAGCCCAAATGACATCAATGACATGCTGAGCTGGTAAGTGATGTTTATTTCAGTTTATTAATAAAGGAGAAAAGTAATTCCCATGTGGTCTAGACCCTACCATAGATGCAATRATCTCTTGATGACTTAAGTTAAATGTGAATGATCCATAAGCCCTGCACTTTGTTATATAAATACTTCCATCTACTAAGCCTTCCTACAGGGCCCCAGAATGTTCATGCTCGTGTGGACTAGCCCCTTTTTAAATGGAAAATACTGACCCACTATCAGCTGTACTGTCTTATCCAACCTAAATACCAGCTGTGTTGGCCTGTGGTAACTGTCAGCAATTGTTCCTCTGACAGGGAGCAATAGGGTTCTGTGCCGAGTTAAACTTGTCTGTCCTTCTCTTTTGCCTGCCGAGTGTCAGGTTGCAGACAACCAACATGGATTCATCCTCACCATGCTATGGGTTCTGTGGAATGCAGGTTTTTAAGTCATCATCTTCCTTTTAAAATCATACATTTTTGTAAAATAAAATTCAGTACTGTAGCACCCAGCACTAAAACATGTTGGAGGAATTCTTTTTAGRACCGTGCAACTCATGTAATTAAAAATCTGGAATTTTTGCCTGCTTTTAAAGAATATAGGAGTTCTTTTTCTAAAATTACATTTTACTTTGCCATGTTAAATTTCACTTTGTGTTATATTTACCATGTTTAGGTTATAAATGTGAGCAGTTTATACTGCTCATATTCCCCATTAACAGAATGTTGGGGTTTGTTAAGGAATGTAGGATTTATGCTCATATTAATATATTACATGTAATTTGCATAAAATTAGCATCTAGTTTAATTGTTTAGGCCTGAAATAATTATTCAAAGTGAATAATTTAGACTCAGGAAACTTATTGCCATTTCCTATCATTAATTACAGCATTAGAAGGAAAAAAAACAGTCATTTTTGCAGTATGGGAACCCAATTCATAGCTGGTTCATTTTTTACTTAGAAACGCAAGTAGTTTGCAAGGACTTTTTGTTTGGAATGAGAAACCTCTCAGCCCTGGGCTCTTGCTGAATGATTAGCTTTGATTATACTTAGCTCCACTATTAACTATATGGCCATGTAAGTCACATGACATTGTTGCTACCTCCTAGCCGAAGGGCAATGCCTTTTCAGCATTGCTTTATGAGGATTTAGATACCAAAACACCTTGCAAACAGCCTAGCACTGTCACTGGCTTTTTACTTTCTGAAATATTATTGCAAACAAAATATCATTTTTATGCTTCCATAAAATGAATGAAAAAGATGATGGCTTCCTTCAAAAGAGGTCTTCTGATTTTATTCATATGAATTGTGATAGTATTTATTTAAAGCACTCTGTAGCTTGGCTGTCAGCTGCCTTTAAAAACGAAGCAGAAGGAATGGTTTGTTCCAAGCATCGTAACTTGAGGTAGCCAGTCCTGTTTCCTCTAAAACTTTGAAATGTCCTTGTAACCTCCCAACTTTAGTTTCTAGATTTTTATGGGACTGTGATCCTTTCAGGAAAAACCTACTGATTGTTAGACTCACCTGGTTTGTGATTAACTCTTATTGCAGTTAAGATAAAGACTTGTTTTACCTAAAGCGTAGGATTCCAGTTTGAACAGAAAAATGTAAATGTGAAGGTTTTGTGGAGCTCGTGCAGTGGTGAGTAATGTCTCCTTATTTTTATGAACAGAACTGGCATGCTGACTGTTAACTGTGTGCAACCTCTCTTTCTGTGAAGGCTGAGAAGGCAGAATAGGTGTTACCTCAGCAGGCAGGAGTGCCAGGTCCTTTCGCTGGATGTTTTTCAGTGACCTTTGGAATCCCTGCAGGGAGCGAAGGGCCATTTCTGACGTCACCTGCCAGTCGTTGCAGGAGAGCCGGTGCTGCCCCATCAGCCTGCTGCATGGCCAGTCTTGAGGTGAAATCACTCTGTGGCAGGGTCAACGTGCTGCAGATGGGAACTTCAGCACCGTATGCCAGCTCATAACTGTAAGCTGCCTCTTAAGTCTCATCTTTGTGCAGTGGTTATTCTTAGGAGAGTCAGGGAAATTCTGATGCCAAAAGTATCGCTATTATTAGCTTGAAACTGATAACAAAACTGCGATCATTTTCAAGCTGAGATTGCCTCTGACTTGCTTCTTTCCTTCCTCTGTGCGTCTGTTGTTCCCCAGTGCTGGCAGTTGCTTTGATCACGGTTTGGATTCGTTGGTGATGTCACCGAGTGACTCTAAACACTTTGCAGAGCTTCCCTGTGACTCCCTTCCCTCTCGCTACCTTTGACATTTTTCATTTAGTAGGCCAACTCCTGCTTAGATTACTCATGCCAGTAATCCCTGGGCTGGCAGTGGGATAATTGGAGAAAGCTGAGTTTAGCTCAACTGCGAGGTCAAATTTTCAGATACAATACGGCATCCACACTGAGCAGTAAAAGTGCTTTCTATTAGTATAGAGACAATGCTCACAAAACCCGACATTTTAAAATATGAGTCAAGTGTGGCCCCAAACCTTTCTGCCACCGAAGTCAAACGCTTTATGACATTAATAAAAGAAGGGTTGCACCAAAGGCATATTACCTTCAGATTTCCAGGTCTTAGTCCTTAATTCCATCGATACTTTGAGCATCGAATATTTGCAGGCTGGGAATCAAAAACTATGAGCTACTGGGTGTTGAGGCTATCCCATTGTCTGACTTGTGAATCACACAATAGCTTCAATGTAAGAGAAGTGTAAAAAGCCCACCAGATCCTTGAGGTCTCCGAGAGGCCKCATGCAGTTCTCATCCCGCTGAAGCCTGCCATGGGTTCAGCAATGTATTCATCTATGGAACGACAGTATGAGGCTTTCATATCCATACTATACTACAGAATGTAACTTCTTACCACATTTTTACCCTTTAGTTAATTTTGATCCTTGTAACAATCTCCCCTAAAGGGGAGTAAAGTTGTTTTAGAGAGGATGAGAACATAGAATTAGTCCATGTCAGGGACTAAGTTTTGTGACAGGATGTGTCACATACTAAAATACATAATTAAGAAATGGCATGGCTATTTTTGTAAGCTGGTTTTCCTCTTCCTTTCCAGTCCCATTGCTCTCACTTTTCATATCTTGTTCTTCTGATTGTAAATTTTTTGTGTTGCAAAGGGTCTTTTTCTATACTTCTGGAAAGTGCCTGACATATTTTGGTATTTCCATAATATAAATATTTTTATTTTATTTTTGCAGACACTCCCAGAATAATGTCCACAGTGCAAACAAGAACTACTTAAAAAGAGTGATGAAGCCTGAGCCACGCTGTACCATCTTCTTTTTGAAAGTCTTTTGAGGTCAGAAAAAAGTAACATCTAAGTCAGTGGCAAGGTTCCTCATTACTTCAGTAGCCTTCTCAAAATGTATTAGCCCATCTTTGTAAATGTACCTTCTGAAAACCGGACGATTTGGGATTGACTATACATGGTCTCCTTACACATTGCCAAAGTTATGCTTACCCCAATAAACTACCTTTTGCATTAAAAGAACAGGTGTGAATAATGTTACAGGGTGACTACATGAAAATTTTCAAAGGATTAATRCAAAGTCAGAACACATGTATAATAGACAAACATGGGTATTTTCTTCTTGTGCGATTCCCTGTTACATTGCAGTCACATAGGTGTGCTCTGGAACAGTTACCAGTATATGTGCTTAGCCTTAGCTGCTACTTTAGTTAGTATTGCACATGAGTATTTTTRGGAGGAGCTGATAATCATAGTACGCTTTGGGTATCAGAGTGAATTACTCATACAAGTGAGGAGATGCTATTGCTCTAACTAGCAGGACTTTGTTAAATAGTGATGCTAACCCAGGTGTGCAGTCCAGCTGACTTTATGCATGACAAGACTATCGAGACCCTATTATTTTGGTATCTAGTTTTAGGTGCAGTTCAGGACACTGAGATTTGTGAGCCTAAGTTCCCTGCATAGCTCATGTAGGGACTTTGAGAGCATCTAAATTAAATGCCTGAAGTTGGTGTCACCTGCGTGCAAACAGATACAAGCTATGTTCCAGTTTTCTGGATTTACAAGGCTAAATGTCCGGTTTCAGATTACATCTTGGATGATGCCATGAGAAGTAGCCAGCCATATTCTAAGAGTTATAATCTTCAGAGAGTATTTTGAGAACACTCTGGCCCTAAAAGCAGAGTTGGGAACTGAGTTTGGAGTATCATAACTACCCTATTACTATTCTGCTGCATAATTTGTATGCCAGCTGAGGGGCTGCACCAGTTCCTACTCAGATCAATGAGAGTCTTCAATTCAATAGACTAGGGGTAGGGTCTAGAAAAAAAAAAGCTGTATTTCCTATATGCTCCCTTAAGGGTAGAATGGCAAAAATCAAAAAGAAAAGAATGACATTTTCTTGGCAGTTCACTTCAGAAATAAATTTATTTCAAGATAAAAGTTAGTTTAACTTTTCCATAAAAATTAAAAATAGCAAGGAAGTGTATGAAAAATAAAGTGTTTCATTTGTAGGAAAGCAGTAGTCAAACTTTTGCATGCTCATTGGTTGTGATATTAGCTCAGGACATAGGAGAGATGAAATTCTCAGCTTTGCTACTTATGTCTTGTGTGGCCTTGGCAAGTCATTCCATCTCCCAGCTCTCTAGCTGTGAAATAGAGAGTAACAACACTGCTCCACCTCTCAGGGAGATGTAAGCATGAATGAATTAAAGATCATGAGCTACTCGTGATGGGARAAATCACTGAAGTTTGTAAGGTAGACAGAAGAATGGAAAGTAAATTCAGGTGTGAAAGAAGGGAGGTTATTGTTTAGTCTGAGGTAGAAGACTAGAGAGAGAATGGATGATTTGTGGATAGACCAAATATTGAGCAAAGGGATAATTGATGCATACCAGTAGGAGAACTCTAAACATGATTCAGGGAAGTCTTGAGGCAAAGGTGATGGCCTAATACTGCAGAAGAAAACAGTACGGTGAGAGGTGAGGAGCAGTACTATCACATCCTTTTTTTGTGGTATTTCAACTGTATGTTCTTTGGAACAGAACTTAATCCTGTGTCTGAAAAGCATTTGGAATATTCTGGGCACCATGAATATGGTCAGTGAAATATGGTCCTAACTATAAAAGAGGAACTATGTATGTAATGGCTCATTAACCATGCAAAAATTGTGAATGGATAAACCACTTAAAACTTCACRGACTGATTGTACATGATTACAGGTGACAAGTTGGAAACAGATTGGGTTATGAGCACCGTTTGAATGGAGGTGAGCAGTAATCAGGCAAATGGAAGTGAAAAGATGCTCCCAGTCAGCTAGCTGGGTAATTGCAAAGGACTGAGCTCTCAGGAGAAGAGCCAAAGTCAGTAGAACACAAGGACAGCAAGGGTAGAGGACATGGTTGTAGAGACCCTGAAGACAAGGGGAATGATATGAAGAAGGAAGAGGAAGATAGCATGGATTTGAGTTGGTTCACCCTGGAGTTRTAAACAGTGTTTCTCCAAAGAAGAAAAGCTGCAATAATAAGTAATTAAATCATCTGTCATTGGACCAAACTGCACATCAAAAATGGTAATCAGTCACCAGCTGCCTTGCCCAGCTGAAGGGAAGGTCCTTGTTGACTTGTCATACCATGCTGCATACTGATCTACTGGCCTCCAAGGCTTTGGCACATAAAGTCTTTTCCTTTGAAAATTGTCATGTGTGGCAGCTTTTATGTGCAGTATCCTGTTTCCCCTCCCTGGGGCAGAAAACACAGGAGAGGGGAGAAGTTTGTGTTTCATTACACCACAAGAAGTAAGATGGTAGATTGCCAGCTTTTTATTCACATAGGAAACTACTGCTGCTCCATCCCTGCCTACTCCCCTGGTGCACTCGGGGCACAGCACTACGCCCAGCTGAGAATAATGTCCCCTTGTCACTTCCAGAACAGCTGTACTGTCCTTTCTGCTCCACAGTGCCCATACCTGCCCTAGCCAAATCTGTCTCCTTTCCCCCCCACCCCTTCTGCAGGTGGGAGAGAGGAGAGTTTGGGCCGTGCTGGCATTCACCCCAAGAAGTTTTGCGTGCAGATAGGACATTCTGGAGCATTGTCAGTAGCAATGAAATATTCTAGTTGAACAAGGTAGTGAAAGAAATGTGTAATAGCACTCTGATTCTTAATGGGGCTGCCACATGCCATGTTCTGTACATGCTTCCAAGCTGTTGGATCAGAAAGCAGAGTTGCTGTACTGCCCCCGCAGCCTTTAAAGCCAGCCTGGATCCTGTAGCCAGGTAACCCATTTTGCAGCCCATGGGAGTCAAAGGCCTGAGAACAGCACAGGAGCCGAGTTTGGGTGAAGAGACTTCAGTGTTCTGGTGCAATTAAAAACTCTTAACAGTCACAAAATTCACTTATGTAAAGCAGATATTTACATTCCTCCACGATTATGTTTTWCTATTCAGTTTCCTTCCCTACTAGCAGAAACCAGCACAGCTGACTTTGTATAAATGACTTTTGGTGCTGTTTTGAATTGTGGAGCACTTCTCCAGTCCTCCCCCAGCTTCTAGACAGCAAGATCTGCTTTGAGATGGAAGAATAGCACCCTCAAGAGTTGACAGCCATGCTGCTTCAGGGATCCATAGTATGCAACAGACATCCTTCCTCTTTTAGTTAAATTAACTCCCTGACACATGTAACTGAAGCAACAAGAACGAAAGTTTTCTCTTGACATTAATTTGAAATATTTGGTATCAGTCACTGTTGATATGAATGTGGAAATATGCATTTGTGCTTGTCTGAGGGATGATCAGCTTCTAAACATTTTATTTGCCTTCAAAGAAGGAGGGACAATAAAAAGATGAAGAATTGTCTATTTGTCTAAGTCTGGGAACCTTGTTTTATACCATCTTAAAACAATTTGAACAGGAATTTATGTTCTCATGTAAAAAGAGATTATTTAAAAGTTCTTAACGTAGATAAAAGGGGTCTATGTAAAAAAAAAAAAAAAAACAAACTGAGCAAACCAGTCCTTAAATTGTGGGGACTTGTTCGTTAATTACAGTAATTAGGAATGGAATCTGATCCTAAACTTTCTGATTTACTTTGAATTTCTTTTAATATGTGGTTAGGCCTTAATTTCAGAATGATTATAAAATGTGAGAGCGTTTTAAGCCTACAGAAGTGCAGGTATTGTTATTAAATGACAAACTTAGTTATACGCTTCTGCTGTTTCATGCAGCACTGACCTTTTATTTTAAATGTCCATGGCCTATTCCTGTTTCTGCCGACTTCAGAGTCGGATAAGGCTCTTCAAAAACTCCGAGTATTCTCACCAGCTACTATTCCAGACGATATTTCTCCCAGCAGGCAAAAAGTCCAGCTCTGGGTTTGTTTGTTTTCTTGGAGTGGGTTCTCTTGACTAGGACAAGCAGAATTTGGACAGTCGGGTGCAGTCGGGGACATTTTACTCTCCACTCTGAAGCATCCAAAACTCACTCCTGTCACAGACTTGAGGCTTTTCCTCCATATCATATCATATCATATCATATCATATCATATCATGACTTTGTTCAGAGTTCTTCTTACTAGTGTTTTGGCTGTTTAGACAGTGCTACAGCTCCCCGTGGACCACTGAAGCACCCCTGCAAGGCACTGCTGCTGCGCTGAAGCCAACATGTATAATTTTAGAAAATACTGACTGTACATAAAAAGAATTTAGTATTGATTTTTTTTTCTGTTGATAGTGAAGGGTGAAAAATTTATTTTGTAGTCTGCAAATTAATATGTTTCCCTGCTGTAATTTCAGAATCCATTCTCCTGAGAGGATACTAGAGTGCAAAAGCCAACTGACTCTGCTGGCCTTGCTTTTGCTCGTGAAACAGAGGTTCACACGTGCATTGCGTGATACAAAAACATGGGTGCCTGGTACATTGTAATCTTATTTCCTGTTTAAGACTTTGTCAATTATTTTTAATTGCAAGGAATCTGTCAAACCCTTTCTGAGCAAGAAATTTATTGTCACAAGTTTCTGTTTTACTAGAACACCCAGAACTAAGAATTGCAGCAATTATTTTTTCTCCAGCCATCGCTATGTTTGAATCATTTTCTCTGCAAATCTTTCTGTAGCAATTTTAAGCCTGCACCTGCTCCGACGGCCTTGACTTGTCTTTATGCCAGTTTCAAAGGGACCTCCTGGACCAGCAGAGCTAAATGCCCGTGAGGCTTCCTACGGTGCACCTGGGAGGTGTGCAAGGGAGAACAGATACATCCGCTCTGCAGACTGCGAGGGATCGCGGCAGGAGGAAATCGTGTGCATCCTCACCCCTCCCGAGCTGAAGCTTGAAACGGGGGCTCCTAGGAAGGCTGTGGCTTTACTCGGCAGCTGCTGTAGGAACGGACCCTGCCGCCCGGGGAGAGGAGTCGCGGTGGCTGAGACACGCAGCTCCTCTCTCCAGTCCCGCGGTGCGGGGACATCGATCGCCCTCTCCGAAGCCGCCAGGAAACGGATGCTGGGAAGGCAGTCAGCGTCTCCACGGAGGCCGCTGCCGCCGCGGGGCCGGGCACACGCCCGGGTTACCTGGCTACTGCCGCGCTGCGCCCCGGGGGGAGCGGGGCCCCGCTGCGCCCGGGTTTATCTCGGGTCAACGCCAGGAGTCGGTCCGCGCCCGACACTGGTCGAGATTGCTGTGTATGCATTTTGGGAAATCTGTAATTAAATTTACCTGCTTGATTCGTGCGGGGGCTGAGTGGGAGACCCGCGCGTTTATCCCACCCTTCCTGCCTACGGCGAAAGCCGCGGGGCTGCCGGCGCCGGGAGCGCACCGCACCGGCCTCCCGCCGCGGGGCGGCCGGCGGCACCGGGGCCGCTGGCCCGCAGGTGGCCCGGCTCGGGCTGTCCCGTCCCAGGCGGGCAGCTCCTCCGAGCCTGGCGGACCGACAGCAAGGGCAGAAGAGGGCAGGGCGGCCCCCGGCTGATCACCACCGAGCCGAGCGGAGCCGGGCAGCCTCCGCTGCCCCCCGAGGTCTCCGCCCCTGCCCGCCGGGCGCCATCCCCGGATGGGTCCTAGCGCCGCTCGGGGCCCGGCTCCGTGGGTCCCGCTGTGACCGGGCGAGCCCCGCGGGTCCCGCCGGTGAAGCCGGGCCGCAGTGGGATGCGGCGCAGCCCGCCCCGCTCGTCTGCTCCGAGCCCGCTCGGCGGCAGGGCGCTGCCGGCAGGTAACCACCGCCCGTGAAGCAGCGCCTTGGGTCCCGCAGGCAAACCCGGCGGGGCGAATATTCCCGACTGGCCAAATATTTGCAAGTACGCGCGGGTGATGGTGAACTTTGAGACTTTCTCAGTAGCGCGGCCGGGGAGTCGCTGGGTGGGAGCGCTCAGCGCAGGGATGGGAGCGGGCGGTGGAAATGTACCAGCCGCCTTTGGCCGCTCTGCCCCGCCGAACGGCCCCGGGCAGGGAGGGCGCAAAGTCCCCGCGCCGTTTCCCCGGGCCTCTTATCAGTGCGGAGCCTCCTCGGCRGGCGTAGCCCAGCACCCTGCGCCCGCCGAGCTCGGGGCGGCGGCGGCGGGGGGCCGGGGCGTGCGGGCCGCTCTCCCCGCTGCGGCTCTCGGGGGAGGGCGGGCGGGCGGCTCTGCCCCGCCGGGGCGCTAAGACCCGGCTGCGCGGTGGTCAGGTTCCCAGCAGGAGGTTGGACACTAGAGGGCGATCCCCGGCCCTGCTGCGGGGGTGTATATATACGGCACGCAGGACCGAGGCAACCCACTAGCAACAGGGCAGGCAGGCAGGGAGCGGGGTTCGGGCAGGCTGGGGCGGGGGACGGGCTCCGGGCGCACCGAGCCGCGCCGCGCCGTGCCGTGCAGCACCGTACCGCGGTGCCGCTCGCCGCCGAGGGCCGGGGTGCCGCGGGGTGCCGCGGTTTGGCAGAGCCGCCGCCGCCGTCCCGTCCGAAACCTGGATTGCAGGAGCCCTTCACCATGCCCGGCAGACTGTAGGTGCTTCATGGAGCAAGCCAACTTCTACGAGGTCGATTCCCGGCCCCCGATGAGCAGCGGCCAGCACCACCAGCTTCAGACTCCCCTGCCCGGCAGCGCCTACAGCTACAGAGAGGCTCCCTCGGCGGCGGCACCTGTTACGGGCGGCGCGGAGCTCGGCGACATCTGCGAGAACGAGAACTCCATCGACATCAGCGCGTACATCGACCCCGCCGCCTTCAACGACGAGTTCCTGGCCGACCTCTTCCAGCACAGCAAGCAGCAGGAGAAAGCCAAGGCCATCCTGGCCGGGGATTTCGACTTCCACAGCATGCATGGGGCCGGCGCCGCCGCCTCGGCGCCGGGGCACCAGCAGCAGCACCACCAGCAGCCGCTCTTCGGCTGCGTGGCCGGCTACATGGACGGCAAGCTCGACCCCCTCTACGAGCGCATTGCCGCGCCCGGCTTGCGGCCGCTGGTGATTAAGCAGGAGCCCCGCGAGGAGGAGGAGGTCAAGTCGGCGGCCCTGTCGGCCCTCTACCCCCACCACGCTCCGCAGCAGCACCCGTCCCACCTGCAGTACCAGATCGCCCACTGCGCCCAGACCACCATGCACCTCCAGCCCGGGCACCCCACGCCGCCCCCCACGCCCGTGCCCAGCCCGCACCACCCGCACCACCCGCACCCCCCCGGCGGCCTGCCCGCCGCCGGCGCCCTCAAGATGATGCCCGCGGACCAYCGGAGCAAATCGAAAAAGACAGTCGACAAGAACAGCAACGAGTACCGGGTGCGCCGGGAGCGCAACAACATCGCGGTGCGCAAGAGCCGGGACAAGGCCAAGCAGCGCAACGTGGAGACGCAGCAGAAGGTGCTGGAGCTCACCACCGACAACGAGCGGCTGCGCAAGCGGGTGGAGCAGCTCACCCGGGAGCTGGAGACTCTGCGGGGCATCTTCAGGCAGCTGCCCGAGAGCTCGCTGGTGAAGGCCATGGGCAGCTGCGCCTAGCGCCGCGCCGCGCCGGGACTCGCGGGGCCGCCGCGCCCGCCGCCGGGCTGCCCTCGCTCACCTATAGATACTATACATACCGGAGCGCAGCGATCTCAGATTGTTTCGAGGCGGGGGAGGGCGTTGGGGTTTTTGTTTTGTTTTTGTTTTGTTTGTTTGTTTTTTAACAATTAACGAC
Source organism: Oceanodroma leucorhoa (assembly GCA_030449065.1). NCBI lineage: Eukaryota > Metazoa > Chordata > Aves > Procellariiformes > Oceanodroma > Oceanodroma leucorhoa. The sequence goes on along the minus strand of JASVER010000007.1, from coordinate 9,710,675 downwards.
CAATACAAGAAGCCAGGCAGCTGTAGTATTAAAAGGTTTGTGCCTTAGGGGTGACACACAAATAAGCTGAAAACATGGTGGGTTTTATATGGAGAAAGGCGAGGGGAAGGAAGAAATTAAAGAGCCCACGTGTCTACACAGGGTAAATAACAACAATAATAATAATAATAGTAATAAAGCACGCATAGCAATCCAGATGTGCCTTAAAAGCTGGCTGCAGGAGCTCTGGGGCTTTCTGTTCCCCCCCAGCCTGGCAAAGTGCGAGGAAAAAGGGTGAGGGATGTGCAGGCTTGAGGGACGGGGCATCTGGGGGTGCTGGCCAGGCCCCCCCCAGCTGGCCTGCGGTGCAAGCAGGCAGGGGCAGCTGCGGGGAGGCCGTCGAGGAGAAGAGGGCTGAGGCTGAGAGACATGCAGCGCCGGACGGCCGTTTGGAGCACAGAGGTGTGGGGCAGCTGCCGGACTGCTGCCAGGACTGTCTCAGCCTGGCTGGGCTGCGTCTGCCGAGCCCTGTCTCCTGCTTTGGCTGGGAGCAGGGCAGGGGCCACCGCCACTGCGGGACCGATGGACAGCCTGGGACTGATGGAGCAGCAGCTTGCGAGGGAGTGTGGTGAGCTCCCTCCATCAAAAGGAAGAGCAGCAGTGTCTTGTACTGTATGTCACGACGTGGCGAAGCACAAATGAATAAATACCTATCGATGCGGGTATTTACTATGAACTTTCAGTGTATTTTGCTTTATTCCAGGACATTTAGCTCCTTTCCAAGTCTCTGTCTGTCCAAGCTGTGCCTCATGTAATGTGAAAGCCTTTCCGTGTATACTAGCTACACTTCATTGCATTACTTAGATCTTTGCCATCACACAACTTTCTTATCTGGTGACAGAGACTATGCCCTTGTGCTGCAATGTTATTTTATTATTTGGGTGGGTGGGTGAATGTGTGTTGCCTTCACGTTGTCCTGGGCTGGCCGCTGGCTCCCGACCCCAAGGCAGGGGTGCCTGGGAGGAGGCGCGGGCCGTGGGGCTGCAGGATGCCCGTGGCGGGGCGAGGAGGCTCGTCCCTGGTGCTGCAGCACCTTTGGACTCTGGAGCTTCTCCCAGGGTGAGAGAAAACTAAAAAAACAAACAAACAGGCCCCCTTCCAGGGAGTGCTGGTAGCCATGCAGAGCGTTTCTTCCCCATGTTGTAGCTGCACAAGAATTCATCCAGTTGAAATCGTCATGATGGGAGGAAAACAAGGTGGAGACGTGAAGCTGTTTGAAAGCATGACAGTGTGAGTGCAGTGCTGGGGGTGTGTGTATGCGTGTGCTGTGTGCGTATGTGGGGTGTGTGTGTATGGGTATGTATACATGTATGTTTATGCACACACATTGGTGKTTTTTTTTTAATTTGGGGGGCGAACTGCATATAAAGTTTGTCGGAAGTCCTGGTTACGTTCATAAATAAACAGCATATATTCTACCATAACCATCCGCCTCTCTGTGTGTTTCCAGTTCTTTTTCTGTAGCARGAGTGCAAAAGCCCTCCTCTTCCTCCGGACCACACATCCCGCTCTCCACCGGCACCTGCTTCCCCTGCCAGGACTGGTGACCGAAACACCTTCGTGGAGCGCAACTCCTTCGTTTTTGCCCCAGAGAAATAAATACACGGTTGCCTTTAAGAGAACGGCAATTTCCTAAACACTTGTGGTGTCAGATGTGTGCCTGTGAGTCACCCTTCGCTTCACCCTTCCACCCGCGCCGTGGCTGGGCCGGGGGCTCGTCCAGCCTGCGACGGGCCTGCCGCCTCTCCCTGGCGGGCTTCAGGACGCGGTGACAGGCAGCCGGGARGGACGAGGAAGGCGTCCGGGCGACGAGGACACGCAGCCCACCCGCAGGCGGGCTCGGGGCCTGCCGCCGGCTGCCCCAGCCACGGGCCCCGTCCGGCCTGGCGGGGCGCCGTGGGTCTCCAGCGGGGCGCAGGGGACAAGCTGTCACCCGGGGCACGGCGGGGGCTTGCGAAAGGAGGTCGCGGGCAGGGCCAGGCCCCGCTCGCCCGTCAGCGCTGCCGCTGCCCGTCCCTTCCCGGCGAGACGCGGCCCGGGCCCCTCCTCTCCCCGGGGGAGTTTCGCCCCGGCCGGCTCGGGCCCAGAGACGCCGCCCCGGGGCTCTTCGGGGGCGGCGGGACGTGGGGCACGGCGCGGGCTCGGGGGGGCACCGGCGGCGGCTCCGGCCGGGCCGCTCCGCGGGGACAGCGGCTGTTCCGGCCGGGTCCCGGCGCTGCGCGCAACCAGCAGCCACGGAGCCGCGCGGGCGATCSGCCACGCCAGGGGCTCCCGCCCCGCCCCACCCCGCCTCGCCCTCCCCGGGGCCGGGGCCGGCGGCGCGCGGAGGGGAGGTGGCGCGAGGCCCGGCGGCGATAGGGCCCCGCGCCGTGAGGCGGGAAGGGGCGGCCGTGAGGGGGGAGGCGGCTGCGGCCGTCCCGTCCCGGAGCTGCCCCGTGGCGGCGGCGGGCSCTGAGGTGAAGTAACGCCCGGCCCGGGCCGGCTTGTAGCGCAGCGCCCGGGCGTCGTGTGGGGAGGTCAGCGGGGCCCCCCGCTCGCCGCGCGTCCTGCCCTCTGCCGGGGCTTCGGGCCYGGGCTCCGCCTGCCTAGCGGGTCGGCAGCCGGCCCGCGGCAGGACTGGGGCTGCGCCTCAGGCGTGTGAGGAAAAGCTGCCCCGGGTCCCGTCCCCTTCAGCAGCACCTGTGTCCGCCTTTTCCCGGGGAGGGTGATCCATGCGGGAGAACTGAGCTCCCCATTGYTCATTGGCCCCATGGTGTGTCCAGCGTGGCACATCAACAGCAGAAATTAAACACTTCAAAGAGAGATTTGGACCCACAGGTGCCTGACCCGGTGATGYCCAGGCCATGAGGCAGGCCGTGTCYCCACAAGGACTCTCAAAGTGCCTCAGCCCGCTGCAGGTGCAGCCGTGCAAGTCCCGCTCGGCCCTCTGGGCTGGCAGCCGCCCCACCACACGGTCGGTCGGTGGAGGCAGCTCTGAGGGTGCCGAGGGGCTTTGCCTCCTCCTGGCGGGGTTCATGCAGGTCTGCGGAGTGGAGGAAAGGTAAGGCTGCTCCTCCAAAATCCACTGTGACAGTCAGTCTGCAAGCACTCGCTGCTCGGGATGGGTGAAAGATGAGTGCAGATCAGGATTAAGGATTTTATTTTCCAGTTAGGTGTAAATCGGGGGATTCAGAGCTGGTAATTTTCCAAGGGAAGAGTTAAGTTCTAGTGGCGTCAGGTGAAAATAATGACTTTTACTTGTGCTTCCTTCCTCCCCCAGCCCTGCAGAGCTGTACTCCCGTCGGGTATGATGTGCCTTACTGAGTAATGCCGTCCAACGTGTAAAGTGGGGAAACGCTGTTATCATTTGAGCAAAGATTATTGCAGGGTATATGTGGGAGGGACTGTAATCTAGTGGTTAGAGCATGGGAATACAGTCCTGGTCGTTTGAGTTATGTTCTGATCTGTGACTCACCGTGTGTGTGTGTGTGGTTTCAGCAAATCATTTATGGCCTCAGACAAAGCAGATTTTTCCATTAATTTAAATGAACTGTAGATTAAACAGGTCTTCAGTGGCAGAAGAATCAACCATTCTATGATTCAAAATTAAGATCACCTATCTACCACACAGGTGTTTCAATAGTTATATAAACACAGCATGCCCTGGAATATTACGAAGGGTAAATTATTGATAGCAGAAAAGTGTTTAGAGACACTTGCCTTAAACACAGTGCCAAAGCGAGCAGTGTTCCCTAATCCTAACCCTAACTGTAGGCTGAGCTGTCGACAAGGCCTCCAGCCGTGGCCTAGACAAAAAAGTTCTTGCAGCACGGCGCTCTTTGCAGCCTGCGTTTTGCTTTGGCAGCTCCCTCCCAGCCTTCCCCAGCTGCAGGTCTGCATTTTCTCTTCCTACCAACCTGAACCCTTACCCGGCACACAGCCGAGCCTTCAACAAGTCCCTAAGTCATTGCCCAGATGAAAAAGTTCTCACAGCAGCGTGTTCAGGGATGTTTGCTTGAACACCAGGGTCAAAGCGAGCAGTACTGCTCCGGTCTCATGTGTGACCCCATGCCTTGCYTGTTTCAGCAGTGCTTAGGCATGCATTATAAACACTGGGTGGTGGAAAGGATTTTTATGCACTGTCTACTCCAAATATCACACGATAGTTGGAGCTGGAAGGGATCTCTGGAGATTGTCTAGTCCAGCACTCTCATGTGAAAACAGCTGCCAGTCCACGCTGCTGCAGAAGAGGATGGCAGGCAGAGGCTGCGCTGCTGCAATGTGCCGTGGATGCAGCAGGTAAGTGTGGCAGAACTCTGGGCAGGGGCTGGCCTTGCATGTGGCATTGCTGCTCATCTCCCCGCACACGCTCACCCCGCACCAAGACTGTTTATCCTGGCTTGGGCAAGGGCTTGAGCAGCTCCTGCACTGGGCAGGGTGCTGTGGGTGTGTGTATACTCAGCAGCACTTGTCTGCGCGACCGCGGGGTGGCTTTTTGAAAGTTTCCCACTGAGCCTGTTCCTTTTATACGCAGCAGTGCTGCAACRCTGCCAGCCTCTGCCCGTCCTGCCACACAAGTGTGGCTGCGCAGGCCTTCCTTCTCCACCCCTCACCCTCACCGGTCCCAGACATGGGACTGGGGACACGGAGGGGGTGAGACGTGGGGGTGAGCAGTGACTGAGAGGCCAAGTGAGTAATCACATGTTGGGGAGGAAGGGAGTAGTTGTCTGCTAGCACTGTGTACAGAGTTGAGAGATTGCTCACGACCATAGCAAAGTCCTGCAGCAGGCTGGGGGTGGCGGAGGAATGTCAGGATTTCTCAGTGATTTATTTTTTTTCTGCTGCAATGGGCGAATTGCCCCTGAGGAGCTTGCCTCATTCACCTGCTTCAGGGGGTTGGAGAACAGGAACAGTTTTTGGAGTGCTCCACACAAATTTCCACACTGAAGGGGGGCAGTGGAAGATGCTTTGCTGTTCGGAGAAAGCAGGTGCTTCTCAGTGCTTTGGGCTTACTGGTTTGAATTTACTGGTTGAATTGGGTTTGACCCAGTTCAGTGGTGAAAAGAATGGCAAATGTCTAACTGAGAAAAGGGTGGAGGAACAGGCCCACTGCCCTCTCTTGGTATAACAGATTAAGTAAAAAAGAATGTTTTCTACATTGACATCTCTGGTTGGACTTGATGATCTTAGACCACTTTTCCAACCTTCTATTCTAAAAATCAACTATTTGGAATACATATTTTTTAATGTCATTTTCATTATCAGGTTTCTCCTCAAGCTGTCCTGGATGGGTAAAGGCAATGTGTTTATGCTACCTTGCCTGCCAAGTACGTTGCTAGAGACTTCCACAAACTCCCTCTCTATGCAGGAGCAATGGGCTGATGTCTTAAGGACTGTGTGGGTATACCTCTTTAATTGAAAGGGAATCCTCACAAAAGGGAATCCGATTCATTTTCTCTAAATATTTAAGTGCAATTTTCTTAGTTTAACACCATCCTATTTTACTGCAGTATTGCATCTTGCCTCTGAAATTAATAGTTAACCACGGAGAAAGACAGGTCTGGCAGAATGGAAATCAGGCATTATATTATCCCATGAGTCACATACATGCAGAGAACCAAACAAGTGTCAGCCAATGGCTTTGAGCCCAAAATATGTCAAAGAGGAGATGTGTATCTTCATTTATATTAAGTAGATAGAAAGCTTATTGCTGTTCCCATTAAACAAGTTGGAGTTCTGCCACTGACTTCAGTGGGAACAGGATTGGGCCCATGCAGTGGAAGCTGGCTCCGGTTACCTGCACTGACTGTATTTTTTGTGCAGCAAGGAAACTTATATTTTAACAACAGTTCCTAGTCAACAGAGAGATTCAAGACCTCCCCTAGTTTTAGGCACTACTCCTTCCTTTATTAGTTTGATGACTTGACTTCTCCTTCGAAATGTGAGGATGCTCGGTAGTAGGCAGCAGTGGATGCTTTTCTGAGTGCAGCTTCACTGAGGGTAGCAAGTGACTGTAGAGAGGGATTAGCACAGCACCTTTTCTGAGCAGGGTTTTGTGATTTCTAATTATTTACATTTAAAATAAAGAACCACATTTAGGAATTAACCCCGCTTTAGGCATTCAAACCACTTTCTCTGGCAAAATCCCATTGGAGTCAGGGAAAGTCTTGCCTGAATAAATGCCTCAAAATGTTTCAGAACTTTCTTGAATACCGGAGAACTTTTGTACCTCAGTTTTCTCACTCTGTGTATTCCCTCCACAGCTTCTAATGCATCTGGCTGTAGACCTGCCTCAAGAACCAAATAAATCTTGGGTTGCTGATACGTATTGGATCCACCATGTGATTTGTACTGAAGTCCCTTAGGATGAGGAGACGATGCGAACAAATACGAGTAAGTACACCCAAACTAGCAACTGTGAGATAAGGGCTGAATGCCAAACCTGCTGTTGGTCACTAAGTGTCACGTATTCTAGCTTTTATGTACAAGCTTATAGTCATCTCTGTCACATACACATTTTACTTTTGTTATGTTGTCATTTATACATTAGCGTTTAATTTGCCCTGGTGGAGCCAAGTTTGGTGGACTGGGAATGTATATTCACTAACTTTTTAAAAGTTATTTTCACATTTTTATGACATGCCAGTTCAGTTAAAACCCTGATGACAGAGTCAGGCTGAAATGAGTGTCTGTTGTTGATTCATAATCGTGCAAATTAGCATTTAGAATTCTCATAAAATAATATAAAATTTGGAAGGCTATGTGCCAGTGCTGCTTGCTTCATTCCAGTCAGCAACCCTCCTGTGTTTACTGGAACTCATTTTAAATATCAAAAGAATGGGATTGCCAGAGTTTTCATACCAAAAATTTCTTGACCTATCTTATTATTGGTTACAGAATTGGCTTATTCCAGTTGTTTCTGGAGGCAAGGGGGGTTGCTATTGACTGCAATAAAACTAGGATTTGATTCCCTAGACTGCAGTTTTAAGAATAGCACTGTATTATTTGGCTTGCTAAATGAGGAATGTATATAATAACTCTATTGGCAACATTTATTTGAAAAAGTCAATATATGGTTACCACATGAAAGCATCAAGTTCTGATTTTAAGTGAACAAGTAGATAATGTAAATAAATAAAGCTCTAGGTATACTGCTTTATGTTTGCATTGTGAGCAATAACATTTGCAAATATCACATCAAGAATTCTGAGTTGATAAAACCAATTTAAAGGCGGCCTTTGCCAAGGCAAATTCCAAGTGGGTATTTCATGAGACCCATAACAATATATAGGTCACTATAAAATACGTGAAGAATGTCATTCACATTTTTAATTTTGCTCAGGTAATTTATTTTGTAATTTGATTACCAAGTGGTGTAGGAAATCTGATTTTTTAGCTATCGGTAATATAACTGTAACTTTTATTAGCTAATTTGTATATGGATGATTTCCTTAGAATTTTAAACAGTGACAGATGTTTCTTGACATGAGTGGTGTTCATCATGACTTTTGTTCAGTAGCTGGATATATTCCCCAGTGTAACGTCAGTGACCTGGATTATCCCTGCAAGAGCTCATGAGCAACCGGCTGAGAGAGAGAGTGTTCATGTATTCATTTAATCGAGTGAAATTGGCTCTTCCCCTTTCAGTAGCCAATAGGAGAAGGTTTCAAGTAATGAAAACATTTTAGAGCTCAACTGAACAGTATATATTTTGCTATTTGTATTTTGTGCTTATAGCTGAGCAATGGTTTTTAAAGGCTTACATACTTCTGTGCAAGATGCCTGCTCCATGCCCGGTATGGATTACAGGTGTCTTTTCATTGTTTTTGCTGGGCATTACTGGTTGACTCAGAGGGAGCTTCCTGGAAGGACACCGAGTTGTGTCTACCTTTTCTTTCTTGGGTGCACTGCTAATAGAGAGAAAGTTTACGTATTGATGCGGCTGCTCTTCCCTTTGCAAATCATGTAGTTGACGGTGATAGAAGCTCAGCTGGTGTCCTAGCTCTGCTTGTTCATGCTGCGGCAGGCACTGTGCTCTGGACTAACTGAGGAAACAGGGCTGAGCAAACGAGCACAGCAMGACTCTAACATGACTCTAGCAATGCCGTCTCCAGTGCTGCCATGCGTGTAAAACACATACGAACGAGAGAGCAGGTTTCCCTTCGTCAGCATGGTGCTACAGCACAGGTCATTGCAGGCCAGCTACAGGCAGCCACCAGTGAGCAGAAGCATAAACAAGGCCATTGGAGACAAGGAGGGACGTATTTGGAAGAAAATGTGATACTGAGGGAAAGTTAGAGAAGAGTGAAGAAAAAAGGCTGCAGTTAGGATGTAGAAGTGAGGATATTTAGAGTTTGATTCTGCCAGTGGCAAAATTTGCATTGAGTTTAACTGGACTGGGAGCAAATGTTCAAGGAGAGGAATCCAGGAGAAGGAGACAGAGGGCCCAAGAGAGAACAAGCTGTCCGACATCTGCTCTTGGAGGGTCTAGCACTTGAAATGGTATCCAGCCAAAGCTTGGGCATGTGTGTGTGCTTGGTGATGGCAGGCAGGGTGTAGGCGTGCTGAGCTACTTTATTTTTTTAGCTTTCATGCTATATAACATAATCTGTTTATTTAGAAAAGCATATTTTTGCCCCAGTCAGAGTCATTTCCCGTGAAAAGCAAAGTGCTCTTACTGGAGGACTGCTGGGTTTTGTGAAATATGAGAACAACGAGAAAAGTTTCAGAAAATTTTGAAACATAGGGGAATCCTTCCCTGCATTTCTTCCATCACAAGTGTCCCACCCATAATTCCAGTGTGATGGAAGAGCAGGGTAAGGGAACAATTCAATACTTCCTGGGCACCCTTTTATGATGTACAATATAGAATATATCCTCCCACTGGAGAAGGAAACACACTGATGCAAGTTAAACTGGCTAGTAGTTATTAGCATGTAACACAAAACTGGAAATAAGCTTTTATGGAAGTGTGCTTGTCGTCATAGGGCTTAAAATGCAAAAGTTACCTTCTGATATTGCCATTTTACAGTGGCAAACTTGCCCCATAAGCACCTGTGAATCCCAGTGATAGCATTTGCATGGCTGTGTGTGTATGGTGCAGCTAATTAGTATATATTGCTGCTGCAGTTCATATGAAAATTATTCTTACATGCTGAAAATCTGGCACATTGTTGCACATACAAATTAAGCTGTTGTTTACGTGTATGTAGACTTTTCTGATTTGGACATACAAATACAAGTTTTCAGGAAAATCTTGCATTCTGATTAAAATGCAGGTCAAAGGATCAAAAGATTTTCAAGCCAAATTATATTTTCTGGGAACCAAAATGTATAGGCTATACTAGAGTTCCTTTGAAAATGAGCTTTATAGATTTCATATGTGACTGCATTAGTAGAGTCTATAATCTGTTGGCAGTTATGACTTCTGGACCTTTGCAATTTCAGTAATTTTATGTGCTAATAAATGGCTCATAGGCAGCTCCCTCTTTCCAGCCAAAACAATAATGCTGACTGAAGAATGAGGAGACTTAAAAAGAAAAGGGAAAAAAAAGAAGGAAAAGAAAAGAAAAAAAGAGTACGATAAATGAGATCTTTTTTCAATTTTTTGTCTCACTCCTTTAGCTTAGTGCATTTCAGCTAGGTTTTCAAACTTTCATGGTGTTCGTGGTTTCTAATAAAAAAGCATTCTCAGGAGGTCAGGAAAACATTGTTTGGCTTGAGAACTGTGATCAAATCGTAAGCTGGCAATACTGCTGAGTATCATCTTGCATACCAGAGTAGAGCTGATGTATATGAATTGGCCAGTGCAAATGTACCTGCATTGCTGTATGTACCCAAGGGCTTTGAGTCTCCAGGACGGTCGGCATTCATTCCTTTCGTGTGCGTGGATGACAAGATACACCTGTGTGAGGAAAGTCAGCCTGATACTTCCAAGGCAGTTCTTGTTTAGAGGTGTACCGGAGTCACTGGCAGTCAGAGGATGGGTGTGTGTGCCAGACACCATCCAGAGGCATAGAAGAGGGTAACAAGCCCAGACTACCTTAACTGCGAAAGGGTGACTCAGCTGTTTCTGCAAAGTTTTGAGTTTCAGCAGAATATTTTTTCCGCTATGCTGACAGCTTTTCCACCCACGTATTGCATATGTGGCTTTGTGCCACAGAGGTATTTTAGGATTATAAAGCCTAGTGTAAATTTTTAAAGTTACGTATGAAAAAAGGTGCCTTCTGGATCTTAAAATGGATAGATTGTGTGTAGAATGTAGGCAGCTGGGGACGTTTTTGAAAAACCCAGGGCTTGGGGAGGATATATCCCCATCTATCATTTACCTGTTTTTATTTATTCTGCCAGAACCTAGTCAATGATGTTTTCAGACAACCTGTGTCTACAGAAGTAGAATTACTCTGAAATCCCCCCAAGTTTTGGCATTGTTTTTATCATGGGGCAGAGTTAGTCATTCACATACCTGGTATATACTATTCTTTTCCTGATCCTGTTACTGTAAGGCATTCCCAAACAATCCTGCAGGGAAAATAAAGAGAGATATGCAGGGAATTAAACCTAATAAAATAAAAAGGTTTCTTAATCTGTCAAGTGTATTGCAATATTCAGTGAGTTACTGTACTCAGCTGAAGATTAAGTTGGACGGAGTGTGCTTGTAATATTATTCCAGCACATTGAACCATTACATGCGAATATATCCAGTCTGCGTTGAGCAAGTCATTTGTCAGTTCTTTATGCAAGACTGTAACCCTTGCTGTCACTCTGTGACTGCTGCATGAATCAGGCATGCGAGGACAGATTGAGGAGGAGGAGGACAGTTAGGCGCTGGGGTTGTGCTTGGTCATTTATGTCTTTAAGCAACCCAGCTGTGGAATCCAAAGGTTTGCTCTATTGTGACAATTTTTTTTTTTTATGCCACAAATGCTGATACAGCAGCAAAAGCCTCTATCAAGGGCCTCACCACATCATGGGACTGGAGGAGAAAAAGAGCAGAAATCCAGGGAAGTAATGTTAGTGACCAGTAACCACCACTCTATGGCAGATCACACTTGTAAAGCAGACAGGGCTATGGCTTCTTTTGACTCCGTGTCAGCTGAAGGAGCAGTAATTCATTTGTGATGTCTGCAGCACTCCTCAGCTTTCTTTGGTGTTTGGATTTTGGGGTTTGGGATTTTGTTTTGTTTTGGTCATTTATGAAGTTATTTCCAAAGAAAAGATATAATACAAAATGACAGCATATATTAAGCATAAAAGCGTCACTGTCCTCTGGGAGCTGTTGGAGAAGAAAATGCAGAGCCACTGAAATGCAACCCCATCAACTGTCAGAAGTGCCCACCGGTAGGTCAGCAAATCTCTGTGGGCATTGCTGGGCAGATCTAGGAGAACCAAAGGGACAAGTGACTTTTCTCTCTGTCTAGCAGGAAGACGCCAGCCAGGGAAACAAGCTCACCCTTTGTTTCACCCTCAGGCTGCAAACGGACCAGGAAATACGTCCTCCCAACACCTTGCATTGGATGCTGATCATGTTTTTCCTGTGTTACAGTAGGGCAACTTGGTTCCTCCATTGTTTCGTACAGTAGTGTTAAAAGAAAGGAGAACAGTCCTGCTCCATAGCTGGAGCCCAGGCTTGGCACAGTTTATCACTCGAGGCTGAGTTTGGAGATTTGTGAGGCTAAAATTCAAAGTGAACCTCCGTGCATGTGAGTGCCATGGGAACCAGAGCAAGCAGGAGGTTTGCATGGATCCCCTCAGGGTTGGAGCCGCGGAGTTTCATACGGTGCTAAAAAAAAAAATAATACAGTGTCTCTGGAAAAAAAATCTGTCTGTGTCTTGAGGCAACTGTGGGCACCTTCAGCCAGCACCTGATTCACTAGCAAACAGTTACCTACAAGGCATTTCAGCTGGCAGACACTTGTCCTAGGCGCCGTAGGCTGTGAAGGCTCTTTTCAGTTTAATCTATTTTTAATGTGGCGCCTTATTCCAAACTGCTGAGTTCTCACATTCCCGAGCTGTCATGGTAATAGGGTTGTGCAGTCTTATTGGCTAAAGTTTTCCACCCCAAGTGCCAAAAGTTAGGCTTCTAAATCCATATTCAGATTCCTTAATGTGACTGACGAATCCCGCAGGAGTCAGTAGGACCTGGACGTGGTCTGCACCTTGGAAAACAAGCCAGGCCATTAGGTGCATCAACAAAGCCTGGCTGCAGGCACCCAGATTTTCAGATGTGGGCCACCATATGAATGGATTGAGCCCAGGCTACAAACATATCCCCAAAGGTCAGAAAGGTTCAAGTGCAGGGTTCTTTGTTCAGCTCCACTGTACCTGTTGTGAGATGAAACTTTATAGTGTGGTAACTGTGTGAACTATTATGCAATGCACAGGGTGGCTTTGAAAGGGCAGGTTTAAAAGCAGCTGTTCTTCTTCCTAGTGTGGCTGCCTTTTTATCCAGAATGGCTACCAATGTCGATATGAAGAAGGGGGGCAAGGTTAATGCAAGTGGGAATTTTGTCGGGGATTTGGAAGTGGAGTGCAGTCAAAATTGTAGCAAGCGGCGGAGAGCAACAGCATGCCTATCGCTTTCATTGACTTCCTGTCTGTGCTACTTCTCTACCCATGCTCTAGCACTGCATATTTTTACTCTACTACCTTCTTCTGCTATTTCTATTTGTAGCACCCTGCTAGACTTGTATCCAAGCCAATCCAAAATTCTTCTGAAACTCCCTGTGCTAGCAGCAACATGAAAGCAGAACTCTGCAGTGGCTGCAGCAGCTATGGTAGGGTTTAACTAAAGTTAAGAGTGGTGTCAGTCACTTCAGCCTTTTGAGTTACACTGAAAATGGAAATGCCATCTGCCAAGAGAAGCAGCTTGCAAAAATTGTGTTATGTTGCCTTTTTTCATGACAGGCCTAAAAATACTGTACGTGGAATTACCAGACAACACTTGAAACTGATGCACTTTTATTGCTTTGTTTGATATGGAAGGTTTGTTTTCTTGTTGTTATTGTTATTGCAAAATAACACATAAGGCCATGAAAGTACAATGCACTTTCACCCAGATGAGGCAGAACTTCTACAGTACACTTTGAAGAGTGTTTTACTGCAGTGTGAAACTGTCATTTTTTTCTCCTATTTTCTACAAAGGGGGAAAAGCAATTTTCAAAGTGTCCTGTCTCACCAGAAGACACAAAGATAGAAGAGCCAAAACAAATTCCCGTAGAACATGTCCATTCACTAGGCAAAACACCTATAAAGCTTCAGTGAACCACATCCTTTCATGCAAAGAGCACAGATGAAATGAAAGACCCTTGTGCTAATAGTGCCCCCCAGGCACCCCAGTCCCCTGAGCCACAAGAGAAGTGCTAACTGACTGTGGGTTGGGGTGCGTGAGGCTCAGTACAGGGCACAGGTATCCAAACAGGAGGTGCTGTTGTCTCTAGCCTCAAGAGCCAGACCCTGGAGCCAAAAGCAGCGCTGTTGTGCCAAGGCTTCCTAGCCCATGGACAGGGAGGAGTCAGCAGGCCAGGCTGCTGGGACAGGTTGAGGAGATTGTAGCCCAGATGAGCATGTATTCCCAGGGACTGGAGCAGAAATGCGGTACAATGGCATAGCCCTTCCTTCCCCCTCATTCTCCCTATTCAAATCAGGCTACATTCAGACCTGACCTAGACATTTGAGACATCTCTCTCCCAAACGGAGAGTATGTTTGATGTCTAGAGGGCAGACCGAAAATACTGGTGTTTCTGAAATCTTCTTCCACTCTCACATCCCTGCCATCCCATCAGAGCACAAAAACCTCACTCAGGACTTCATTCTTGAGTTCTGTAAGGACTCCGAGAGTCTTCTCCCCAAGTACAGTGCCAGCAATACCTTGGAAGTAAGAGAGTAGTGCTCCTTCCTTCTGGCTGGTGTCTGTCTTCTAAGTCACTGTCTTTTATTTTAGAGCATCCACTGAGGAAGTGGGAGACCTGGGTTCAATGCGTTCCTCAATCTGAGAGTGCTCATCTCTCACTTCCCATGAGACTGTCTAACTGCCGGCCAATCAGCTATTCCGGGTGAAGCTCTTCAGAGTGAAACCGTGCCTTCCACTAATGGGATGTTTGCTCTCCCCGTCCTGCTGTTGGTGGGCAGCTTCTGTTTTAGAGTGAAGCGATCAGARCTTCATGGTGTGAGGAGCCTCAGGCCGCATTTGGTGTTCTTGGAGCTGGTTTGCAAGACGCCATGCCTTAGGCTGTTCAGAGAAGGGGCGCCTCGTCTCTGGATGCCCGTAGAGCATAGCGTAAAGTGCATCTCTGTGGAGATGCTGTTCTGGATAGGCGCGGAAGCAGAAAACTTGAATGTGAATCAAGGAGAGACCACAGAGTGCAGGTGGCTGAGAGACAGTGACTTCTGTGACTCTGAACTTCAGTGCCTGAGTTCAGTTAGAGTCTAGTTTTATGAGCTTAAGTCCTTTATTGGCGGTAACTCCTTAAAACCTAACTCTGCATTTGGCTCCTTCATGTGGACAGATCCTGGCGGATCAGCCAGGATCTTTACTGCCGCTTTGATAAACATTTCCAAGGTTTATTAAATGTGCTCTGTGACGTTCTTTCATGGAGATGGTAATTTGACAGTCATCACGTGAGAAACTAAGAGTTTGCCATCTGGCCTGGCAAGACTTTTTTCTCCTTACTATTAATTAAACTGAGGTTATTGCAAAATTTTATTATGATGGTTATGATTTGCCCTGTGATAACACCGGGGCTAATACTGAGGCACACAGAGCACCTTCCAYGCTGGTGACGTTAGTGGGAGGTGCAGCTGAGCAGCACCTCTTCAGACTCCGGTGTTAGCTCTAATAACAAAGTTTCAGGGCCAATTCCTGCTAGCCCTATTCAGGCACYTTACCCCGGAGCGGGTTCTTCTGGTTCTGAGGGGATGGTTTCACAAGTAGGAAGACGTAGCTGGCGGGGAGGAAGGGGGCAGCTGCTTGGCCACAATAGTGTCATATAACATGCCCTGGCAGGAGATCTTACTGACCACAGCTTTGCCCTGCTTGGTGAAACTGTGACCATTCATGGGAAAGTAGATCGGCAACAACAGATTGGTAGAGCACAGTGAGAAAAGAAAGGAGGGAAAAGCAGTAGAGCTAAAGCTGATGATGGCTGGGGTGAGGAAGAAGGAAATGAAGCTTTTCTGGTGATGGGACAGGAGGTGGCTGTAGCCTGTCTGGGATGGATGTGTGCGGTATTTGGCAGCTTAGCCTCTGTTTCCAATCCACGCTCAGACCCAGCTCAGGGCCTTTGAATGTCAGAGGCTCTCGCTCATTCTGCAATGGTCTCCAAACTGTGACTTTGCAAATATGCTGAGACTGGTAGGTTTGAAGAAGATGGCTGGGTATGAAGTTGGTGAGAAGTCATCCCCCGGCACTAACTCTTGACATCTTTCCCTTCTCTGTCAGAGACTTGAATGCTTCACTGCTCAGAGTTAACTCAACAGCTTCACAAGAGATTCAATAATATTTATTTTTACCCAAATCCCTCGAAGTCTGAGGGACTGGAGACAGCATCAGTTTGAGATGAACAGCCAAGAAAAGTAAATCATCCCTGGGTCAGGGTGAACTCTCATTTGAAGAGGCCACAGATGGCAAAGATGTTCATGAATCAGCAGTTTCACAGACCTCTGCCCATTCAGACAGTAATGTGTGTAAACAGACATGAAAACATGCACAGAGCCACAGAGCTTTCCAGATCCTTCCTGTTCCCTTTGCACTGCTGAGGGGGACCTCCACAGAGGAGCCACAGAGAAGGAGAGGGTGCTGGGCACTGAGCTAGTTCCAGGGATGGTCATCCTGCACCCTCTGCTGCATCTGTGCAAGAGCCAGAGAACAGGGTGATGGCGAGATGCTGTTCCCTGTGTCCCTGTTCACCTGGCAGCACACCTGGGTGTGCTCTTCAGTAAAGGAGACAGCTACCAACAAGCCTGGTGTCTGAGATAAAGGTAAGGAAGGAAGGGTTAGGCGAGGACACGAGATGTTGCACCATTGCACCGCTGCAGGTGCAGAACAACTCCTGTACATTTGGGTTGTGTGGAGCAGGCCTGCCCCACCGGGCAGCCGCTCTCAGCAGCTGATGGATGCATGGAGGTGAGGAAGAGGGATGCAGCAAGCCGTGGTGACGCGATCCTGCTCTTCGATACCTGCATTGGATCCATGGGCCCATGAGTCTGGGACCTCAGCAACCTATCAGGGTACTGATTTCCTTACTGTAGTCCCCCACGGTGGTCCCATCCCCTGCTTTTAGGATTGTCTGTCCTTCCCTGTTGTGCAAGGGAAAGAGGATGGGCAGCGGAGGCCGCAGTATCTCTAGAGCACAGAGCTCACAGCTGGGTGAGACAGAGCTAGGAGAAAGGGGGGGTCTGCGCAAATCCGGAGTGGCAGTGCCCGCAGCAAGCGGAGGTTACACACAGCTGTCCCCAGCCTGTGGACAGGTAGTTCTCCAGGCTCTCAGCAGACTCAAGCAGCCTTCCCTTCATCCTGCCSTGGATTTTTTTTTTCTATCACAGTCACAAAAGCTCTTCAGAAAGCTCTGTGTAATTCCATGGCTCTGTGAACGACTGCAGGCCAAGGGTGTGTGCCTGGACGGAGCGTGCCTCACCCTGCAGAAACCCCCAAAGCTCCTGCCGAGCTGGTGGGGGGGGATTCTTCCTGCCCCCCTTTGATGTTTGCCAAATGTTATGCCCAGAGAGTACAACACCAGAGGGCCGTGCAGAGGACCCCCGCTTTGTTTCACTTGTGTTGTGTATTCTAGGATCTGCTGGCTAGGAGGGCTCCCAAAGAGACGCGGCATCACTTCCATTCCTGCCTGAATGTGAGCCCGGGGGCTGCTTCTGCTGTAGGATAACATGTCAGTGGTGAGAGCTGGCCAAGCCAGAGACTGTGCCTGAATTGTTTGTGAGACTTTTATAGACTGTCTATCTGGGATGAAACACAGAGCCCAGATCTTCAAAGCACTGCGTGGGATGGCAGCTATGGGACTCCCATTAAAGTTACTAGGCATCACATGACCAAAAACTTCTGTGACACCAGTGTGTTTCTGCAGAGGAATAGCTGGTGCTGGGGCTGCCGAGACAAAGGGAAGTGGAGGAAAATGAACTCCGCCATGCCCCCAAAAGCAACACCTCACAAAATTTCAGCGTAGGGCTTGCGTCTTTTTTGTAAGGAGCAATTATAGTGGGTATCACAGGAGATGTAAAGGAACATGTGAGACATTGGGATTTATTGTCAGCAAATGAGATGCTTCAAATTCATTGCAAAGTTGGAGAACATCTAACCTAACTCTGTAAAGAACTTGAGAGAATTAAGTGGAGTAAATTGGATGAATATGACTATAAAGTTAGAGCATCTCGTTGCCATCCACCTTTCCAGAGAAGAGAAAGGGTTCTCAGAGAATGTCTTCAAAAGGCGTAGAGCACAGGGAGTGAGCACAGTCACAGAGTGAAAAGTTGCCCACCAGACAAAGACCAGTGAGTGTATCGTAGACAGGGAAATCGAGTCAGTCTGGTCACAGTGCTTTCTGTAACTCTTAGAAGACACTGATGGATGAAGACTCAGTGAAGACAGACTCCCTTTTTCTTACTGTTTTGACATCTTTCAGGCTTCAACATGAACTAACTACTATTATCCTAATTTTACAGATGGGGACAGACAGGTTACGTGACATGCTCAAGATCACATGAGCAGTCTGTGTCAGAGTGAAAAACTGCACCTGGATCTCTCAGATGTGAGGCTGTTGCTCTTGGCACTGTGTCGTCCTGACTGCAAACAACACATACAGATTGACTTTGCCTGTGTCCTTTCTATGCCTACAAATGGTAAGTTTTTTGAACAAATCAAAGAAACAAAAAAGTCACTCCTCCAATTTATATGTCCAATCCTCTGTACGCTGTGGCATAATGTACCTTAGAGGAGTCTGTAATTAATACAAATAATTACCCCTTGCTGCAAAGACTCTTAGACATCACTGGTTAAGAATCTAGATGAAACTTTCACCTTGTTTACTGAGTGCCCGATCTGCGATTCAGAATGGACTTGGGTGATATCTGCAGGATAAATTAACTTACAACCAAGATTGATACTGCAAACTCCTTGGTGCCATTGTCATGATTTGGCCACCACTGGAGCTTTAATACCAATAGAGAGAAGAGAAGGAAATAATTAGGTAGGAAAAGTAGTCATCAGCTATTGCAGAGGGGTTCCTTGTGGTTGTCAGAGTTTGGCTCCTCCACTCTAAAAGGTTTAATATAAAGGTTGACAAAGGAGTGGGTATCCATAGTTTGTTGGGACAAGAACATGTGCAGGTTCTAGGAATGTTCTTGGTCTTCAACTTCATTGAAGATCAGCAGGAGTGGGATTTTCCAAAGTGCCCAAGGGACCATTGGTCATGGCACAAGACACCTGGGGCACATCTGATAGTCCCATTCTAAGCAGCATAGCTATTGAAAGCCCAGCTTTCAGTGGAAGAACCTATCCTTTTGACTCCAGTTCCCAAACCTACTACTGACTTCTGYTGCTCCAGATATGTGCTGTGGGCTGCTGCTTTTAACCTGGCAGTGTTGCCAGGGGCACTGGGCACCTGGCATTTTGTGACACCAAACAAACATCCATTAATTGAAACTCATCAAGCAAACAGCCACTTCTGCTTGCTGTGGCTCTGTTTTCAGCTCTTCAGCTCTGAAGCGAGGCTGACAATTTTTGCTGGTTTCTCAGACCTCCTATTGAGTTTTGTTAATTAATATTTGTGAAGTACTTAGATGTTTTCAGGTTTATGGTGATCCAGAGTATTATTATTACTGCTGGTATTATTAAGACTAATAATACTGCTAATAGCCTTAGTGAGCCTGGCAAAATTCAATTTGACTAAAATCCTTGCCACAGATGAAAAAAACTAACTCCAGTGATGTGAGGGGGTACGTGACTCAGTTACCAGTAACTGCTGTTTACAAGGGGCAGGAAGAGTATATTTGCTCAAATGAAAAAAGGTCAAGGCAGAGGCCCATTTGCTGTTTGTTAATAAGTAATCTAAAGTACAACACAGCTTTACTGTAACAAATCAGCCTAGCTTAGCTTTTCTTCCATCACCATTATTTCTAACCTAGTTCTGGACTAAAATGCCAATTCAAAAATAATCAACGTTCTCATAGATTATTTTCATTATCTCCAAATCTATGGAGAGGATTTGTAACTGGGGAACAACACCAAGAACAGAAAAAAAGCCCTTTCCATATTTTTGCCAGTGTTTGTCTCAGGACACTGTAGGCAACCAAGGTTGAAATATCAGATAGGGCATTATTTATCTCCTGGGAAATTCTCCTTTAGGCTCAGACCTGTGCATCTTCCCTATGGAATTGTGCCAGTCAAGAGCTGCGGTGTAGCTGGCCCGCTTACAGCCACCCCACTAAGTTACTGATGTAAATTACAAAACCACCTACGTCATCTCTGAACCTGGATCACAGTCAACAGTTAAAATTCAAACATGGGTGCTAGAGAACATCCTTCTTCCAACTGACTGAGCGTATGTGCACTTCATGCATTGCGACCCCTGCCCTGTCATTGTATTTTGCCAAAAAAAATGGTCATTTTCCAAGCAACACCTGTCTTTAGCCATGGAGCAGCATTCTGGAAAAGGGCTAGAGTCTGTCCTTTGCGGTTCATCTACTGTCTGCAGGTAGGATTCATTAGAAAAGGTGCTGCCATTAATGAGCCACTTAAAGTGCTTATCAAAAAAGCAATACTTGTGCCAGCTGCCAGCTAACCACAGCTTCTCGTTTGTAACCCTTGGTGTTCATGTCCTTCAGCTGCACTGGCCTGAGACACTTTAGATGTCACACATCTAGTCCTCAAAATAGGGAATGTGATGTACGCAGTGCTAGAGCAGACGTAGCCAAAGTGCAGACAGCATGGCACTGYTGGCATGCACCCGCAAGGCCGGTTTGTGACGGTGTTTTGCCTTATGCATAGTTATTTCTTGAAGGAAGGTAGCAGGGGCACACACACACACACATATATGCACGAGGTCACCTTTGGAAACAGAAACCATGCAGATTGCAAACTACAATTCCTAGCTTCCTGAAATGCAATTTTGAGAGGCAATGATCCTTTAACAAATCAACAACCCCTGCTCCAGCAGTCCCAACTGCCTGTTAACCCAGGGGGAGGGAAGGAGGTTGGTGAGGAAAGATTTTTCCCTGTAGAGCAGGTCACATGTGGCTGTGAGCTCAGAGCATCTTTCCAGTGCCAGAGCCTTAATAAAGAGTCTTGAGCTCTGTAGTCTTAGAGGACACCAGGGCCTGGCTTCATCCAAGGAGCAGGGAAGGGGAGGAATGGCTTTCTACCGAGCTGCTCCTCTGGCACCAAGCAGAAGACAGTGAGGCTGAGCAGCAGATGCTGATGTGAGGAAACAGTAGAGCATACAAGGAAGAACACGTGGGAGCTGTTGTAGAGTCTTTGTAATGGGATGGAAAGAGGATTCATGCAACTGGGTGCTCGCACACGTCAGAAGGCAGCACCAGTGGTTTCTAGCTCCCAGGAAAGGGATATTTTGGATGCCCCAGAGCCCTCATGTTTTCCTTACTGTTCTGTGTTACTGATGCAAGAGGACGAGGCGGGGAGGAGGGGAGTGGAGAACACATGGTGTCCTGGGGAAGCAGGCATGGCTGGTGCTGCCCTGTGTGTCTGTACCTGCAGCTGGGTGGTTGGCAAGCAGTACCATTCACAGAGATCCTTGAACTGATCTGGTGCGTGCAGGATGTTCCTCCCAGAACACCTGGTGTGGACAGCAGGGAGTACAGTGGCATTGATGCTCACTTCTATGAAATCTGGCTGAGCTGGGGATCTGGGCAAATATCTTGGAACTTTAGCAAGGTTAAGAGGATAGTAGCATAAAGTCCTAGATCCCGTGCCTCCACGCTGCTCTGAAGGAGCACGTGGCCGTGCCATACATCACACTTCGTGGCAGGGAGAGCAGTAAGAGTTACTAGCTGGCAGCCTTTGCAGAATGGTGAGGCCACGTGAAAATGCACRTGTTTGTTACTCATGAGATACACATTTAGTGCCCATCCCTGCCTTTCTACTGTAGTATACACCCAGGGTGGTGGAGCTTTCTGCTCTTGTCCCTGGATGTTGTGCTATTTCCTCTTGTTGCGCTTTGTTCTAGGTAACATCTGTTGTTTCTGAGTTGCCTAGTGAGTTGCTGGAGTCTTTAACAACACTGATACACTGCAGTCTCCCTCTAAAGACCAGTGAGGATTTACTTCTTCCCCTTACAGCAATGAGAAAACTGGAGTACCAGGATGTCAGGTGACTCTCCTGAAGCAGTGGGCTTAGCTAGAAAATGTTAAGTATTCCCTGAACCCAATCCCTGAGCATTAGTCATCACCACCATGTCACCCCTCAACAGTATCATGACAGTGAACTTCTGGACTGTACAGTCTTTTGCGCACAAATGAGAGGCATTTAATGAAAAGCAAGCCCCGTGCTGCAAACACCACCATAGAGACATACACTCTGTTCTAAACGGTAGCGAGGATGCCTGGGAAAATATGCAGGTGATTTCAGAAAATCATATTATCACAGAGGAGGGAGGAAAAAACCCTTGGGAGATTTCCCCCATGACCATCTGTTAATTTTCCCCTGAAGCCATTATTGATTTGCACTGGGTGGCATACTAATGCCCTGCAAACAGTGCTGTGAATCAGAGCTCTGCACTGCTGTTGCTGGCCAAGCAAGCTTCACTGACGGGAAATAGCATGGTGACATGCTTCCTCAGCTTGTACCTCGGAGCTTCATGCACCTGGCGATCATCAGCCTTGGAGAAAGTTCTTCTGTTTTTCCATAAACACTGTGCTTTGCTGCACCTCAGCCTGTGGCAGAGGTGAGCCCCTCTTGTTTACCCACCGGCCGCCTTCTGTATAGTTTGTATAGCCCTTCTAATAAAGAGAGGTCTTGCTCATAAACGGCCATATTTGCATACATTTAGCGATACTCAGATATCTAGCTATGCTTCAGGAGTAGCCCAAGATCACCACACATGCTATTTTAGGGGTCAAGTGCTAAGACTGCTCCTTGTCTTCTGTCCCCTTTGGCCTTACAATTTGACCAATGCGTACACGTGTGACACAATAAAAATACCGACCGACCTTCATAGCAGCGAGTGTCAGCCTTTTTGTATGTGCCCTGCGGTATCCATAGCTAATGGTGGCCTTGGGATTGGACCCACCAGTGACCGTGTTTCTGCTTCTGCTTTGTGCTGAGCTGTGGAGGAGAGGAGCCTCCCAGAGCAGCAGCTGTGATGCCTTACAGCTCGGTTGGTAGCTGCCCCTGCTTTTAGCTGGAGAGTCCCTAATGTTGCCCATGATGGCAAACGCAATGGAAATCCAAAGATGAGCTGTGGCATTAGTGGTAAAAACCTGGTGGGGCTCATTTTGGCTGAAGTACACAATTCAGAAGCATTTTCCCAGCTTTCTCTTTCTTTTTTCATTCTTCTGAGGTATCAGAAGGTGGTATTGCCCACAGATTGTGGCATGGGGGCAATGTGAACAGCTTTGCTCTTTATCCTGGCACCTCAGACAGAAGGAAGCCTGAGAATGTTTATTAGAAGCGATTTGGCCTGTGGTGCTCTTCTGGTGTTTTCTGTGTGTGTACTGAGTGTGCTGAGTGGTTTCCAAAGGAACCTGCTGAGCACTGCAGCAAATGGGGAAATTCACTGTGGAACAGTTGCTGCAGTAAGTAAAACTCAGAAACAAATTTTGCTTTGCATTTGTGAGCAAAATATGGCATTTTCCAAAGCATTTTTGTGTATTTGGTCCAGGGCAGAATTATCAATTTCTACCATTGCAAATATAATTTGTGTAGTAAAAATGGAAAATAACCAGACCAAGTTGCGCTGTCATGAATTYGGTCCCCATGGAAGCTTGTCCATTTGGATGTTTCCTCAGAGAGATTCCATCATTTGTGTATTTTTATGGTAAAATAATTCTTCTGCCCATGAAAAAAATGTTTCTAATATCTATGAGCAATGCAAACAGATACAGAAAGCATTTTGCTATTTAATGATAAATACAACTTTTCCCCTTTTTTAGAAGAAACAAAGCTGTTTCCCTCCTCCCCCAAATGGCCCTGGATGAGACACATGCACCAACGCATGTTAGGGGAGCAGTACAGATTTTCCCAATGGCTTTCTCCCTTAGCACATGCTAATTCGTGAAACTCCTCCTGCTATGCGCCAAGACTTGAGTGCCCAGGCTGAGTAACTATATGTGGTGTAGCCATTTGCAGATGCAATTACACATTTTTTAAGTTATACCCAAGAGTACTTTGATGTTTCAACGTTAAACTCTGTGTTTCTTGGTTTCTAGTGCCCAGCTTCTGACTGTAGAGCCAGCAGTCCCTGCAGTGTGCCCAAGGCAAACCTGGCACTTCCACACAAGGGCCAAAACATTCAGCGTGGTGGCCAGAGAGGCTAACACGGAAGTTTTAGGTCTTAAATGCTACTGCTGCAGTGGCCCAGCCCCGCAGCTCCTCTGGAAGGTGAGTACAGACAGCCTTTCTGTCACAGCAAAAAGGTGTCTAATCTGAAACACAGATTACCGGYAGCCAGGAAGTGACAAGCAGAGTCACTGTTCTCCTCAGGCTATTTGTTCCCATCTGCCACCTCTAGCAGCGCGCCCAAACCACATGGCAGAGAGCTGGACACTCCTAGCCCGCTCTCTGCTGAGGATCTGCTGCTCTACAGCAATGTGCTGTTGAATCACTGGGCTGGAAAGCAAGTGCACGTGGGGGAGCATGGCTGTCTTACCTACTGGTTCGAGCATTCACATGGGAGTTTGAGATTCTGGACTCTGCTCCCAGGACTGTTTATGCATTTTACATGAAACAGTCACCAGGTAACATATAATCCCTGATCAAAGCCCTCAGGGGATTTAGGCAAAGCAACGCCCAGTTTCTGGATCCTGATCAGACTTAGGTGTGAATTGGGCTGAGCTGCTTGGCCCTGTCAGAACTGGGGCAGTTCTGGGCATGCACAAAGGTGGAACTCTAGATAGCTGATGAGCTTGAAAGTATTTTAAAAAGTTGGAGATTGAAGGGGCCAAATAGTGGGAAGGACCTAGGAGCTGCAGTGGGAGGTACATGTCAGCATTTCAATCTAATGTGCAGATTTAGGCTAAAACGTCAGGTGCTCCAGTAACAAAGTCCTCTTATAGGGAAACAATTGTTCTCACAGATTCCTGAAGTGGAAACTTATTTACATAACCATTTTATGTGCTTTTTAAAAAAAGAAGTCCCATCCTAGCCACTGCATTCGCTTGSATTTGTTTCCACGAGGCTGCATGTGCTGAACTGCACAATGGTGGCTGCCATATGAATAGCTTGTTATTCTTACCAAGCGTGACAACTGCTGTAGCGAAATCAAGAGCAACCTGCTCTAATGTAAACTGATTTCAGATTGCCCCTGGCAGTCCCAGCTACCTCAGCTAACCTTTTTTTTTTTTTTGCCAGTCTTTTTTTTYTTTTTTTTTTCCTTTTTTTTTTTTTTCTCCCACTGAAGATACACCTCTGCTTTCTTATAAGGTGTTTTATCATGCTGGCTGTTGCCCTGGTGTCTATGACCTGCAGAGGAGCTTCTCTGATATTATCCTTGGTGCATTCCAAAGGTCCTTGGACCCTCCAGCAAATGCAGACTCCAGCTGCCTGTCCACTCCAGGGATGCGCTCTGTAGTGGCTGATGATTGTACCTGAGAATACCTAGCTACAAAGCACACAGATGTGTGTCTGGCTCTTGATGGGGCTGTTGCATCCTTGATACCCCACCTGCATGTTTGGAGAGTGCTGCAGGGCTGGATAAATGCAGACAAAGAGAGGCTTATTGAGAGCGACACTGCTGTCACGCTGAATACATGCCAGATACCAAGTGGGAAGCAGTTGTGTTGGTAAGGGAGTGGGGGGCATCGGGGAGTGGATTTGGGGCAGGGGGTGCTGTGGGAGAAGCAGTCCAATTTGCCAATCATAGCTGCCAGATCAGTGTGTATGATGGGTGTGATATAAATTACTATCTATAAATAAATACCACAACAGCATTTTAATGAGGTGTTTTCTAGTAGCACTTGTCCAGGCTGGTAGTGTTATGTTAAGGCTGGAGAAGTATCTCCAAGCAAGCTTCTTGGCTAAACCTTCATAAACACGGTCTCACCCAAGATCTAACTATGATTTGTTTGGATAAGAGGTTTTGCTTGTTTGTTTCTGAACATAGTTTCAAATATGTTTGGGTTTTTACTTTTATTTGTTTATTTTTTCCTTCTTGGCCCAGGTTTTGTGTTGGTGTCACAGAACTTAACTGATGCAGAGATAAGGGACAAATCTGGTGACCTTTCTGAGCATTTGTTGTTCTGGCAAGAAGCTTGCAGAAGGGCTGGGTCATCTGGGGCTCTGGGGGTGGGGGGCATTTGGGGCTGTGACTCACAGGAGTGACCTGTGTCTCTCCAGAGACTGGCAGGTAAAAATATCCTGGCCCGTCTCAGGGAGTGCTGTGTCCTTTGCTTCTCCTGCTGTGCTGACACACCTGGCAATGCAGCCAGTGCTGTTTGGAGGCATGGTCTTACGGACCCGTGCCCCACATCTGCAGTGTGGTTCTGCTGAGATTCAGCAACCAACTTTGATTTTTTTTTTCATGGCAGCTAGCTATTTTTCTGAACTTCTGGCAGCCCAGACTGCTGGACAAATGGCTGCACATAAATAGTGCACAGCATCTTGGATGGGACTCAGCCACATGCACTGTAGCAACCCATGTGTGCTGTGGGGTTGCACTGTGCACATACACACTGTTTATCTGCCCTGGTCTATAGAGCCCCCCCCCAGCACTGTGTCAGATCCTGAGAGGTTGTCCCCTGCATACCCAGGTATGCAGGCTGCTTCATTCCTCTATGCCAGGATAGATCTGGGACTAGAGATGGGCCRTGGTTTTCTATCTGAACCAAAGAGATCATGGTGGGAGGCAAATACTGAGGCAGGGGTTGGGTTTGGAGGCCGGATCTCAGGCGTTGCTTTCACAACATTTCAGGCCAAAACAATGGTTTCATCAGAAAGCCTCTCAACATGTTAAGTTGCCACCACAAGAATGTGTGAGAGCTGCGTATATCCAAAACAAAGCCGAGAAATAGTCTTTCTCATGCTAGCTCTGAACTGAGGAATTTTTTGCAAATTTGACTCCTGTGTGTTAACGGCAGGACCTCTTTTCTGCTCAATTTGAAGATCTGAGAGAGAAAGCTGAGTTCTTTAATTCTTAAACGTAAAATCTCTGAAGTGAAATCTCTTGACTGTCTGGACTTGTGATGCATACTCAGAATTCATTCATATTATAAATAAATAATTGGCAGGTGATGCTCTAGAGATAACAGCTTCCATTCTTTTTGAGGAATCATTAACTCCAGCCAGGTCTCCCTGATCAACAGCTATAAAAGAAAAAAAAACAACAAAACAACCCACAAAATAATATTGGTTGGAAGGGACATCTGGAGGGTGGCACTCCAACCTCCTCAAAGCAGGGCTAACTTCAGCATTAGCTTAGGTTGCTCAGGGCTTTGTCCATTAAAAATYTGAAATCATAGAATCATAGAATCATAGAACAGTTTGGGTTGGAAGGGACCTTTAAAGGTCATCTAGTCCAACCCCCCTGCTGTGGGCAGGGACATCTTCAACTAGATCAGGTTGCTCAGAGCCCCGTCCAGCCTGACCTTGAATGGTTCCAGGGATGGGGCATCTACCACCTCTCTGGGCAACCTGCGCCAGTGTTTCACCACCCTCATTGTGAAAAATTTCTTCCTTATATCTAGCCTGAATCTACCCGCTTTTAATTAAAAACCATTCCCCCTTGTCCTGTCGCAACAGGCCCTGCTAAAAAGTCTGTCCCCACCTTTCTTATAAGCCCCCTTTAGGTACTGAAAGGCTGCAATAAGGTCTCCCCGGAGCCTTCTCTTCTCCAGGCTGAACAACCCCAACTCCCTCAGCCTTTCTTCATAGCAGAGGTGTTCCATCCCCCTGATCATTCTCATGGCCCTCCTCTGGACCCGCTCCAACAAGTCCATGTCTTTCCTGTGCTGAGGACCCCAGAGCTGGACGCAGCACTGCAGGGGGAGTCTCACCAGAGCAGAGGGACAGAATCACCTCCCTCAACCTGCTGGCCACGCTTCTTGTGATGCAGCCCAGGATACGGTTGGCCTTCTGGACTGCGAGCACAGATCTCCAAGGATGGGGATTTCACAAACCTCTCTTGGCACCTGCTCCAGTTTAACCACTCTGATTTTGAAAAATTTCTTCTGTTATGTCCAATGGAGTTTCTTCTGCTGCAACTTGCGGTCATTGCTCGTGYTGTGCACCTCTGTGGAGAGCCTGGCTCTGTTCTCGCTCACGCAGCCCAGGGTGCGATTAGCCGTCATCACTGCAAAGGCATGCTGCTGACTCCTCTTAAGCTTTTTGTCCACCAGGACCTCAGGTCCTTTTCTTAGCAAAGCTGCTTTCTATCTGCTCGGTTCCCAGCCTGTGCTGTCACACAGGTTTATTCTGTGTCAGATGCAGACTTTACATTTGTCCTTGCTGAATTTCAGAAGGTTTCTTTCAGGCTTGTCTTCCAGGTTGCTGAAGACCACCTCAATGGCTGCCTTGTCCTCCAGCACAATGACGTACAGCCTGAACTCAGTGTCATGCACAGACTTGCTGAGGAACCATTCTACTCTGTCATCCATGTTGCTGGYGAAGACTGGCCCTAGCATTGTCACTTGAGGAACGCCATCAGTTAACAGCAATTAAATGTTTAGTCGTTGACCATTATTATCCTTTGAGCTTCATGGCCCAGCCATGAGCTTTTTTCAGCCAGGTTGTGGTCCATCTGTTCAGGCAATACCACCCCAGTTTGGCCCATATGGGAGACAATGTCAAAGGCCACACTAAAACCAAAGTAAGTGACATCCTCTGCTTCCCCGACCTCATCCATCCAGCACGTCATTCCAGCACAGATGACAACCACATTGGCCAGGTACAATTTGTCTGTAGTAGATCCATGCTGGCTGTTCCTAGCCACCTTCTTGTATCTGGACATGGCTTCTGTGTGGACTTGCTCCATAATATTGCCAGGAAAAATATACTGATATCTTATGTAAGACATCTTCATCTTTGCTACTGCTTTGGCTAATCCCTTTCAGAACAAGCCTGTTGATTACATGTGTTCAGTTTGTGAGACCTTCAGCATGAGCCTGCAGTGTTGGTTGAGGGAATTTTTGGTAGGGAGTGGCTGAGCAGGTCAAACTGAGAAGCAACCTAACCAGGACACACCTATTTCCTCCATTGGGAATCCCTTTCTTCCCAGCCTCGCCACCAAGTACGATCTTCCTGCCGTTGTTGCCGTGGCCTTTGTGTTACCTTCGGGCAGGAGCCCTAAGGGGAAGAAATCAGAAAAGAGGAGGAATGAGGCTACCAGGCCAACAGACAGTAGAGTGTGGTAGTGTYAGGTCCTGGCACCTGGAAAGGATTCAACTAGTTTGAGTGAAAGGAAAAAATAAGAAAGAAGAAAGGGTAAGGTCATCTGCATGGAGTGCTAGGGACAGGCATGGTCGTTTCTAGAGAGCATGAGTAGTTCAGTCAACAGGAAGGGCCAGGCACCTGCCAAAATACACATTTGCACAATGGTCTATAGTAGTTTGAATTCACAGAAGATGGTTGAGTTTCACTAGGTATAACTTTGGTTCACTGGGGTCTGAAGTACRATACTGAGGTAAGCACTACTGTAGAAAGAAAGAAAACGGTTGGAAAGCCACCAGGTCTGACCGGGGCCAGAGCAGGAGCTGCTTTGCCAAGTTGGCATGCCCTGGGGTGGCTTGAGGCTCATTCCTGCCGCGGGGACCTGGCTGCAGCCACAGCGCCTACTCTCAGCCAGGGAGGCATCTGTGACATCCCCTGAATTGCTCCGTTTCTGTGGAAAACAAAACTGGAAATGCTGGTCAGTACAGCGACGGGCCAGCCTCATGGAAGGCCTTGTGGGATTCACTGGGGCCTTCACAGCTGGAAAGGCTTGGCAGAGCAGACACGTCCCCTGTGACTGGAACTGGACCATGTAATTGCAACTTGGAAAGAGGCAGGCGCAGTGGTGGCAGGTAACGACTGTAGGAACACTTGGGCATGCAGCATCGGGCATGTCTTGCTAATTAGAAGAAACATACATAATCCTGTCATCTTTCGCTGTACCCATGCTAATGTCATTGTATTTCTGCGACGGACTTACATTTGTAATCTCCTTACTAGCACATTAGAAGACTTTTAACAATGATGCACAGAAAAGCAAATAGGACATTCGTGTAGTGACAACACTGCTGTGGAGCCCTGTGTGTCCCTAAGGAAGGAGACACAGTCTCAGAGTTTAGATTCCTCTGCACGGCAGGCTGAGGTTCCCAGGGTCCCAAGGTAAGTGTGAATACCTGCGCACCACAGTCCCTCGTGCGTGAATGAAACCTGACTTGCTGGGTCACCCTCCTGCTTAATTTGCAGTGACACAATATCATTTAAAGTTGTTTGCTTATTACAGAGATACTATCACAAGGTGTGGTGCCCTGATGGGAGTCTAGCAAGAAAGTAACACTCTTATTCACCCACCCACCTTTGGTAGATGGTCTGAGGGTCTCTCCTTGCCTTCATGACAGAAAGTGGTTGATTCACCTCCGCCCAGCGGTAATTACGTGTTGCTGCCTACTGGAAGTTCCCATGTTGGCATCGGAGTGGTAAGCCTAGAACTCACTGCTGAGATTAACTGCAAAGTAAAAGCATGATTTCTTGATGTCTGTTTTATATTCAGCCTTGTAAAGGTTACGTAATACACTGTATCATTTACTTGTGATTTTTTTTTAATGATCATTAAAATGCTCCTAATTGCTATTACCCTGCCACACTCCTATTTCTCAGCAGCTACTTGCATGCAGCCTTCCCATCAAACTAGAAAGCACTTCTGGTAGCAAAAATTTTATTTTTCCTTTTGGTTTTTCCTTTCCTTTTGGAAAAGTCACATTTCAAATTCTTTTATTCTAGAGCCTCCTGTGTAAAACACAGCTCCTCCTGGAGGGGCTTTGCCCTCCTGAAATGTTACCGCTTTATCCCCTCAGCTTTAGGAGAAAATTATTCCCTTGTCAGTGCAGTTCTTATTGCACCAGGCTGACTTGGCAGATCTCCACTCCTTCTTTGTTTAAATTTATTTATTTTTATATCAGAAAGGTAATAAAATTGACAAAAGAGGTTTATTCAGACTCTAACTGTACAGTTACACAAGCAAAATAAAACATCCAACACGCTTCTTTTTATTTATGGCATCAGTGCTGAGCCATTATAGTTACCAGCGTTAGGTAACTTTTCCTCCCTTCACCTTTTGAAACCTCTCTGGCACCAGAGTCCCACACCGAGCTTTCTGTTTGCTTGGCATGCTCCATCTCTGCAGGAGGTTGTTGGTACAAAGTGGAAAACTCTTGACAGAAGCAAGGCCAAGCCTGTAGGTCCCCAGCCTGTGGCATGCAGGGCTTTCCCTGGGAGGGAGGGCAGGCGAAGMGAGGCAGAGGGCTCTAGCCCACCTTCAGCACTCAGCTGGATGTTCCAACCATAACACAATCTGCAAGAAGGCCCACGGGAGCCCTTCTGGGTGGAATCAGGGGTCCCCTGGGGAGTTCAGCMGTCTCCTCGTTCAGGTTCTGTGAAGCCCATCCCCACAGGGGGATGTTCCCAAGCACCTCATCAGGACCAGCTGTAGCCTCCGCTTGGCTGAGGCCTGAGGTCCTGGAGCACCTCAGAGCTGCAGTGGTGAGCGTTGTGATGAGAAACCTGTTCCATGGAGTGAGCGCTAAACCCTAGAGTCCTCACCCAACTGGGCTCTCACTTATGGATCAGATGTAGTATCCAAATGATCCTATAAACACAGCTGTGGAACAGGAGCTGCAAGCTATTTAGCAAGGTCTGTTTTCATGTATGTTCATCAGCGAGTTGGGCTCAGAGTGGGTGTAGGTCCTGGGGATGGCTGACTGGAGTTAGCAAAGAAAAAAGAGGTGTGGGAGGATGGAGTAACATTTCAAAAGAGAAGGTGCATTCACATCTTTACCGTTTCTAACCAGTGTACAAGAATACTCCTGATACAATGATACATGGGGTCTGGACAAGGGAATAAACTGTCTTTTAATGCCTAGATCAATGGAGGGAATAGAGCAGAGACAGCAATACAGGAAGGGGAAATCAATTCACTCAATATTATTTGTTAGTATACCAGCTTCACCACCTTGATAAGCACCGTAATATCAGTGTCATCCGATACAGGCATCCAACATGTCAACTAATGGGGAGATTGATGATGAGGAGGCTCCCAGACAAGGTTAGCAACTGCCATATCACATACTGAAATGTTTACTGCAGCAGCAGTTTCGTTTCTGACCCTGGCACTAGGATTACCCAGCCTCCAGACCCATGTGTGTGTTTTGGGACCAGCCTTCCTCTTCTGAGGCTCTGCTCCTCACTGAGACCGTACACAGGCCAGTATGTGGGTCTGCAAAAAGGAATCGGGGGAGTTACTGTGCTCTGCTGACCGGGATTACTGCATAACAGCTGCTCCAAGTGCAGGGCAGGTTACATGCCTGTTAACCAGCATTTCAGCTTTGGGAGGCTGTAACCTGTGTCGGATGGTGGGCTAGGTTTCACAGGATTCTCTGAGAGCTTATGTTCAGCGGTACTGAAAGCCAGTGGGATGGGGTACCCAAATCCCTTTGGTGCTGTCAACAGCCCTGTCTGGCTTGCTTCAGGCAAGCGAAGGTGTCGACCACCAGCGTTTCTGAGTGTTGATGCCCACGTGCTCTGAAGTGCCTGCCTTTAGAAACAACAGAAGGGCATTGCCTCTTGCCCTAGAAAGGATGCGCAGAGTCTCTGTGCTTGAACTCGCCAATGGCTGCAGCCAGAAACCAGGCTTTGGGAGCTGTTTTTGTCTGACTCCATCTGACTGCCTGAGCCTTGCCCTTGGGAGCCCAGTGCTGCCACTGGGGTGAGGTGACTCTGGTTTGGCGGGTCAGACACCCACGCTGTCGAGCCCTCCCAAACACAAGCGGTGCCTCACCTTTGTGCTACTTTTAGCTGAACAGAGAGAGGACTTTACCTCCCATTCTTGTATCAGAAAGATTAATCTCTGCACAGAATGCCTTTTCTTTTAAATCTATACATTAAAAGGCATCATAAAATGCTGTGATAGGGGTGCAATTAATGATTCTTTGGAAGCACTATGTGATTACTGGCTCTCAGTGCAGTAAATAGAAAGCAGTGAGGTTCTGGAGTTCATTTCCAAACAGGTGAGTGGGAATTCTCAAACCAGGAGGTGATTAGCGTGTATGCAGATCTGGTTTCTCCTTTCCCTGAAGTGAAGGTGGGCGTTAGACTGAGGTGTGCAACATCCACTTCACGCCTCATCTAAGATTTGCCAATATGAATTTGTTGCTTTCTACTCTTTAGCAATCAAACAGAAACTTTTCAGCTGGTACCTTCTGGGTGACAAGGTTTGAGAAATAACCTTTCAGTCACTATTGCAGCGTTGTGAAAATGCTCTTAGGTGATATGACAGCTGCATCACCTGAGCAGAGCACGTTATCTCAGAGCTACCTGTATTCTCCAGTATGGTTCAGAGAGTTACCAAAAATGTGGATTAATTCTCTGATACTGTACACACTGCCAGGGAAATGCTCCAGGTGGAGCTGCTCAGGATTACATGAACATATTTGCCTGTTACAGAAACCTTTAAACTTACTACCGCTTAAACACCGTCACTGGCAAAAGCTACCTTGGCTGTCGTGGGAGCAGGACTGGGTCAGTAATGGCACATTACGATAAATAAGCCAGGTAAATCACCAATATTGTGATTGCTCAGGAGGTAGTTGGTCCTCTAGTTAGTTCTGGGAAATATATTTAAATTTCAAAATTTGTATTGTCATATTGAACTGCTCTAAAAATGTAGGTAATGATACGTAACATACAAAGGTACCTCTTCCCAGTGAAGCCACGTTGAGTCATTTTATATTACCACCGAAGGAACAAACCAAGTTTTTACAACAATAGTTGGCAGTATTTCTATTAAAAGGCATTAGCCAATAATTTCTAAAACTGCCTGTTAATTACGGCATTCAACCCTTGCAGGCAGTTCTATTTTACATAAGTGCAATCCAGTTTCCAGCCATCAGCTGAAGACTATAGCCTTTTGTCGTAGCCAAACAAGACCATGCGTTACCAAATTCCTTTCCGGGGTACATCTGTTGTCATTGGGGTTTTGGTTTTTTGTTGTTGTTTTTTGTTTGTTTTGAATCCTGACACTGCCAGGTAACGTTCAAAAGAGACGGTTTATGCGCCTCTACCCCTGGGCAGCTTGTCTGGCTGCTGCGCGAAGGCCTGCCAGCTGAGGTCCCGGGCAGCTACTTAGCTCAAAYGTGGCGCTCTGCGGATGCGGCTGGGCTGTTGTGGCAGCCAGCCTGGCTCCAGAGCCCGGGTAACCTGTTGGCCACACCACRGCTCTGACACCAGCAGCAAACTGCTAGTCCAGAGGAGCAGCCCTCACGCAGTGCCACGTCTGTGCTGCAGCCGCCGGACCGGGCTGGGGGCCGCCAGCAGGCACGGTGCAGAAAGCGCTGAGCTGGGAGCCAGGGCGGGCCGAAGAACAGGAGGCTGCCTGCTATTTGGGGTGCCCAGCTCCATCAGCCCAGGCAGCTGAGCTGTGTTGTGCATCCCTTGAATACTGAAACCCCCCAGCACGTTTGGCAAGAGGGCTGGCGCAGCGTGTGCTGCTGGGTCACTCTGTYGCTGGTCCCCAGCTGCTCTCTGGAGGTGTCTGCTGGGTTCACAGCATGTCTGGAGGACATCACGTCATGCTGCGAAGCTTTATCTTGTAGCTGCAGAAACAGATCCTAGAACACACAGCAGGAGCAGATAAGGATAAATCTCTTGCAGGTAACTGTAACAGTGGCAGGAAAAAAGTGACATTTGTTTTGTACTTATCACTTTGACTAGCTGTAATTATTATTGCTATTGTTAGTGCTACTATTGCAATATTACCTGAGGCTGCCCAGTCAGCATTGAGCTCTATTGTATTCCACACAAATGCACCCAAACCCCTCAAAAAAACTTACAGTTCAGAATGTAAGTGACTTACAATGGTGAAGAGGAGGGATAAAACCAAATGGATACAATTAGCTTAGGCACAACTTAGTCATCCTCTTCTTGGTATAATTATAAAATGGACAAAGGTAGCACCAACTAACCTCAAATGCCCTTCTAGCCATAATTAATTATATTGCATAATAATGGTGTCAGTTTAAACATTGTTTAAAACCGATGCTTTGCTCGAAATTACTCTACAGCCGTACTTACATCTTGCACAACAGACTAACACATAGCAGTGTCTTGACTTCCATTTTCTATTTCGTTGTGTCATCTGTGCATAGGAAGAGCTCTTGACCAGAGAGGAGTCAGTGSTACAGTGGTAAATAGAAGTGGGTAGATTCATCTGTCTGTGGTATATAAGGAGCAGGTAAACACTAGAAGTGCCCAGAGTAGAAGTGGGTACAAAGGGAGTGCCCTTTGCCTGCGTTTACCCTTGACTACACCACTCAGAAGAGTTGCATAATTGATACAATTGAACCACATCAGTCCTTTATTTATAGAACATAATGAAATGGTTTTCAACATCCTGGATCACGCTGCATGGGTGATTGCCATATAGGCACCCAAGGAGAATAAATAAAAACATTTCCCTAAGGTGTTATGTCTGTTCACCTTCTCTAGTTGCATCCGGGACTTTGAGAGCAGTTCTGTGAGGAGTGCAGCATAAATTGCAGCTCTGCTATTGCACACGCTTCGTTAGAGGAGAGCTACAGCGATGCTGCTGCATAACGCTGGAGTTTCACGTTTCCCGTGTAGTACATAAAGCGTTGTCATAGTTTGGTGGAGCTTAGGGTGTGCACATACATAAACATACCACAGACTATTGAGCGGAGTCCCCTGCGTTGTACTTAAGTTATTCCTTGTTCGAGCTCCACAGCCTGCATTTGACATAAACCTGGCTTACCTAGAAAGCATATGGGCTCAAGCTCAAAAAAAAAAAAAAAAAAGCTGTGGCATTTGATAGCTGCTTTCAGTGATGGAAATGGAAGTGAGTCATGAAGTGGTCCCCTGGTAAAGACAAGTGACATGGATGATCTGAAGCCGCTGTTTGAGCCACAGGCTCCCACACCAGCTTGTGCTTGTGACGGTCTCTCATTACTGAGTCTGGCACCGTGACTGTGAACATCATCCAAGGAAGACAACAGAAGCACAAGCATCAGGTGGCACTGAGACAGGGTTACTGTAAAAGTTACTTAAAATAAAACAAAGCACTGCTATTATTTTATGTTTTTTGTTGCTATTATTGGAAAAATACGTATAATTTAGAAGTATTTCTCTTGCTGGATCATTTGTCCATCTTTATATGATGTTCTACAGTTCCTATTGCATCATTTGAATTTGGCCTTTATTTATGATGGTACATTGTTTTATGTATACACTGTGTAATTAGAACTGCTAATTGCAAGCTTGCTTACTGCCTTTAGTTGGCTTTTCCAGAGCATTACTTGCAAAAAGTTCACAATTGCTCAGTTCTTTTCAATTGCTCGGTGAGTATTTTCATAAATTGAAAAGAAACCAGGACTAGGTTTTTAACTTATCCTATTTCTAAGCTTTACACAGTGTCCATCTGATGCACAGAAATGAACTGCATCAAAAAGTGCATCTTTTCAGAAGCTGTTT
The DNA here is from genome assembly GCA_030449065.1 of Oceanodroma leucorhoa. Classification (NCBI taxonomy): domain Eukaryota; kingdom Metazoa; phylum Chordata; class Aves; order Procellariiformes; genus Oceanodroma; species Oceanodroma leucorhoa. The sequence continues at coordinate 9,674,800 of JASVER010000007.1, read as the reverse complement.
AAGATCTTTTCTCAAAAATCCTCTTTTTCTGAATACAAAAAAATATTAGTCAACACATCAACATACTGAGGGAGTCCTACGCTAGCTGTTGTATTAGATTTTAGTTGGTTTCCTGACATGTAAAACTTTAGCCTAGACACATTGTCATATTCTTAATACATTTTGAACTGAAAAAAATCCATATAAGTTAATGGTTCTGCAAGAAGGAGCTAGTCATTTCCATACACACGCTGCAAACTTAGACACAATGCTCCCATTTTATCATTTGTTATTTCAACTTTGCTGATGATTCAGTGGTGTTATTCCGCTGAAAAACTGGAGTAACGCAGCAGTGAATCAGGCTCATTGGCTCGGCATCTCACTATCTAAAATGAGGATCCACCTACAGGTAAAATACTATCATACTGCAAGTATCTCACAGACTGCAATCTGTTCTGGCTTGCCAGATCTTCATCGGAAAAGGATTGCATAGGTTCAAAATTAAACCTCACGCTGACTGCATTTTAGTCAATGGGAATACTCATGTGAACAAGATGAGCTGGTTTTGGCTTTTCTAATTACAAATCGCTCAAATCAAAAATAGCAGAGCATAGGGTTACTTTTTTTTGTTGCTGATGTTTTCCTTAGCTGGCTGCCATGGATGGAGAAAGCAGCACCTCCGCCACTTTCCCAAGAGGGCTGCGAGGCGCAGGGCCGGCACCCTGCGGGGACCCGGCACGCAGCCTCGGCACCGCGCAGAGGGATTGCTGGTGCGCAGCGAGTTCAGGTCGCTCTCTCCCATCACCACGCACTGAGGCTGGTGACAGCTCCAAGGAGACACCTCCAAGTGTGTGTTCTTGCAGCAATGGGAGTTACATCAGACACTACAGCTATTTTATTGGCAGCCATGAGCGCAGCTTCACTGTATTACACTTCGGTAAACACTCAATGGCAAATAATGCTAGAAAGTGTATGTGAGTGTAATCAGCATATTGGGTTTTCTTCCTTCAATGTGATCATGTCATGATTTATTAAATAGTTTCTATTCAAACTGGCAAATAACTTCCCCTTTCCCTTACATGTGATTCTTGTTTTGTTCCCTTCTCAAAGTCAGTCTTAAAGGGCATCTCATAGAAATGTGCATTCATCCAGTGCCTGCAGACCTAGCCCTCTCCCCTGTACAAAYGCTGTACATTTACCTCTCATGCACCCTGTGCTTAAACTGACAAAAAAATGGATCCGTTATATGGCGGTCCAGACAGTCTCAGCAGGAAGCACAGTCAAATGTCTGTTGATTTGACGAACCACCATCACACAGGACCTGAGCAATTAACTGAGTGTATAGTTTTATTTGGGGGGTTGGAGGGGATGATTAAGGTAAGCTGCCTTTAGCACGTTAACAGGCTGGGCTCTCTGTCTAGCGATTGCACGGGGAACACAACTGGGAAAGCTCTTTTGTTTCTGCCACTTGGTAAGAACATCACCTTGGGCAGCATCTCCACTGCTGCAAGCACTGAGCGAGGCTTCGGGCAGTTGCATTGCCCGGCATGGCTCAGACCTCCGCTTTGGAACTGCAGATGCAGTGCTCCGCACCAGGCGCTGAGCACGCCAGGCATGAACGGTGTCACGCAGGCTGCGGTCTTCAGGCTGACATCAACACTGAGACATCGCTGCCGGGTTTCACAGGGTTAGCACAAGCGTTTTCACCACATTAAAGGCTTCCTCTTCAGGTCTTCAACCTGAAATCAACCCAGGCATTAGCAGGTGAAGGTTGATACYGTCTGCCGGTGTTCAGCTGGAAGGAGCTGGTGGCACCAGGCTGCAGTGACAACTGGGTGACACTATGAAAAGAGTGCCAATTTGCTGGTGATCCCAGCAGAGGGGGAAGGGGGCCGTGACCTGATGCTCCCCTGCCAAAGGCACAGTCTCCGTGGCAAGGTTTGGCTGCAGCAGATGAGAGATAAGTACCACATCTAATTGCACTGCGCGGCTTTCAGGAGCAGAGTGATGGCTTCATTCTGCAGTGACACCCAGCCTCGACCAGCACTGAGCAATTGTCACTGTCAAAGAGACACCAGATGAACCCAGGAAAAGTGAAATATCATGAGATAAAATAAGAAATGAGCCAAAAAAGCAGAATCTTACAATAACACTAATGTAAACACTGGTCTGTGAAGAAATGTCATCCTAGTTTTTATCTTGTAGCAGGGAGATTGTTTTTGAGAACCTATGCAGAGTCAAATGAATTCATAAACCTCCGTACCAGGTGCAATCATTAGTCAGTAAATGAATTACACATAATTATCTGCTTTGTATTTAATTCACTTGGCTTCCAGTTTCTTACTCTTCATACAGTGAAACTCTCTATCTCTCTCACACAAACACACTCTCCATGGGCAAGGAGGTTTTGGAGGGCTGCCATCATCCTGACTCATGAATCAGACTCCATGATTTGAATGATATTTATCTAAGCCTGCAAACAAAGAAGATGGCTATGTGTCCAATGAGAGAATAATTATTGTTATTATGTTTATAGAGCAACAAAGTCGGGAGTTAGGACCCCGGGGGAAAGGCGGCAGGAAGGGCGAGCTGGGCAGAGGCAGGAGGCTGTAGGCAGTGTTTCAGTGCAGGCATGTGCCAGGGCCCTCRCAGGGTTCCCTGCCTGTGAGTCACCTCTGCCAGGAATCGCCCAGCGGCCAAGGCGGGCGGCCAGGTGATGCCTGCCTCGGCGGGGACGCTCGCCGGGAGCTACGAGACCACCTCCCCGAGGGCTCTCGCCACGATACCAGGACAACACTGGGCCTGCAAGGGTTTTGGCAGCGGCTGAAGGGAGTTGGGGTTGGCACAAAGCACCCCAGACGGCTCCGCCGCTGCAAGGCTGAAGATGGGGATGTGCCGGTCTGCGGGTGAGCCGGCCCCGGCTGCACTGGGTAGCAGCGCTGACAGGGCAGCCTCCTGCTTGCAGCAGACTGTGTGTTTTTTTCTTATACAGAAGCCAGCTGTACACTTACATCCACAATTACTTTATCTAAACTACAAAGAAAGGAAAAAAAAATCCATAACAGAAAAAGCTTGCTTTGCAAATAACAGCCACTGCCACAGCAGGTCGCTTAGAAATAAAAATGTCCCTTGAAATGACATTTGGGCTCACGCTGCTCCACAACTTCGGTGCAAGCTTGGGCAGAGGAGCCCTGCTCCGCTGCCTGGGAGAGCTTTGGACTCTGTGACAGTGGCAGTGCCRTGCGTGACCCAGGCTTGCTCCTGCCAGGATAATGCTCTGTGTACTCAGAGAGGGCAGTGACAGAGGAGGCTCTACCTATCCTTTAGGACTGTCTGTAATAGGCAACAAGTTTGGGATAACCAATAATTTGAAACCCATATTTCTAAAATACATCTGCCACTCTAAAGCCTCATCTTGGCTGGGATTGCAAGAGTCCCCTGAATTTAGAGGGCACCCCATGCCCTGCTAGGAAGGGGGCCGCAGACCTCTGATGTGCGGCTGTTGCCGAAGCGCACACCTGCACAAAACTCACTCACGTTTCTCATTGGGCTCACAGAGACAGTCACCCATGTTCACGGCCGACTTCTGGTGCGTCTGTACAGTAGGATAACAACTGGTGGCTTTTCATCAGCTTGGTACAACCAAGCAGCGGCCCTGGACATCACAGCCATGGCTCTGGAGACCTCGGAGAAGGATGCCAGATTCAGGAAATGTTTTGGTTTGTGGTTTAAGGACACAGCCAGCTGTGGTAACGGCAAGCGGCACTCCTGTTGAGAAAGTTGGAAAAAGTGTCATTTAATTCCACTAACTCAGCTTTAGGATGGTGAAGTTTGAGCCACCTTGCAACTACCTCTAATGATCTTTAGGTTAAAAACATACAGCCAGCCAGCCAGCAGGACAAACAGCCAGCTGAAGAGGTTACCTGGAATAACAATGAATTTAGAATGAATCCTACGCAGGGAACAAGACATCCTGTTCTTGTTCTCCCACGAGCAGTGTGAAACACTTCCAAATTTTGTCCTTGTAATTGGAGGGGAGGCAAAACCAATAACCTGCATAATTATCAATGCTCCAAAAAATACCACTAAAAATGCAAGATAAATAACTTGATATCCCTTCCACTCAACCCATTTTTAGAAGAAAGTTTTATCTCACTGGATGTTTTAACTGATGATTAAATCCATGTTAATATCCTAGGAAGAAACATGGAAAGGCTTTGACTAAGGAAGAATTGCCAATGCAATGATAGGCAATGATACTTTGGATCACAAAGCATTCCTTTGGGGATGTGCATTGAAATGCTGGCTTTTTTAAACTGCAGTAAATCTTCCTCACTTAATTYCCTTTTCAGAACAACTTAAATTTTCTGGAGAAGGTTGACAGAAAACACCTATATGCCAACATTAACATCCCAGGGAAAAAAGGRGCTTTATATGAGAGCAATCAAAAATATTGCTGAGACAATACTGGCCACAAGAGGAGAAAATGTGGTTTTATGGACTTAGTAAAGACTGGGAGTCCTGGATCGGGACTTTCTCAATCTCCCAAAACTGGCACGTAGCCTTGAGAAAGCCAACCTACCCCTCAGTGTTTCAGTCTGCCTCGCTGTAGCAGCAATGAGACACTGGCTGCCTCCTGGTAGCCTGGGAGAACCAAAGGACATTGCACTGGTTACATGAACTCACAGCACTTCTTAGCCTGCATTTACCATTGCAAATTGCCGCTTCTGTTGAAGACTACTTTAGAATGGATACAGACCTTTGTGCCCCAAAACATTGTTGTTTATTTATCTGTCAGTTTGTTTGTTTACCAGTTGATCTAATAAAAATATTACTGCTCCCCACCAATTTGGTCTGCAAGACATTTTAAGATCCTTGAATGGAGGAAGCGAACAAAACCATACAGTATATTACCAGGCAGGCAGAGAAATAGCTAAGCACAAGACTTCATAAATATTATTGTGCATACAGCAGTTTCTGCATCTCCCTCTCTCCCTCCCTGATACACAGAGGATTTATATTAGTACTACAGGAAAAAAACCCTAGATAGTAGCCAGACTCATATGAAAAGCACTCCCCTGTTTACAGTCCCCAAGAAATAATGCCATGAACTGTGGGCCCAATGAGAATGCCACAAATACTTCTCTCTGAGCTAGCTGACAGAAAACAGTCAAAAGAACAGGGCTATAAATTGCTGCTTCATTATAAATCACTGCATTTGGCACACCTGTTCCAGCACACCTTGGGGCTGTTGCTGGACATAACRTGCCTTTAATTTTTTTATTTTTTTAATATTGCAACCCAGGTGGCAGCTGGCTTTGCACACGTGAGCGTGGTCATACTGTCACATGTACCACAAGACCACAGAGCAGTCATGCTCTTCACTGTCAGACCGAAGGAGGTTTCTGAAAAATGTTGYTCTGCAGTTACCTGGTTTTACTGAGAGCACATGGCAAGGCTCAGGCGCTGTGCTGTGTAACACGGCTGTAGAGCCGGCACGCATCCAAACATCGSAGAGCATGAGCAAAGCAAGTTCAGGGCTGTCTGCACCTGTCTGGAGAGAAGTATTTTTTCATCACAGCACAAGAACTTAGAATCAGGTCCTTTTCCAGTGTGAACATTGCCTATTTCGGTGCAAGATCAGTATGGGAAAATGTATTTCAAATTTTGAAAGAGGACTTTTTCCCAGTTAACAAACTGTTCAGTGTTTACAAAGTTTTAAATTGGAGTCAGTAACAAAAGAGCACAGATTCAGCAGGAGAGATTTGAATAAGCTTTACAATTGCTGGACTTCTTGAGTTATACCAGTGAAGCTAGCCTAGTATTTTGCAGAATGATTAAGAGACTGTGCTTGTGGGGATTTTACTAATTTTTGGTGAAGTTGCTCAAGTAATTTAGAATGGGAATATTGTTTACCAGCCCTGGGAAGATCACATTGCTGGGCCAYGTTCACCTGTGCTTTGGAAGGCTTAGAAGGGGACAGGGAGAGAGAATGGAAAGAACCACATCCTCCTCAGGATCACAAATCATGCCTGTTTGTACCTGAAAGACCATAAATTTATCTGTTTGCAGAGTACTGGCATGTCGCCTGGGAACTTCCATTAAAAGATGTAGTTCTACTGCACTGCACCTCTCAGTGTCAAAGGTGGCATCTTTAGCATGCAAAGGAAAGCTTTAAGGTCATGTCTGCGGTAAAAAGAAAAATCCCTATTAATCTGACAGCAGATTCAGCGTTGCCTTCCTGTGGGGCTTTTGGGGTATTTTCTCCAGTGACGTTGCAGCACGCTCTGGCTCCCAGCTTTTATGTTATTCCATTTTGTCTTGTTGCACAAGCCTTGCTCTAGGATGAATGTATGAATTCATATTTTGGTGATGTGAAGCAATCTAGCCCTGACCTTGCTGYGGTTCCTTACACACACATAAAGCATCCTCTGAAGCCAGGGAGATTTTGGCTCTAAAAGCTAATGGCAGGACAGGTCATGCCCTTTACGTCCTGGGCAGGCAAGATCTGCCTGTGTGCCCATGACTCCCAGACCTTCCTACCATCTTCCTGTCTGATAGGGAGGAGACTCATAAGCTGGGCTCCCACGTACAGCTTTGTAAATTCATGAAAATGCGTCCCCCCAGCACAACTAATGGGCACAGCTGTGAAATACAACCTTTTCTGAAGAACCCATTCCTGGCCCTGCCACCCCATGCCAAAGTAATGAACTAACCCCATTTACAATTGTTTTGCTCGACATATGGGTCCCAGATAGGGAGAAATAGCCAAAAGAAGGCAAATTTAACTCAATGTGGGAAAGTCYCTACTGCACTGGGCGTGGGTATATACTGGTGAGCTTGGCTCTACAACAGGGAAAGGACAAAAAGCCAAAGAGAGGAGAAAAGCTGAGCTGGGAGGGAGGGGCAGAGGAAGATTTTGTGTGCGCCTGGGAAGGAAACAATGGGACAAGGGGAAGGAATTAAAAGAACCACATCCTTCTCTGCATCATAGCCCTGCAGTTTAAGTTACTCCCTCATGCTGGACCAACCCATAGTGTCCTACTTCTAACATTGCTCCCCTGTGACTGCTGTGGTGAAGCTCCATCCCATTAGATGTGTCTCGACCAGGGACCATTAGGGCAGCAATGCTCTTAGCGTGTTAGATCAAGCCTCGCTCCTTCTTTCCGATGACATTTTGATGTGTCCCCCACCCTTGCCGGCCTATCCCAAGACCCTACAATTAAGCTCCAGCCCCACAGCCTCTGCTGAACATAAGCCAAAAGATGTTCCTCCTTTCCCTCCATCTCTGACCCCACAGCCAAGCACCCACCCTGCCCCAGGCAGACTAGCTCTCTCCGAAGCTCCCCGCAAACCTTCAGTGGGGAGGTCCTTCCCACTCACCCCACTTCCCTGCAAGGCCTCTTGGGGAAGAGCTACACAAGGAGAGGACAAAGGCAAGATGGTATTTCCTTGCACCCTCTTGTACCTATGTCCTCTCCTCTCATCTCTGCTTCTGCTAAGTTTCTCAAGCTCATCGTCTTGTTTGTGAACTGCTGCATGTCTCATTAATGACAATATTGGTGCTTTTCCATTATTGCTATATTCCATAATATTTGTACAATTCATAATATTCACCCTTGTACACTCTTCATATGTTCAAAGCATTTGCAACAATTTACTGCTTATTCTCCCAAAAGCAGTGCAAGGGAAGTGGGGATGTCAGCACTAGCAGATAGACCAGTCAATACAGAGAGGATAAGAGTTAGCAGCAGCAGCCTCAGGATTTGAGTGTCCAGCAGGAGGTCTTTTGGTCTGAACAACCCAGAAAAAGGTCTCCTCAATTTACTGTTCCCTTCAGACAAAAAAAAATGCCTGCAAGTGCCCATTCAGTGGGTCACCTGAAGAGCTCTCAGTCATGTACAATGAGCAAAAATGGTTTAAAAAATGCATGTGTGTTTATAAATACACACACATAAATGTATATACATATGCATGTATAGATATGTATATATGCACATGTATATATGGTTATACATGCCTATATATGGGTATACATMCATATATATCCATGCAATGTATAATGTATATCTAAGGTAGAACTGCAAATATATAATAACATAATGTATATTATATTGTAGATATTATATATATCATATATGTTACATATTATAATATATATAGATCCCTATGAGATATAATCACGTTTCATTTTGCTTCAACAAGCCTTTGACTATGGTCAAGGTATCTGTCTGAACATTTGAGGTTCCCTGTTTGGAGGGTGATCTACAAATGTCCAACTTCCCTGTCTCCAGAGAGCAGAGGAGCTTCATCCCTTCCTCGTAGCACCTGTGAGAGCATTGGGTTGACATTCAGCAGGAGAAGCCTAAAACAACCTGAGCACCACCATCCTCTCAGGTCTCTAAGTTCTACAGCTCTGAGGTCACACCATAACAAATAGCACTACTACCTGGAGAGCTTCTGTTGCTGAGAACAAGGCGAGTACGAGGGGACAGGTTACACATTTGGAAGTGTACAGAGTCCTTCAGGATTTATTTGTTCACTCCAGAGAGAAAGTGAGTCATGAGAAACCTTAAGGTGGAGCACTCAAAACAAGGAGTGTATAAATGATTAGCAAGGGAAGGTCAGCACTAGTCCTTCAAGTCTGAGCATGTCCTGTTGTCGATGGTACATAAATAATACTAGTTGGATGCCTGTGGTTGCAGGAGAACAGCTATCACACTTCTAGTCTCTGACACATCTCTGACTCATATAATATCATCACCGAGGCTGATCTCAGTTTTCTTAAAAAAAGGTAGTTAAGGTTACAGGAGTAAAGTGGTAAAAATGGAACTCGATCAACAGACCCAGTTTCAAGTCAAAGCTGCATGCTTGACAAAAGCCAAGTTTTGTTTTTAAAAACAAACCAAAACCCCTTTACTACATGGAGAGCCAAACGCGGGGATGGAAGACAGACCTGAATTCCACTTGCACTCGTGCAGCAATGCAATTAATCATCCTGTCGGATAAAATCCGATTGCAGAATCTTTATTAGCACACTGATGCAAACGAAAGAAAGTACACTGCCTGTTTTCTTCAGATCACAGGTTGAGTTTAGAGCATTTGCAGGTAGGAAAAAAATCAGTTGACTTCTTCAGTGAGCAGGAATGACTAGTGATTCACTTGGAGGTATCTGACAAGAACATTGAGATTTATTTTTTTTCTAAGATAAACTCTTCTATACTATTGATGTTAAAGAAAATATTCTATGGATAACACACCTAAGTACACTAAATATGTTATCCTTAAATCCACTGATATGTGTGGCATTGCATGATGTAGCACCTAACTACTGAGTACAGCTGCCCAAAGGCTGCAGGTTCTGGTATTTTCAGCAATAACAACTGTATCAGCTCTGGGGCAATCCAGGCCATTGTTGCAGTTTATTATCCAGCGGTGACTGCTCTTAGACATCTCTGACACCAGAGCTTTGTAGAGCTACTGAGTACCTTTTGCACTGGTACTAAGCTTTTCTTCAGATACTCTCCAGCAAATTTCTTATGGATTGGACAGGTGAGCTGCATCATAGAGATGGGCAAATCCTAAATGGTGCAGAGCAACAGAAGCTTCTGTGGAGTGTGAAAGTATACAATCATATACCTTTACCTGGTCCTATGCTAAAACATACATAAGTCATTTCACAGACATCTGCATCGGAAAGGACAGGCTGCACAGCATTCGATGAAAAAGCAATTTTTTCAGCATATTTCTATTTAGAAATTCAAGAGCACAATCCTACCACAACCCAGCAGTTAGAAGTCCAGCAGTTAGAAGGAATGCCAGTAAAAGGTATATATATATACATACAACAGACAACATAGTCATCAATCTGCCTCTTCTCAGTGAGCTTCTCTTGTGCGTTTTTCTTTCACCTAAAGTCAGTCTAAGACACTTTGATCCCTACATCCAAGCAGATATCTGGCTGAAAGAAAAGGAGCCAAGAGACCACAGAGATGCGAAGCCAAGGCCGAGCGTTCTCAGTGAGCTGTGGGGGATGAGGTGGATGGGGCCCCCTGGACTGCTGGATGGAGGGGACCATCTAGAACAGGGGTATGCTGAGCATGAAAGTGCTTGTGGTTCAATGGCTCCTGTCCCTGCTGGAATAGGGAAGGTGACAACTGGGTGATGCCACTACAAAACCTGAAYGGTGACCAGTGCCGTCCCTGCCCCTCCTTGCTCTCAGGCAGTGGGTGGCAGGAATGGTGACGCTCCTGCCCTCTGACTCTTGAGGCAGGAGGCAAGAAGGATGTAGTTCCCATATATTTGGGTAAGGATCCTATTTGGGACCATTTTCATATGTGCACATTTTCCGGTCTCAGCGCCATCTGACTTACCAGCACTTCCTTTGCAGCCACCACTTTCTGTCTGGGATAATTCTCAGCTCCTCTGGTGATGCTACACTGCTGGCAGAGTGTGCCTTGCTGGTGAGTTACTGAACTGCAGAATTAAAATGCAATTTTGAATTTTAATGAGGTTTAACACTGTGCAGAACTGTACAAAGTTCAATAAAATAATCTTGCATTTTTTTCCTGTCTACATACATCTGTAGCTATGCGTCTTGTCATAATGTAATATATCTGTGGATGCGGTCCATAYGTCCCTTTGACTTGAGAATCTTAAAACAGTTTACAAACAAACATTATCTGTGGAGTAGAGAATCCTTGCTCTGAACTGTTCTTACCCCTCAGGATAGCTGAGATGCAGAGGAGACATAACTTCTTCTGCACAGCAGTTATATTTTTCAGGACCCCAAAAAATCTGACACTGAACTGGCCAAGAAAAGAGATGAGTCTCTTGCTTTGGTAACTGGATGTCAACTTCCTGCCTATCAGACAACTTTAATTAACACTTGACCTTGTCTGGTTTGCAGATTTATTTATCTTTTTGCTTTCTGTTCAACAAAAATAATGGAAAAGGTCTTTGAAAAATAATATAAAAGATATCTGAAAAATGTCAATCGTGCAAASAACAATGGGTGAAATCAGGAGATAGAAGTTTCTTTATTTGCATTTGTGGGGAGTGGCAGAAGGAAGCAGCACCACTGAATGGCTGCGATATCATCTTTAAGTTATAAGATCCTTTTCTAAGCCATTTCAACAAATGTTATATGCTGAGTTTGCCTCATCCTTCTCTACCTTCTGCAGTCATGTAGGTACTCACTTGTGCGGCAATAGTTAGGGGAAAGAGCCAAAACATAACGGCCTTGTTTAGATAGCTGAACTTCTGAAAAGCATAAAACCTAATCTGATTTTTAAGTGCTGCCTGTGGACTAGGCCCACATATGTACATTTTGCCTAGAACAGTATTTTTCTTGTGCATTTCTACAGGCRCAGTGAGTGCTGAGATCATGGGTGTGCAGTTCACTCATGCAGAAATAAAGTAACGAAATGCAGTCTCTTGCCTGTTTTCTTCGTTGGGAGGTGCTACAGAGGGCTGCCATTTTCAAAGCAATTGTCAGTGAAATTGTGTCTGCATCCTTTTGTGTGAAACAAAAGAATGAGACAAGACACAGTAAGAGTTACAAACTAATCAGAGGTTTGGCAGCCGCTTTAGATCACAGAAAAATGTCTTGATCCACATACATTTAAATGAATAAATAACCAACTTAACTACTTAAGCAGTGCTATCATTCTTTGTCAGTGTGATCCTCATGCCTATGCAAAGTGTATGAATGCTTTTATGCAGAGCAGACCAGCATGTTAGAGAGAAGATTGATGACTCACAGTTCCTTGCAATGAACTATACTGAAAAAGGATGTTTAAACCTGTAAGCTAGAATTGCTCTGCCTTCATCACACAGGCACATTGCTACAACACGGCTGACTGGGAGCACAAACTTCTCAGAGAAATTAATAACAAAACCCATTATTTATTCCTTTTAAAAGACAGGAGGAATAACCCCTAAAGGTGACCAAGCTATTTCCTTCTGTCCCCTTTGTTATTTTCTAGTATCTCTGGGCCTGAGTCAAAACCACAGCTGTTCACCCAAGCCTTCCCACTTTTGTGGGGTTTGGATGGGGCTTGCTTGTTATCAAGCTTTGGTGCTGACCTTAGTCTATCATCTCACCTCCCAGGCTCCCAGGAAGAGAGAATAGCAGACCCCAAACAACGTGAGGAAAGAATTCAGGTTAAAGCTGCCTGGGACAGTTTTCAATATGTGTTTTGAGATAATTGATAGTGAGGCATGACTTCAAAATCCAAATAAAGGAGTGATGTCTCAGTATGATATCCCAGCACGTGTTTGAAGAGCACCAAACACCATACAACTGGAAGCTTTGGGCAGTGCCGCTGATTTAATACTAATAATAATAAAAAAATAGAACTGTGATTGAATTTGAAATTTGACCATATTTCTTGTTCGCTCAACTTTGCTGATATACATTACTGCTCCAATTTTTTTTTCTGGGAAAATAGGAAATAAGGACAAACCTTAAGGGTGTAGCTTTCTGTCTGGACCTGCAGCGCTTTAGGCAGCTGTCTGCAAGTGGCCCAGGCATAAATCTTCTGTCATCCAGAACGGCACAGAGGGCATCACCCTCTGCTAGGAAGCCATTCCTAGGCTTGCTAGCAGAGCCTCAGCAAACTATTGCCATGCATTTGGGTCCTGGCCCAGGACACATCCTCTCAACATTGCTCCTTGCAGACCAGTAGCCTTCTATTCTCCTGTCATCTGTGTTCCCTCCTATTCCGTACAAAAAATGTGAAGTGCAAGGAAGAAAAAAATCAATGAGTGTTCCACTTACCAAGTAAGACCTTGTGTACGAGATGGAATAGCACATGGCACCCAGGACAACATCAAAACACAGCTCTGCTTAAACACAGTGGGTTTTGACTGAAGAAGTAAAAACAGGAACTAGTAAAAATTAGAGGAATAAGGTACGGTTTAATAACCACAAACAGCTACTAACCATGCAGTAGCGCAGAGGTTTCCATAAGCCTATGAACTTTGTGAGGCTACTGGGAACATCCAGTGCTATCTTCTCACGTGGGAGAGCAGAAGGAAAGAAGGGGTACTCCTCAATTCATCCCTTTATTCACACCGAGGGAGGAAATGTCTTCTGATGATGATAAACCACAGCAAACACAAGAAGCCACCCCTCTGTCACAACACACAAACCTGCATTCATGAAGTAGGGTTCACCCAGCATAGAGCACCCCAAAACTTCTGCATTTTAGGAGGATCAACCACCCACTTTGTGGACATGCCCTGCCTTTGGGATTTCTCTGCTGTTCCTGAAGGGCTGTAGCTGCTTCAGGGAAAGAGGAGAATTTCAAAAAATCACACTTTTAGGCTAGTACGTTATTATGGGTGACAATTTTCATTATCCGTTTTAAAGGGGTGGTTCAGTGGACTTTGAGGATTTGAGTGTATTTTRTTCTTGCTGTTTGGACGAGACAGACTACAACCATGGATTTGAAAAATAAAGTTATTTAATACCCCATTGGCTTTAAAAGAGAAGGTTTGGCATACACATCTTCCCTTTGGGATTTTGATTTCTCAGATCTGAACCCCATGCAGCAGGGGAGCCATCATTTGGCAGTAAYGTAAAGTGTGGCATGGTGACATTTTTATTCACACAAATCCTTGCACAAAATTTTGCTGAAATGCAGGTAAATGTTTAATGAAACTGTGGCTGGATAAACTAAGACTCTGAGAAATAAAGTCACTTGAAAGCATCGCTCCATGAGTGAAAAACTGATATCAACATCCTATTGCCGTATGTGGACCCGAGTTTTGCTGCAGGCTAGGAGTATGAAGCCTGAGGGCTCAGCTCCTTGTTGTAACAGTGGTATGAATGTACTGGATGCGTTTTTAGTTTAAAGAGCAATAAACCTTTGGCCAATCAACCCCTGTATRTACCTAACCACTGATTCCTCACCCCTGCATATTGATGACTAACCTGTGTTTCTTATCCTCATCACATTCCTGCTTTGGCTGTTTTCTGTTTTGTTTAGTGAACTCAGATGTGCTAAACAATGCTATAGGGCTTTTCCTCTCCAATCTCAGTATCATTTCATACTACAACGCTTCAGTGCCATGTAATATGAAGTGACAAGAAATAATGCATTGACTGCAATGTATATTGCTTGTGTTCTTCTTCACTGCAACAATGAGTCATTATTCAGAGTATGTTTATGTAATATCATAAATACCAATCTCAGGTATTTATGCAGCATAGTATTTACTTGGGCAAGTTGCCACATGCACTAAAGAAGTAAACAAAGAGCCATTCTTTGGAGGGTTAAAAAAAGTCTTAAAATGAATCCAATTTTCCTTCATAAGGCACTCCTTGTTATTTTACCTAAAGTGGCTCTTTAAGATATACAGTATGATAAAACACACAATTCCTGGGAGACGTAATTATGGTTCCTAAGAGACTGGTGAATAAACAATCAGGAATAGAGTGTTTGTTTTCCCTAGGTTTTTCTTAACTATTAATGGAAGGCATTAAAAAAAATGGCGAGGAATGTGTTGAGTTGATAAATGGTAAGAAAAGTTGAGGAGCGCAACTCACTGAACACACAGGGCTTCTGCCTAAAAGCAGTACTATTTTACTGGATTGCAAATAATCCTATTTTGCAAATGCATTTGCAGTAAGTGTAAATACCACAGTGGACCCTTTGTTTGTTATATTTACTGTACTGTGTACATCAATGGCACAACGTGTGTTCTAAAGTAAAGAGCTTGCCTTGTCTCACATTACCTTTAAGCATTAACACAAACAACTTCCTTCGAATCAAGGTGACAAAATCTTCTGCATTGTACGAAATGTTCTGTCTGACACAAATTCCTAAGGAACGTCAGGGGGGCCCTGTCTGGTACAGCGCTGAGCCATTGCAAATACCTTTCTAGCAAATCAGGGACACTGCAGTCAACCCTACACACGTGTGGCCACTGAAAACCTAGACGATGGCTAAAGCTAAGCTGAATCAACAGCTGAAGAAAACTTTTTTGCAACCTGTGTATATCAGAATGCAACTGAATCCATAAAGTCATTCAAGTGATCCATCACCTAAAACCAGAAGCTCCCAAAGCCACTGGTCACCTCTCTACATCAGTTACCTCTTCTGTAAATCAGATCGATGAAACCAAGCTATTCATTCTATTCGATGGTGTGAATCTTCAACTTGCTATCATCAGTAATATTTAAGCAAATGATGGACTTTGTAGGACCCTTGCAGAAGCACAGCTTCACACTGCAGGGCCTGTAACTGCAGATTTTTAACCTCATGAATATAACGATCAGGTCTTATTAGTTTAGCAGAAGCAAACATAGACCTTACATTCCTCCTGTGGCAAGTAGGTGTCAGAGCAATAGATCACACTGCTGTAGTTAATATGCATTTATGATCTACTCATTTCCTTTAAAAAAAAAGACAAGACAGCAAAAGTCATGGTAAAGTCTATTTTGTACCAGATATGAAGTAAATGCTGATGCCATTACAGGTGGAAAAGCACACAGCTCATGAGTTACTGCCTAAGTGATGGGAGATATTTTCTCTCTTTCTATCCTGCACATACAGATTTGCAAAAATGACTACAAGAAAAATATATGCACAGGATGAATCTGGTCAAGCTAGTACTTGTTCCTGTCTTAAGGATTTATTAGAGAAGTGAATAAACATGCTTGTTGTGGTAATTAACCCCATGTAAATCACAAATCCTGCCTTTATAGGGTTTTGTTTGTGCTGCTGTCATTAAGGGCCATTCAGTGTTCCCAAACTGGAGGCAGGTCCAAGGTTAAACCTCAGCAAATGAAGGGGGAAATGCACAAAATGAGGGACAAGGGGGCCCTGGCAGGGGAACCCCATAAGCAAGCCAGCCCCCTTGTCACGGGTTCACTTCCTTGAGAGTCCAGAGAAAGGAAAGACAGCAGCAATAAAAACCATCGAATCCTACAATCTTTGGSCAGTCTCAGCTTAGTAACTACATTTCTGTAATCTGAAAAAAAAGATTCACTTCTAACCTCTCTACTGCCAGGCTCTGGTTGTGTGAGGCCCACTTCCCTTGCCCAGGCGAACAAGGGTTTGGCCAGCCCTGCACTGCCCTGGCATGTGTGGCACGTGTGCAGTGTGTGCAAGGCGCAGGGTATGGCCATCATCCCACACTGCAGGCTGACGAGGAGCTAACTGTTCATGTGATGCTGGGTTAGCTGCAACTCAGCCTCTGGATGGTCCCTTCCACAGTCTACTGAAATCTGCAGGAATCTTTTCACTGATTTCAATGGGCATTGGATCAGATTTAATGTTCCCAAACCAGATGCCAGAACAGATGTATGGTGGCAGTGCTAGTGCAGCCCTCAGGAACAGCCCCTTATCGTCTCCTTTGGTTTGTAGGGCCCATCCTGCCCTGTTTTTTCAGCAGTTAACACCATTAGTAATGGAAATGTATGTCTAATAGGAAATACCTTCTCTCCTGTAACAAAGCCCTCAAATTAATTAGCAGCAGTGTGATGCCTTCGAAGAAAATCTGAAGTGACGCTATAGCGCTGAGTAGATACTTTGGTAACTTGCTAGACCTCTTGCTGACATCTGCAATATACAGCATGTAAATTATTAAGGTTAAGTAACAGCAACAAGGAACGAGAGAGTTTCTACGYGCACACTTCTGATCACTTTGGTAAGGAGTGGTCCATCATAGATGCCTTTCAGTTCAGGACACTTCTTACTAGAGGAAGTTTAATCAGTGAACAATCTGCAGCCACCCAGTTAGGAGCATGCTGGAGAATCAAAAATACAAGCTCTTCATAGGTCAATACTGCTTGTGAGACAACTACACTTTTCCTCTCGTGCTATGAACCCATCTTGTCTTCTGGCTACACTGAAGAGAAAATGATCACCCAACAAAGACAGCACAACACAGCAAAATTGAAAACACATTTAGCAATTTACATACCTTGCATGCCATAGAACACCCCCAAATCCTGGTGGAAATGTGCATAGTGTGCCAGACATCTTGAACCCAGGAACTCCCCTCCCCATAATCCCTCGGGACTGAAAAGTTTCTGATTGTACTCCAGCTTCCCCATAAAAGCTTCATTGTTACTGCAGCCCAGCCTTTACCAGGAGTCATGGCATTGGGCCACAGCCTCCAGGGACACTCTCAAGCTGCACAAAACAAGTTTTTCCAAACAGTTTAAGTATTTCCCAGCCCAGACTCTCACATTCTAGTTGTTTGTGCAGGGACAGTAACCCACCAAGCCCTGCCTAAAATACTGGTTGTTTAAATTCCGCAGAGACATTTTTTACTAACATTCCTTACTGCTGTAACCTCTTGACCATTTAAAACTACTATTAACGGGCAGACTCCATAGGCCTAATGTCAAGGAGTCATCCCTGCTGCAAAAAAGCAGCAATCAGACAATAGATACATAATTGCTGGTTCCTCTGGACCACTACTTCAGCTAGCAATTTTTTAGTTTAACTGGACCTGCAGCACAAGATACATGCAGCATCAACTGAACAGCTCTTAGTTGCGATAATATTTTGTGATGAAAACAGGAAAATTAGCTCAAGGGCTCCTGACTTGGTTCAGTGGCACTGGAGGAGCTGTGTCTCTTGAAGGGCCCTGGGCCACCCTATAGGCAGCAGTACCAGGGTGCCAGCTCAGTGCTCAGCTTCCTCGCTTGGTGCCCGGAGCACCCCAGCTGCAGGGGCAGGTTTCCATGGCCAAATTTTGGAGGGGATGTGTCCAAGCTTCCGCGCAGAGATTTCCCCTAGCCCCACCATAAAAAGCAAGAGTCTCCTCCTCTCCAGCAGGTTTCTGCCAACCTCTTCAACATGCTCTATATGAACACTGATCCATCATGACCTCCCTGCTCGCAGCAAAGGGCTGGCAGCCTGAAATACACTGTTTTTGGGGATTTGATGAGAGTGGCTACTTTCTGCAGAGACAGCAGCAGCCTGGCCACCCATCCCAGCCAGCCCCATGGGAGCCGCTGAACTGCATCTTCCTTCCCTGCAGGACAGCAGCTCCCCAGCCCCACTTAAACCGGAGCAGACCCCTCAATATCCCACACCTTCCCCTCCATTCTAGTCCTAATCAAGCTAATCATGGCACTCATTTGCTAAATTAGTACTAATTAATGAAACGCTAATTAAAAGAAGGGTTGACTAATTCATGGCTTCTGTTCATAATGGACTTCTCTCTCAGCACTTTGGAGGCACTGGCATCTCTGCCCTGTGCTGAGAAGGTTGAAGCCATTCGAAGTCACAAGCACAGGTCACAGGGACACTCCAGCCACATTGCCTCGGCTTCCCCAAGCATCTCATGGGGGAAAAATAACACCGGTTTGAGTCACCACTTAGCGCCATGGAGTGTTTGGTGTTTTTTAATACAGGGCCCTTCAGAAGGCGGCTTTTAGGCGGCTCGCTCTGCAAAGATGATAAAACAAACAGGATTGGAGCTAGAGAGGAATTTATGGAGTGCTCGGCACCAGCCCTGGCCTTTGCCGGGAGTCCAGGCAGGCCCTTAATGAGCCGCGGCAGGTTGATGAGTGCCAAGTAGGCATAGCCCTTTTACAGGTGTCTAAATACACACTGTTATTTGAGGAAATAAAAGGCTTTAAAATGTGTTCATGAATTCAGCCAGGGGTGCTTGTGTTTAAACGACCTTAATCCATTCAACCTTTATCTCCCTGGACCTCGAGGGGCTTTGGGCAGGCATGTAGACACTGCGACCAGCCAGCTGCCCTCCCCACACGCTGCCAAGCTTTTCACTTTGTGGCAGTGTCCTCTCCAGCCAGGCAGCTGCAGAAAGCCAGCATGCAATGCAGCGTCATCTAGTACCTTGGTAAGGCCCTTTGGCTCAGTTTGGTCTAATTTGCTAACACATGCACCATAATTACAGGGCTTGTGTTTAGGCATATCTCAAGAGTTCCTTGTACATGTAATAGGAGAGGATAATTCATCCAGAGCCCATCAGGGAAGACCAGCCCTAAACTGTCCAGGGCCAAGCACAGAGCCCTTTACACAGATGGGAAGAGCCCCAAAAGCCTTTGGAAATCTGGTGCAGATCAAACCTGATGTCTGGCAAGATTCTGCTTTTGCACCTTGCCATTGCCTCTTTGCAGCCTCACTGGTGACTGCTGGCAAGGCAGGAGTAGAGATGCAGGCAAGCTCCCTCACGAGGGTGCCCAGTGCCATTCCAGTTTTCGGTGTGGCCCTTCTTCCTTGCCTTGCCCCAGCTAGGGACACCCTGGTAAGCTTGAGGGCACCAACCTGGAAAGGACAGGCTCAGACAGCCATGCTAAACACGGCTCCTGTGCAACCATTCCCAGTCTGCCAGTGGGGTGCACAACACAAAGAAGGAAACTCGGCTATTTACACAAGGCTTCTTGCCAGCATAGCTATGTTGCTTAGAGGTGCGCTACCTTTCTCTTTCCTGACCATTGTAGCTATGGTCACAAAAATTTAAATGGAAACCAAGCCCAAGTGTGGGAGTTGATCCTTTGCCTTGTGTGTGTCTAATGGCAACATCTTGTGTTGCCTAATAAGTTCTATCTTGCATCTCTCATCGCACAGATTGAGCCTCGTAAAAGCTTATTGGATCTTGTATAAGCCCTTGGCCAGGTAATGTGCAGCCCTGCAGAGAGGGCAGCTTCTCCCAGCTGTGCCCCCAGCAGGGGCCGAGGTTTTGCTCCTCCTTCGTGACGGTTGCTGAAGTTCTGCATTGAAACACTGAAACCATCCTTGTTCCACACTCAGCCACAGTCACTGCTTTTGAACACCAAGCAGAGCTGTTTTACATGCTTTGAGATGGCAGCAAACCGACAAAGAAGAGCTGACARAATTAGCTGATGGAAAAATAAGTTCATGGCATTTTTTTGGCCTAGAAACCTATCTCACATTAATGCAAATATTCCATCAGGATTCCACTGAGTCCGTTCCCCAAACGGATCTACACCTGACGGAGCAGCACTATGGAGCTGCGCCACGCAGTTACATGCTAGCAGGCTCAAAGGTAAGCGAGGTCCTGTGCAAGGCCCCAAGGGCTCTGCACCCTGGGGGCTTGTTTTTGAACTGTAATGGTTTCTCTTTGCAATACAGTGAATTCCTGGCCTTCAAGTGGGGCGGTTGTGTGGGGGCACAATGTGATGGTAACAGCTCTGCAGTGGTTACAGTCTTTGGGGAAATGGGAGGGTGGCAGTGTTACCAGGAAGGTTGGTGCCTCTTTTCTGATGCTTTTATGGAGTTTCTGACAATTGTTTAAGACATTTAATTTATAAATTTCTCAAGAGAGATTTTTACTTCCCAGAGGACTGAAACATTTTGAGCTCTTTACACTGAATTATTGGCTCCGGCTGAAGATGAAACCATGCAGCTGCCTGGACCATAATGTTTGCATGAGAAGATGGACATGGCTGTCAAGTGCGGGCCCTGTCGAGGCCTATCTCCACGCACCCAATGAAAGATCGCAGCCACAGCTCGGAGCTGGCAGGAGCCCTTCTACTGAAGTGCTGCAGTTACAATGGCTCTCACTAAAGCTACATTTGGCCTTTTATCTGACCTTCTTTGATCTTTTCCACAACCTCTGGCAGGTCTTCAGTGCATTCAGTTCTTTATATTAAAGCAATCAATCCCACATGCAATCAATTAGGTTTAGACATAGTTTGGTGACCATAATATTGTACAGACGTTCTACCAAGTTTTCAACAAGAGAGGGTGGCTCCTACATGTCACTTTCTAGTGGGGAGCACGCTGACTGCAGTTCAGAAATGTCCCAAGGAGAAAAACATATTCCAGAATTACACTCCAAGCCCAAACGTCCCACTTGCAGACAACATGCTGGCTTTGTGTACATACAATAGGGACCCAAACGCTGCTCCTCCTCATTGGGCACAGCATGCAGGGCAGGAATCTCACTAGACCTGTGTGACCAGGTTTGTCATCCAATAACCTCATCACCTGCCACTGTCATTGCCGGTGACACACACCAAATATGTTTCGCTTATCAGAAGCAAAGAAGCAGCAGCACCTGCAAAATCTTTTAGCTCCACCCATTTCGTCCAGGCCCCTAAGGAGGGATGGGAGGGCAGCCAGTACAGATGGGTATTTGCCTTCACTGCCTTTGCGCTGAATACAGTGCMATCCTCATTGCTTCTCTCTCTCTTGCTGCAGTACTGATGCAACGCAGTATGGCCAATGTTTATTGTATTATCTAAAGCTCCTCTTTGGGTAGTCTTCAGTTAGAGATACATCCTCCCTCTGTTCGTGGTGTCACGTTCATATTTGGACGTGGATGAAAAATGAAACTCCCTTCTGTTCAGACAACCCTGGAACAGCACAAGTCTTCCAAAATTCAGCAGAGGCATTGAAAGCACGTCACCACTGTCTCCTTTGAGCTCTGGGATACAGGCTATTGACACTGCTATTTGTTAAAGTGTCCTAGAGTCTGTTCACCATGGACTTTGCCCGGTTAGTGATGGAGAAGGAGCACATTTCCTCGTGTGGGTCATTTCCTTTCAATGGAAGGAGCCAGTGTTGATGCTGATTGCTGGTTTGTTTGCTTGCTCCCCTGCCAGAGAGAGGATTTCTTGTGTCGGGGGGCTTGGTGGCAGCAAGAGCGACTTCAAGCCAATTCTCTCACACCTTGAGAGCTCTCTTCAGAAAGAGTGCTCTTTTCTTCCTGCTCACACCTTGCCAAGGAGAAAGGCATATCTGTGCGGGCCTTCTAGGTCTTGCCTTAGCACAACCATGTAATAAGATGCCCACAAGCAGCAGCATTATAGAGCATGGTTCTGGCGCTAGATGTAGAGTGTTTGCATTACAGCAAAAGGTCTGGATAACGTGGCAATAGGAACTCTAATGAACTTCAGATGGGAAATTATTTAATGGAGTTCTTTCCTTCAAAAATGTCATTCTGTCACAATCAAAATGCTTTGTGAAAATACTGTTTTTACCAACTTTTTTTTTTTTATGGAAAAAATGCCAACAATTTTTGGAACAAAACATTTAGATTTTTGATTTTATATAATATATGCATTTTTAAAAGTTATAATGATCTAAATAAGCCAAAACTATTTATTTTTGTGGAATTTTCCTTTGTGGAGAATTTCAACATTTTGAGGTTTTGTTCTGAATTGGAATGAAAACAAATTTCAAAATCTCAAAATCGTCTGTGAAACACAATTTCCATTCTCTGGCCAGCTCAAGTTTCAGGCTAGAACATGTATAATAGCTCCCCTGCAGGGAATCCCTTTAGGAAAAATGTCTCTGAATGAATTTATTGGTGCAAACATATAGTTTTAAAGATTCGTCTATTTGTCCAAGCAGACACCTCACCGCTGAAAGCTCCTCCAAGTCACAAGAAGCCTCCACAAGTTCCTGAAAGACTTATTTCTGAAAGGCATTGCTAACTTTGTACGGGTGATGGTGGTCATTTCCTGGTATTGATATTAGTCATTCAGTTACAGTTGCCACTTATTTGCGATAGACCACAGAATTGATACCATAACTATTTTCTTGTCCACTWTAGTTGGACTGCTTTTAATAGTTTAAACTAGAGATTATAAGCTTTATATTACATTTTGAAGGTAGTTGCTGTCTGTTCAGATTAAAATATTCAATAAAACAGAATTTATATTCTCAAATATTTAGATGGATTTAAATATTTACAGCCTTAGCAAATAATTCTGCCACAAAAACAATCACACATTACAAACAAGATTACTTGCACTTTCATGTGTAAAGAACAAAAACCTACCATAGGACAAACTAATTATTAGGGATGCTRATGGAGACCCACTGTAAGTGATGTTTTCAAGTGAATAACTTTGGATTTACAGTGACATAAATGACATCATAGGCCAATCTGTTCACAGAAGCTTTATATATCACTAAGGTATGAAGAAGCCTAATACTGAAATGAATTAACATAAATAGATTGTAAGTTAATCACACACTCTATTAAAAAAAAACAACCTGCAATGCGATGGATTTTTTTGCTGCCTTTTTCAAGTTGTGTTTTACTGGAGGGGAGTTGGTGTGCACTATGCTGATATTCTGTGGAGAGTGTCTCTGCTCCTCCAGAAAGCAAAGGCTTTGTGTCAAGGTGAAAGCTGAACTAAACACACACTCTGCAGTCAAAGTTTGTTTATAACTCCTGATTCTGCTGGGTCAGTTATGCGGCAGTTTCACTAAACAAACAAGTAAAAAGCAGGTCAATGTCCAAATACTGGAGTGCAACTTATTTAAACTGCTTCAATAGTCGTTGGAGGAGTAAAGCTGTAAGTGAAACAAACTGCCTCTGCAGTAAATAAAAGTGCACGAAACACAGTGGATCCAACTTATGCCCAGGTATGACTCTGAGCTGTTCTTGTCTTTCACTAAGATGCCTTTGACCAACTATCTCAGCATAACGCAGGAAGTTATTGAAAGCACATTTGGCACTTGATGCATTTGTTGCAGAATCAGCAAYGTAAATCTTTCAATCCACTGTCTTGAGTTGCTATATTGTAAGGTGTGTGTTAAATCATCACAACAGGAATCACTTTCTGAAGGACTGGAGAGGGGAAAACAAACCAAAATTGCATGGTAAATCTATCAAGGAATGACACAGAGGAGCACAGCCAGTTGAATCAGTACCGTATGTGTCCCTTTACCATCCCTCAGTTCAGCAAGATATTTTCTGGAATCATTACCCTATTGAATTAGCTGTTTACCTTGTATATACAAACCACCTCCTTTACTAGATTGCCCGTGCATCTCATACCCCTTAATGTAGTTCACTTTGGAAACCCTGTGAGGTACAGAAGTGCAGTTATCCCCTATTTCTTACAGGCAACTGAGGCCTAAAGTTAGGAAGCTGCCAAAATATAGGCAGCTAAACACCAGCCCTATCTCCAGCTGAGCCTTCCCCTTTGTATTTCCTTCTTCAAAGACTGAATACTTGTCTGGGTCTGGAGAAGAACATTTTAATCCACTGGTCTTTCAATCTGCGTACCCCTTACAGAACATACAAATACAAAAATGAGCAATCAGTCATCTGATGCATATCAACATGTATCTATCGGTTCATAAATTTGTTATCAGCCCATATGATGTAACCACAGCCTTTTGACTTAATATCCCGTCTTTCCTTCTATGCTAGAATGCATGTAAAAAACGCCCATCTGATTAGATATCTAATTTCAATGTTAAATAATCCCTCTATAAATTTACTCCCTCCTTGCCTTGTATTGTCCAAGAAATGTGTTAGCCTGCTTCCTGCTTGGAGGCTGACTTTGCAAAGGCACTGCCAAGGCACCCTGTCACACTGCCACTAGGTAGCCACGCCAACGCCGCAGCTCAGCTCAACAGCAGCTCTTTCCCCTTCTTGGAAGGGGAACTGTTACTGTTACTGTTGGAAGTGGAGACGAAAGGGTCTAGCAGGGAGTGGGCTCTCTGCTGCGAAGGACCCGTTGGTAGGTCTTACGTGCTTGATAGTAATTCACTTGTTCGATAACAGCAAATTCATCAACTGGAGTCTTGGTCACTTTCCTCAGTGTAAAATTTCAGTACAGCCATTTTAGAACCATTCATTAATTTTTACTCACATATTAAGGCTCTTCTCTTTCCAGTATGCCTCTGCTCCTGAGTTTGGAAAAGTTCCCTTTAGATGCTGTGGTTGCTCTCTTACATTTTTGCTCTCTGTCAGTATTTCTGAAGGGGACTGTCAGAAGCACTCCGTTTTGGTCTTGCTCTGCTCTGCCCGTAGCATGGACTGCCTTTGACAAGAGCAAATGTAAACCAGGGTTGTCCGCCTTTGAACACTCCAAACTGAAACAAAAATAAAGATTTGCAAAATTAAAGCAACCTTACTCATGCAGATTTATTCTAAGGGAAGTGGGCAGAGAATTGGTCCCAGGAAGATCTCAATACAGGAATCCCTAGATTCCTAGACAAAACCTGTCTAAATGAGTTTGTGGTCAACACTTGAAACAAGCAATTGGCCCTCCCATCAGCTCTTACAACAGACCTATTATGGCAGAGCTCCATGCGGCTGGCACAGAGAGCTCCTCCGTGGCTTCTGCTGGCAGTCTGACATGTGAAGGTGCGGTAATATATTAACCGTGCACCACAAGATGGAAACCACTGCTTCTTTTGATTCTACCCGGAATACTTTTTTTTCTACTCAGCGTGTAAACATGTGAGCAAACAGGGAGAATGGTTTAAAAAGCAGCAAGCATGATTAAAATGCTTAAAGGAGAAGAAGATATTGTTCGGTTGAACAGAAGTGAGAGGGAGGCAACTATCCAACTCGGAGGGACAAGGGATTTGTTCAGGGAGCCACAGAAATATTTGTCTGGAAGCCATGGGAGAACATGAAGAAAAGTATGCTTTATAATAAATATCAAGACGATCTTGTATCACTAAGATCTAGCAGGCTGGGAAATTTTTCCTTCAGGGAATCTTTGGACTTTAAAGTCTAACAGAAATTTTCTAGTAGCTAAAGAATAAATACATGCATAGAGTAATTAAAATAGTATTAGATTCCCATGCAGAATGTATAAATGAAATCGCAATAGCACTTTTAGAGCAGACAGTATTATACGGGACTAAAAACCTAGTGAGACAAACCTAAACTGCTGTCCCATAGCCAGCCAGCTATGGTCTCCGGTCTGYGCCCATGTCAGCAGGAAATAATGGGAGAAATTAAATGGGTCAGTATAAAACTAATAAGGAAGTAGAAGAAACACAAAATCTGTGACACAAAATCAATACGTTGATCACTTTTCRTTGTCCAGCTCCTTTTACAATGTGGAAATAGCCGGTTTGCAGTGCCACAGTGCAAGAAAAGCCTACTGCACGCTTTCTTGCACCTTTCAAAGCAGATGATCACATTTACAAATTCTACTTAACAATTACCAATTCTATTTTATTAGTAGTAGTAGTAGCATCAGCAGCAGTAATGGTTGTTGTGTTACAGTAGCCTTGAAAGTCACGAACTGTATGCCCTGGCCTGCTGCAAATTGCGCTCTACAAGCACACAGTAACAGATGGAAGAGTTTAAAACCTTGATCTTATTTGTTTGTAAAATTTTGATTTGATTTAAAATTTGCTCTGTTCCAGCAAAGATTTATTTGTGTGCTTTTCTTTACCACTGTGAGGAACGTGACTACTCACAATGTGGAAAGCAAAGCACATGCAGGACGAGAATCAGAAACAAACAAGAAAGAGAGGGGAGATGGAGAATATTAGCATCCCTGAAGACTTTATTTGCCTTTGCCCCTTTGTAATGTGAAGCTTTATTTACTGCCAAGCCCCTCCACACTCAGAAAACATGGGTGAAGACCCAGAGCATACTTAGATTGCCTTACAACTTCAGAGATTTAAAAATGGAAACACGGTTTGGCTTCTTGTTGTTTGGCATCTGGTTTCTGAGCTTTGCAGTGCATTTGGATCACATTTTCAGGCTTCTCCCTGTAACTGGAAGAATTAGAAATTTATTGTTAAAAAAAATGAAAAGTGAGAGAGTCATGTGATCATGTGCTTCCAGGAGCTGARACTTGAAGAAAAAGCCCACCCCAGACTCACAATAAAATCATGAGAATTGAAAACATCAGACTTAAGAAGCTCATCCAAGCTTTCTGCTGTGCATATGGAAAACCAGAGTGTTGTCAGGACTAGTTAGCTAATGTCATAAAGCACTCAGAAGAACAACGTTAGTTATTATTTAGGAGGAAACCAAAGTGTAAAGTGTTTTACATATAAATCTGCCCTTTAGAAGAGCAACATTAAAAACGCAAGATTGAGCTCTGGATTACTGAAGGGTAATAAAGAGGTTTTAAACACAGCCATAACTCATTCCGCATGAAAATGACTCAGCAGTGCCTTGACCAAGCTGGAAACAGGACCTCTGGAAGCGATTAGGAGTGGACTGTCTCCCATCATGCTTTCCCCCACTAAGCTGCTTGGGACAGTAGATGTGCAGAGCAGCCCAGTGAAAGGAGCTAACCYCAGAGCTGAGCAGGGAGATGGTGGCCCTGCACCTCCACCATCAGTCTGCCTTTGACTCAGGAGCAGAGCAAAGGATGGTGGCAGTGGCTCCGCTGGCACTGACAGGTAATGCCTTGCAAAGAAGCAGATTATGCTGTGAAATATATGGTGTGGCCATCCTCGTGTCTGTATTGCAGCCATTTCAGGGGTTTCAGACTAGCTATAGCCTGGCTATGTGGACTGAACACCCCCACTAGCAGTCGGAGCCCATTTGGTGCACTCCTGGAGYGCCTCTGCCCATTTGCTTTCAGGCAGAGCAATCCAGTTTGCACAGCTGAGACCATGCTGCAATGCGAGCAGAACCGGGTGAGTGGGGACAATTGGGAGATTTCCTTCAAAAGTGACTGCTGAGCTGAACCAACCCTCTGCCACAGGCTCACCCACAGCTCTGCGTGGTGGATGTAAGGAACATCAGCTCTGAGGGCAGAATTGAGCCTTCTGCAAAAAACACTTTGGGCCAAGTGTTTTTCAACTTTGTCCATTTGTGGGTTCGTAAAAATATCACCAAYGGTGGTGAGGACTCGGTGATAGCAAATGCAAGCCTGCTGACAAAAGGTTTGCTTTTCCTTTGCACTTTTTGCAGACTCTTCAGAAGTCCCTCCCTTCCTCAGACATCCCCAGCTAAGAATCACTGGTTTCAGTCTTTTGGACCAGATCTGCGAGCAGCAGAACTCTGTTCAGTTTGGTGGCAGCAGAATAATTCACACATGTTGAAACGTTCATTTCCTGGCTTTAGCTGCTTCAGAGCTGGACCTGTCTTACATGCTACACAACTGCTTGGAACCCGCTGGTCTGTTCCTCCTTCAGATGCAACGCGAAGGGAGTGCTGTTACTTTGTTAGGAGAGAACTTAAAACAAACAAGCCGCCACCAACTGCAGTTCATGTATATGGTTATGATTTTAAATTGCAAACAGGAGGCTACTTGGCTTTGCATGGTAAGCATTGTCTGGCAGCGAATGGGCTCCTCTGATCTCCCTGAGCCTTGGATTGCTGCTGTGAGATTGTGTCACAACTAGTCATTAATTATTTCATCAAAAGCTTATTTTTCTCATTTCCTCATCATTATTTCCACCTAGTTTCTTATAAATTGGATCCAGTTATTGGCAAGGCTTGTCTCTCCCCTAAGTGGGGTCTGGGCTTTGCAGAGGAAAACATTGACCTTAGAAAAAATTTACTGTTGATATATATAGTTCACGTGCATATGTATGCATACACTGAGTGAGAAATAATTGTATATGTGTATAAACATTGCTCTGACCCTCTGACTTTCCTTGTCCTCCCATTTACTCTGGAAGCAGATTCCCCTTCTTCCTACCTGTTAATAGATAGAGATATTGTCATTTTCACCATGGGAATGAATAAAAAGCAGAAAGGAAAAAGAAAGTGAGTGCAGCTACCAGGAGATTCTAACAGTATCTTCACCTCCTTGGGAGATACTTATTTTTAAAAAGCGCCACAGTATTCTTGGAAAAATGGAGACCCCTCCTGGTAATGCCAGCCCTGATAGACAAAACAGGAAAGCACTACTCATGGGAGATAATTACAACCTCAAGAGAGTCAGGAGTACCAAGCCAAAAAAGTGGAGGAGGAGTGAGGCAGCCAAAAGATCCAGACAGGAGGCTCAGAAACCTCTCCTGTCACCAGCTGCCAAGATGCTAGCACAGAGAGGAATGACAGGATCCACCAACCCCTCCATCCCCTCAGGGAACAAAAGCAGCCTCACAAGCACATTGTGGGCGACAGCCCAAAGCATGGAGGCTACTGGACCGCAGTGGGCCGGAGGTGAGGAGAATGGCCCAGGAGAGGCTCCCCAGGCAGCCCGAGCAACCCAACAGCCTGGCCACTAAACCAAAACAGCAACAAAAGCTGTTAGACAGAAAGCTGCTGCTGCCACCCTTCCGTAGCCTAGAGCTGGAGCAGCCCGCTGCAGGGGACAGGAACCCTAGCAGCAATTTGCTGTACCTACGTAAGAGTCATCTTGGTGAAGAGCCCAGTTGTTTTTGGGAAACGCAGTCTTCTCCTCACAATATGTTCAGCATGTCGTGTGCAAAGCAATGAAGAATGACAGCAAGATCCCTTCTGTGCCTGACTCAGCAATGGCGCTGTGATAAGCGCGGTTTGTCCTGCAGCTTGTGCTTAAGAACGCAAGACTTACCACAAGGACTCCAACTCTTTCACAACACAAGAGCACAAGAACGTAAGAGCAGCCACACTGGGCCAGGCCAAAGGTCCATCTAGCTCCTGTCTCCAACACTGGGCAAAAGCAAAATGCCTGGGGAAAAGTATGAGCACAGGGTAAGCACATACAATATTTCCCCTGAGTTCTCTCCCAGCCGCCAACCATCTCCAGATTAGAAATTTCTGGAGCCAAGTATGTTTTTATGTAGTTAGAACCTTGTAAGCTGCCCTTGGTTGCATCCTTCAACAGTCCTTGTGCTTCCCCTAATCCTTGTGCTCTCTCAAGACTTATTCTTTCTGATCTCTTATTTATTCACCCTCCAGATACTCTTCACCCTCTTCATGCTGGATGTATGCCCCTCCATACCATTCATCTGAATTTTCCACCCTTAGTCTTACATGCTCCTCCTTTCTTCCCTGTCCTTCAAACTTCACCACAACTGATGAAGAAGATGCCTAAAGCTCAAAGTCACCTACTGGGACTGTCCATCACTTGAAAGTTGACTCTTCCATGCCACAAACTCTCAAACCTTTTTGGTTCCAGGATACACATATTGTCCCATGTTTCCTCACCCTCACCGGTTCTTTCTGACCCTTTGTTTTTGCGGTTCTCTGTCCAGGGCTGGTGCCCCTCTCTGAGGTTTACGTGTGCTCCCCCCAAAATCTCAGTGCATTATCGGAATTTCCTCAAAAGTTTTTGGCTTATTTGTAGCAGAACTGTTGATGAGAAGTGATGGACCAATTTTCTGATGCTGTCACCTTGTGTAACCAAGGTTAGGCCATGGAGTGTGTGACACTCTTGAACTGGGTGGATTAAATGTACGTCAGATTTCTGCGAAGTGTGAAAAAGACAAAAGCCTTAGGTCTTTCCGGAAATCCCCACACAATCTTTTTCACTCCTAAGAAAGACCCATTAAACCATCTGCAAGCCCTTATTGGCAAAGACCCCATTCTGAGGGACACTACATGTAGCGGCCCAGTCTTAGTAATTCAGAACTGACAGTGAGGAGACAAGTCRCCGAGATCTGCACTACGTGGCTCATTCCCAGAAGCAGCAAGTCATTTTCAGTGCTACGACAGTCAGGGGAGGAGTCTGTTTAAGAGATCACAGCTGTCCTTTTTGGGAAGGCGGTGTCCATACTTCATCCTGGACTTCCCCAGTGATGAATCACCTCTCCAAGAAAGCTGTTCCCATGAGTGCAGTGGGTTCAAAGAACAGCTCTTGCACCCATGGTGATGAGTCAAGCCTCTGCTCTCTATGCTTTCTGTTGGATTGTCGGCAACATTGACACACAGAGCCCACTGCTGCTCTGCCTGGAGAAAAAACTACCGGAGCTTCCTTACTAGGGCTACAAGCTTCAAAATGTCACTTTCCTTCTTTTGGGGAAGATGAACTAATCTGGTGAATCAAAGGAAGGCTGTTATTCCTCTCACCCCTCATTCCTGGTGGAAAGGAGGAGGTCAGGGAAGGTCATATGATTTTTCTCACTCTCTCCTCACCAGTAATCAGACTGAAGGATTAAGCCTCATGGGCTCTGGGCAATTTTTTTCCCGATCCACATGCTCCACAGATACTCATTATTAAGAGTTAATTTCTTGTCTGGCCTCTAATTCGAAGGTTAAAGTCCATTGCTCATAGAAACCCTCTGGGCAGGGTTCTTGTAAGCACCTCCACATTCCCCTGTGCTGATACTAAAGTGTAGAGACCACGTCTACATAACTGCAGGGAGCATGTTTTAATGCCCATCAGTCTCTGGCTTCTCACAGCCAGTAAGTGTGTATCATTTCAAGTGGTGTTCTTGTGAGCTCCTGAGTCGTGCCCTGCCAGAAGATATCTTAATTTAGAAAAGCAAATAGTGAGGCAAGCTTCGTCTTGCTGCACACGCAAAGAAAAGAGAGGATATAGAAAAGTGTGTAGCTTAACCCTTGGATGCTCATCACAAGGACTTGGCACAGGAGCCAGCACAGCACTTCTGGAGTGCCAAACCTCTGCCAAGCCAGCTATTGCTCACCTCTGCAAATGGCACTGGGAGAATCCGTACATATTCTAACCCCGCGGCACACCATGACTTCAAAAGCCATCCCGAGCAGATGATCAGCTGCAAACTGGTCCAAAGCAGGAATTAGCTCCTCCACTAGAAGGAGCACACAAAGCACAGAGGAAAGCTATTATCAACATAAACAGAGTCTTATTTTGGCTTGCCAGTTGTTGCCTATTTGTGTCTGGTGTGAAGTCATTGTCCTGCAACTAACAGCAGGCGTATGCATGCATGACATTATCAAAGCAGAAGGAGATGTTGTCATGCTCCACTGGAATTAGAAATTGTGCCAAGAAGAGGAAAGAATATTTTTAAATATGGTGTTGCTACATCCCTGTGTCTCTACAGAGCAGGAAAATGTTTTAAGAATTCTTACTTAACATCTTTATCAGCATATAAGCAAAATAAGATTATTTTATAGCTAAAGTTTATCTGTGTAAAAAGTTGGAATAAAAAAGGATACTTAAACCACAGCTAATGTAAATATGTAAATCAGCCATTGGTTGGAAATGTTTCACTCAGTTCAGGGGAAAAATGTTATTACAGCATTACCCTCCACCCACACTTTTCTTCTACCTATTCCTTTAAATCATTCATGTGTTTAAAATTATATTAAATATCTCTAATAGTTGCTATATAGAGACTGTGAGTTCTTAGGGGCAGGGATCACTTTTTTTTCCCCCCAACATCTAATACAAGGTTGTGCCCTGGCTAACAGCCAAGACATCTGTTCCCAAATAAATATTAATGCTACACCTCAGCATGCACCCTCTGATAGTTGTCAGGGCTGTAATTCACAACACACATCTCACTGAGAGATTTTCCTGCACAGCACTCCAAAGCCCTAACAAGCTTTGAGCAGATGACAACACAGTCTGGCAAGCTGGCAGTGACAGCAAAAATGGACATTTTTGCAGCAAACCCAGAGATTTATACAATGTCTTCTAGAACAGCAATACATTATGGAAACACTACACATCTGCATAATTGCACTCTACATGATGCCATCTACTCCGTACAGCCCACTGTGCTGGAATATGTGCACTGATCACCTAAGGTACACTGGGCTCCATTTAAAACTCATTAGTACTAATCACAGCATCTTCTCACACTTCCTATGCAAGAATAAACACCAGGAGGAATGCATTGCTCTGCCCTCCCCCCCATGCACATGCAGAGACTATACAGCAGCATCGTGTCCCACTCACAGCAGACCTGAGACTCAGCATGACGTAGGTTATCTCCTTATGGAGGTAACATCACTACACATAGCGCATGGATTTAATTTTCAACAATCTGGCTGCTTTAATGTAATTAATCCCTTTAAGAGCTTTATACTGAAACATTCACACCCCTAGACCAGCCTAGCTCAGACGAGCTGTTGTTACAGTGTCAATGCCAGCAGCCTGTCTCAGAAGTCCCTTTGGTCACAGACCCTTTCCTCCGGTTGCTCACCCTCCTGCTGTTTCCATCAAATATATTTCGGACACTTCTGAGCTCCAGCTCAGAGGTCTCAGCTGCCACCAAAGAACAAACGTGACAGCAGTGGCAGAGCCTCTGCCACATTTCAATCCCAAACCTCAACCACAGCAGGGGTATGAGCTGCAGGAGCCCAAGGGTGCCCTGCACCCACAGCATGCACCAACCCGTGAGGCTGAGCCATAGGCATCTCTGAAGCTTCTCTCAGTGTTGGCACCATTTACTGAACTGAGCTCTGAGTTTTTCACATTAAAGAGCAACTGGGTCTCTCCTTCCCTCATGCATGTGTGTCTTGTGGACTCTAACAGCAGCTGCACATGTGATGGTGGGGAGTGTAGGGGAGATATAAATTAGTAAAAAGTTAGAGCTCCTCTAGGAAAGGCACACAGAAATCAGAAAGCTAAAGGGACCTCACGGTGCCAGTGCCGTTTCTGAGATAACTCATTTGAAAGCAAAAGGGGAATAATATATTTAAACTGAGGCAGGATTACACAATTAGGAKGGGCTGGGATACTACCCAGTTGACAGAATCAGTGATAGAAGAGAGCCTTAGCCATGCATCAAGAGAGGAACTGGACACATTTTTGGAAACGGAGCAAACTGAGGCATAAAGCCACTGGCCAAGGTTAAATGAGCTGGAAAAGAAAATGATTTATATGTCCTGGGCTGATAAAGTCAGGTCTTGCTGGGCTTTCAGGGCAGACTTTCTCCATTTCTTAGTGTTCCTACATTGTTTGCGTGTTCAGTTCATATTGATGAGATTAAATGTAATGGCCTTGGAAGTGTGAAGCCATGATTGTTTTGAAACTCTCAATCAATGGGATAAATCCAGATTGCCTTCCCTGAAGCCAGTAGAGAAAGGCTGGACTTAAACCAGTTTGGCAAAAATCAGTATTCAGCCTTTGATAACATAACATAACATAACATAACATAACATAACATAACATAACATAACATAACATAACATAACATAACATAACATAACACAACACAACACAACACAACACAACACAACACAGTATTGTTTAGCTTAAGCAAAGGTAGCAGATTTGAGCTCTTGAGAATACATGGCTCATATCAGAAAAGGGGTATTCTTTCTTCCCCTACCATTAAATATTTTTCTGATGCAATATTCAGTGGCAACGAAAGTACATATGGGCTGAAACGCAAGCTGAGGTTTTACAGCTCCCATTGGTTCAGCATCTCTGAAAAGTCAGGGCTGTGCATATGCACAATCTCAACGGGGAACTAAGGATGAGGCATCCTGGAGAGGAGACCAGCTCTTCCCTGGCTCACATCCAAACGTGTCCATTCAAGCACGTGTATCATGTCCACCACCACCACCACCTACTACATGGAAATTGAAATCCTTGAACCAAGGGGAGGGAGGAGGCGTATGGAAGAGGCGTATGGGGGGTGTCTTCCCTCTAGGCTTGATAATGAGAATGAAAAGTTACGTCAGGCTTTCTCAGAAGCTAATCTGTGGCTTTCAGGCCAACATGGGTTGTTGCCAATGACAATTTGATTTCTGCATCAGCAGGTCACAGAGATCAGGTGGGGGCAGAGGGAGTGCATGTATCAGCCCAATGAGACAAGGCTGAGCTCTTTGTCCACTGTCTCCTTCCCCTTTGGTTGGTGTCTCCCTGTCCTGAATTTGGGATTGTGGGGGGGAAGTAACCCTTTGAAAAACAAAACCCAGATATACTCAAAGGCAGCTGTTGGCCACTCCTGGATGGCAGCTGTGGTGCTTCCTGGACAGTCGGGGGACTCTGTAAAGCCGGGAGATGAAATGACTGTGTAGCACGCAGGGTGTTTACTAAAGGCTAAACAGATGAGACAGTGGCCTCTCGCCTCCTGGATTACTGTCCTGATGCACAGACTTTACGGACGCATGGTCTAAGGACGGAGGCCACAGTGGTGAAGGCCACTCGGCAGCCTGCCGGGGAGGTGGGTGCCATTGTGGTGCACTGCACTGAAGTGGCCAACCTTGCTTCAGGTGAGTGGTGTGGGTTCACCACACAGACCGGCCTGGCTGAGAGTCCTTCCTGCTGGGTGGGCTGCTCTGCAAAACCAGCTGAAATGGATGCAGGAGCTATTTTGTCAGAAGGCAGCATCAGACAAGAGGCACCTACTGATGCAAAATGTGGTGTAGGATGTAAAATCTGCATCCTGGCTCTTGGAGTCAAAAAAAAAGAGATAGGTGAGAGTTGCACAGGATGAATCTCTCATCCTCAGCCTGGGAGCCTGGCCATGCTGCAAGTACACTGGGGCAGGAGGGCGAGCTACCGCTGCCGGTTAGCTCTGGGGCAATCTGAGGACATTTTGGCCATCAGACTTGCACAGCATAATCTTTCCCAGCCTCTCCCCAAAGCCTGAGAGAGTTTGGCTTGATTTGTCCCGACTGGATTTTGGATCAAGCCCAGAAGGTATGAGGGTTTCAACAGAAGATGGTTGGGACCAAAGCTGCTCAAACAACCCCAAAGCCAAGCTGATAAAGGAACTTTTACGACACAGTCCCCATTTTATAAATGAAGCAACAGATAAGAGGAGATAACAGATTAGAGAAGATAAACCCTCTACCATCCTCCACCAGTCCATGATACTGATCATACCAACCTCCAACAGGCTTTAGCCCAAGGCACTCAGACCCTGCAGGACTGAGGCCTAAGGTAAAGCGTCTGGGGAAACATCATGAACTGAACACAGATCTCCTGGTTGTGGCCACGATTCCCGAATGATAAACAAAACTTCCCTCCCAATGAAACACTGAGCAGATAATAACAGCCTTAAATAAACCTATTACAATAAAACACTTAAGTAAAACAGGTTGCTATCTGGGATTGTGACTGGAGTGAGAAAAGTGAGAACTTGCAGTGTCTTGAAGGCACACCAATAGGTAATGGTTGAAGAAATCTCAGAAGCAAAAATTGCTACCACCACCCCAGGTTTAGACTCTGATGCTAGCGATGTAGAATTATAACTGCATTAGCAGAATCACATGACTGTAACATAAAAATCAGTTCAAGAAACAGCTTGTACTTAATAGTGCATACTAACAGCAAACTGATTGATCCCTCTTATCTTCATGATCTTGACACATGCAGATGCTCCAGCTATGCAAGTTGTACATTGGCTGTACTCCCAGTTGGGGAGGTCTATAGCACCTGACTGAAGAAATTCTGCATTTCCTGACTTCTTGTAACTTTTCATACATCTTGGAAGAAACACCTATATATAATAAGGTACATTTCCCTCTCTATCTTAAAACAAAACCAAGCAGAAACAGACGCATAATGGCTTCTGGCCAGGACTTTCTTCAAAACATCTGCTCTGCAGCTCAGTCAGGCTCTGTGCCCTGTGAAACCAGATTTTAATGAAGAAGGAAAGGAAGAGGAAGCAAAATCACCTGTGGCTTTCCTTCTGAAGAACTGGATGGTTACATTAGGCTTGGTTTAGCCAGGCTTTGAGCACAGGTGTTAACTACAGAAAATGCGTTGCTTTTCTGATCTGCAGCCTATAGATTTAGGGCAAGGAATGCATGGTCTGATAAGAAGGAGTCTATTGCAAGCAAGTCAAGTGAGTTCATGCAGTATAAAATTCTCTTTAAATTGCTACATTTTGAATTCGTACACTACGCAGCATAAATGTGTTACTGGCTATAATTGTTCCTACAGGTACAGCCAAGTCAAACTGTAACCAATGTGAATTTGAAAATGTCAAGAATTAGCACATTTAAGATATTAACTGCCAAACATTTCAGAAATTACACTGAGTTTCACAAAATCTTAGCACTAAATCCTCTTACATAACCTAAAGAACAGATCTCTTTGTTTTTAAAATGTACTCAGTGTTGTCTGCTTAGCTACCAGCTGCTGCTATCTGCCTGCTGTGGTTGGTAACTGTAAATGTGGGGGGGCCATTTTGAAACCAAAAGAGATTAAAGACAAGAAGAGGAAGTCCAACAACTTGAAGATGCTATCATCAATCCGCAGCTGGCCGGGAACAGGAAGCAAGTGGAGATGGCATACATAACATACAGCCTCTATGGCAGAAAGACAAACACAAATTAAAGGCTGTAGAAATGGTAGAGATTATTTCTCTATGGGCATCGTTATTGCTTCAGGCTGGTCATCTGTGAATGAGGAGCACGCACTTAGAGTGGGCTCTCCCCCGGTGCAGACGAAGCACAGTTTGTCTTACAGCACAAATGGTTTTATAGCTGGTTTAGAAAGGGAGCAGGGCAAAGCACAGAATGAAGAATAATGATCTGCAAGGGAACTTGAGGATCAGACTTCGTTCCCATGAATGTCAGAGCTTTGTATTGACCACAGTGGAAGSGTATTCAGGTCCTGAATGGTTTCATCGCCAGTTTAATTATAGCAGATGAAATGCAAAACAAGACATGGCTTCTCATACACAGCTTGCGGGGAAACATAACGTTATCATCACCTCAGGAGCCTGCGTGCAATGGAAAAGCTGCCATTAGGAGAAAGGCCATTTCAGGCCAAACATGAAAGAGCCAGATGTGGGAAGGCACAGCAGTCCCTGAAAACAGGCCTGGAAAGGCGGGCGTGCTGGATACGCTGAACCACAAGAGCAGCAGTTTCAGCAGAGCTACTTTGCTCCCTCCCAGCACTCAGTCCAAGGTGAGGCCTCTGCTCAGGATTCACAGGAGCACGTTTGCTGGTGTGTTGTGTCCACTCGGGGCGGCAGATGCCTGTGCTTTGGCTGTGGCCTCCCCTCCAGCTGGACCACAGTGCGGTGGCAGTCAGCAGCATGCACGCCATCCCTGCTGCAGCTGCGTGGAGAAAAGGGACCCACAGAGAGTCTACAATATTTTTCAACTCCTTGTGACCCCTGAAGGCCAGTGTAAATGAGAAGAACTCCGAAGCCTGGGAGGAGCAGAGCATTCAGGCTAGTACCAGGCACAGGACAGGGAAAGGAAAGCATTACGCCCTGACTTGCAGCCGGTGGAGTTCGGCCAGCTCCGAGGATCTGACCCACAGCTCATTAAACACTTCACAGTGCAGTCTGAATCTCTTTTTATGTTTTGTTAATGCCATGAAGTAAATTGTACCTGTAATACATTTGCATGTGTAGCTTGCATCAGGTTGGATTAAGGTATAGAAAGCTTCTTAAGCACAAAAGTGCCCATTGTAAGAGTGCTGTCATTAATGACACTGTACTCATTTAGAGCAGAGTTCAGCCACAGCCTACCTAGCGTCACTGTAGAGAAATCAAAGTGGGCACATTCAGCCTAAGTGCTAATACTCAATATCTGCACCAGTGAGGTAATTATGATAATCCCTTAATTACTGGCACCAGGAGAGTTTGAGGAAAACCTGCCTGGCAAACAAGCTCACCCTATAAAAACAAAAGTTCACAGGCCTGAGAAAAGCTGAAAATATTCAAGTAAATGGTTATATCAGCACGAGTAAAAGATAATCAAAAGGGGAGACAAGTGAGAAGAAAAACTAGAATCCACATTTTACAGATGACTTTCTTGTCTTTGCTGCTTGCTTCCCATAGCCCTTTCCAGCAGAAACACAGGATCCATTTCATARACTTCACTGAGTCCCTCAGTGCCCCAGCTCTTCTTCCCAGCACCTCCTGGGAGAGCAAGAACATGGAAAAGCACAGGGAGGATGCACCAAAACTCATGCTAGCTGAATCACAGCCCCTTGCTGTAACCACTAGCTCCTACTGGCTTCTGCACAGCAAACTCACAGCAGGCACTGTGCTGTCCTGACTGGCATTAGGTGCTAACAGGAAGCCCAGAAAGACTAGATAAAAACTGAAAGGAAATGAACAGCACCAGATGCAATGAATTTCACCGAGGACTAGCATGAGCCTGAGCAGCCTGCCCCAAGTGAGGGGCTGTGCGTGGCTCTGCTGCCTCAAAAGCAAAGTGGGGAGAGTGCGGACTGTGAGTCACCGCTTGTTTCCTGTTCTCTCCCCGCTCTGCGATGGAGCAATTTGTGCTGGCTGTGCCAGCTACCCTCGCCGGGGCACTCAGTGTCTCAGCCTGGCACCCCTGCTCCGGGCTGCAAAGGGGAAGGGAGCTGCGTGGCACCGGGGTACCGCCCTGTCACAGCGCAGGGGAGCTGCTCTGTGAGACTCCCGTCACCCCTGCTTGACTTGGGGAAGTTTGGGTGCCCCGGTGTCACATACAGCAAGCGGTGACGCTGGCCTGGAAGCACATGAGTCACAGCTCAGGCATACTCCCAGGAACTGGCCTGGTCAGAGGAGAGGAAGGGTCTCAGATCCATCCCCAAGACATGAATCTGCTTGGAAAGATCTAAAAAATGGGGATTCTCCAACAATTTGGTGTCTCAGGACACTGGGGTGCTTTGCTTGCATTAAAGTTTCYCTCTTTGATTCATAAAACAGATGGCTGCAGACTTTAACTCCAAGAGGACTTGGGTCTGTGTTCTCTTCATCAGAGCTCCAAATGTGACGATGGGGAACATACTATGCTGAACTGCATGGAAAATGAACGCTCGGCTCAGGCTCCGCGAATAGTGCATTCAGGACTGTTTACTAATAACAAATCACAAATATAGCATAGCACACACTGTACTCAAACTACAAACCACTGCAAAATTACTAATGCAGATTTGTTAAAATAGAATAAAATAGGTCAAGCAAAGCACTGAACAAACTCTGCCATACCAATCTTCCCTCAACAGGACGGCACTCATTCTTCATTTTCCAAGTCTTTGGCTCTTTTCAGTTGCATGCGCAACTTTTATCCTGGTTAATGTCACCTCATCCAAAAATTCACAAGCAGTTTTGCCTTTGTTTTAATTGCTAGAGGCATAGGCAAGACTGCATTGGGGTCCAGGCATGTGTTTAATTGATTGGCTGAGAATTACACTACACTAACTGGGAGACCCGTGCAATAATACCAGGGGATATGATAAAGCTTTAGAGGAATACAAGTTTTACGAAGCAAAAACTAAGTATATACCACCACTACCATGGTACACACCATCAGTACAAATTTCCCACTTCAGATTACCAGATGATTTACAGTATCCAGAAAGTTTGTTTCTCAGAGAGGAGGTACTGGGGGAGACAGAAATGAGCACAAACCTCGTATAAACTTCTAGTATTAATTAAAACAAAAACTGAGTCTGGCATCCTTTGTGACTTATGCTCTGAGAGCAGAATTGCATGGAATGTTTTGCTGCAAATTGCCTTGTTCTGTGATTGTAAAAACGAAAATAAACGCTTGAAGAATTGTTCTCATATTCGCTCTTCCAACAGCAAATATCAGGCCACGTTTATCAGCTCTACTGACTTCAGTAAAGATACCCCCAGACTAAATCTGGCTTGCTGACCTTTGCGCCTCTTTAAATTAGGAGTAAATGTTATTAGTTGTGAAGACGATGGACTGAGCCAGACAGGGCAGGCACGTGCTGCGCAAGCTTCCCCACAAAAGTTCTGCTGATACAACACAATCCTGACCTGCAAAACCTCTGCTGGTCCTACAATCTGCCTTTCTTAAAGAGAAACTGTTACTAATGTGACAGTAGATCCAATTGTTCTGTGACAATGAGCACATCTCTCCTAGGAATTAGACCAAACATACTTCATGGGCGATCCAAAGCAGCCTTGAATTCTGCTGTGGGTCTAAAAGAAAATAAAACCTAATTAAATCTGCAGGGTAAAAAGCCCCCCCCCCCCAATCATTCTCACCAGAAGTCTGATTTTCAGGCTTCAGCAACAACCTCTCCAAATCCAGGCAAACCTACCAAAAATTAAGCAAGCCACACCTGGCTACAGTTTTCTGGAATGCTCCAGTAAGCTGGTAAAGGAGATAAAAGTGAAATATTTTCATGAAGGCTCATTAAAAGTGTGCCTATCATGAAGGATACGTGTACCTTGCAGTGCAGAAAGACACCAACAAAATTGTTGGAATAGATTCTGCCACTTTTTGTGCCCTTGCTGTATTCTTGGTCTCTGACTTGCCCTCAAGCTTAATAACGAAGTGATTCTATATAATGGGTGGACTAGAGAATTGCATATATGTGCTTTGCTTAATTGCCCATTGCATGCTGTGGTTGATCGTGCAATAACAATGAATCCATTATAATTAAATCTGGGAATTATTAATTGATTCCATTTACACATACTGTCATCTTCCATAGGAGCTGCAGGAATCGGTTGTCTTTAATGAAATTGCACTAGAAATCTTGGGGACTGTTTGAAGTCATGTAAGACAGAGATTTACCTGTGATAGGTATTCCTAGTGAAGATTAGGTAATTAATTTTCTGTATAAATAAAGTCTCAAATGCACATTGTAATCATTAGGTTTGTTTGGCTTTTTAATGTCAAAAATTAAGGACTTAACTTGTTTACTGCCTAACTATAGATCGGTTTGTGTGGAGATGTTTATAATGAAATTCAGCAGCAAGGGAGCAATATAAAAACCAAGGAACTGGAACCGATCTCAGGAATAGAAGTTCAGTATTGTCCTAATAATTATGCTGGCAGCTGTATTTGCATGAAACCATGCTTTTTCTGTAGTACTCAATTAAGGTTATTCAGCTGCCTTGATGTGTTCAGAAACAAAACCACTGGCATCCAAATAAGGCTAATAACAAAAATGCAATATGATGTTTCCCATTTCCAGCAAAGGGTAAGAGAACAGATGTTCCTTATGTTGCCATGTTTCACCAGCACAGGGGGGAGCTGAGAAAGTTTGCAATTCATAGTGACAGTGCCATTAAACTAATGTAGTGCAGAATGTGCGCGATGGAAGCATGCAGCTCTGAACAATCTGTTTGGGCACAGAGGAAAGGATGGGGAGAACTAGAATTGACCTTTCAGGTTAAAAACGAAAAACAAACCAACAAAAAATTCCTCTGGACTCTCTTCCCATATTGCACAGAGCACTCAGCTATTAGATGGGACTGCAGATGGTATTGCAGGCTCCTTTTGTTGTCTGGACATCCAGCCTGTGCTATGGACATTCAGGATCCAAAGGGAGACAGTTGCTTCGCCCCATCGCCCTTGGCTCATGCGTGGGAGTGTCGTGCGCAGTGCTGCACAGGCAGGCTCTGCTCCTGTAGCTATGAGAGCAACGCCACGAAAGAGGACAGTCAGCAGTGTCAAACAGCTACCTCGGGCCATGAAATGATTTCTTGATCTCTTGTAGACAGCACATCTGCCGGTCCATGCCAGGACATGGCATTACCACAGCGCAGGATGGACCGACACAAGGTGGCAGTGCTCTCAGAAAATTGCCACAGCTTCTCCTCTGGGATCTTTTAGAGCCAGGGTGGCTGCTGGTGCTTGCCACCGTGGCATGGCACCACAGCCACGCCATAGCCACGGCATGGCCAGGCCCTTACACCCACATGTCCCCCTTGGTGCATGGGTGCCCCACAAGGCCAGCTGGCAAGGCTGGTGGCTGGCACAAGGAAACAACAAATCTTCGCTGGGAAGCGACTGTTCCCTGGGCCCACGGCTGCAGGGACGCCCGCAGGGATCCTACTAGCAGGGCAGGGGCAGGATGGGAAAGCAACCTTGACTGTTCAAAACTCTTTATTCCTCTCCAGAGACCCCCTGGTGGTGGATATTTGCAACGTGTCTGTCACACACAGGGACACAAACAAAAGCGCAGACGGAAGCACCCCTGATTCAGACCTTGCACGCAAGGCCCCCTGCCCCAGCACGCCGAAGGTCAGCCTGTGCAGGGAGGCTCTCAGTGGGCTCTGCTGGCAGGACAGCCATTCAGCTCCCTGTGGTGCTGGGGCCTCAGCACCGCCGTGGACAAGAGGTGGTAAAGCACAGTGGGACAACTAACCCCAAGCCCCGGGACTGCCTGCGCTCCCCAGGGAACCCCTAAGTCCTTTTGGAGCCATCCTCCAGCCCTCCCTAGGCAGCCCCCCGGTGACAGCTGAGCAGGGGGAGCCTCTCTCACTGGAAATTCCCAGAATGAGCTGAGCAAACCATTGAGCAAACATATTCCCCCAGGGAGATCTCCCCTCCTGAACTCAAGTCATCCTAATATCCCAGGGACCTAAACCCAAGAACAAAATATTGTATGACACATGTTAGCACGTTTTGGGGAGGGGGGAACAAGGAACCACAGACTGCATCCATTCCCTTCAAAGTCTCTGCCAGTGCTCGGTTAATAGTTTAGGCGTCGCCACTGGGGCAGGCTGGGCACTGGG
This sequence comes from Oceanodroma leucorhoa, assembly GCA_030449065.1. Classification (NCBI taxonomy): domain Eukaryota; kingdom Metazoa; phylum Chordata; class Aves; order Procellariiformes; genus Oceanodroma; species Oceanodroma leucorhoa. The sequence goes on along the minus strand of JASVER010000007.1, from coordinate 9,631,922 downwards.
GTGGGAAGGCTGCTGGAAGACACACAATATCAAGCAAAGGGTAGATCTCCAGCRAGGCAGATGAGATCAGGGCCACCAGCAGAGAAGGAGACACACAGAATCCAGTGGCCGCCAAAGTAAAGTGTCACATGGATCCAATATTGATTTTACTTTCTGAGCAAATTCCTCAGGAAGGCTGCAAGCACCCATGCTGCCTAAAGCAAGCTCCTGAGCGAGCACCACCGCCTCTGAGGGGTGCTGAGCACCTCCCCAACGACAACAGGTCCTCAGCACTTTGCAGGATCAGACCCTTTGACAGATCTGGAGTATTTTCACTGACCTTCCTCCAAATGTGTCTTGCCTTGGCTCACAATGCCAAAGTAAATAAATAAATAGACTAACAAGCAGAAATGCCTTTACTGGACATTATTCTGGGCTGATTGGTTGTGAAACTTTACTCAAAACCCCAAAACCACAAAAACTGCCAGTTTTCCAAGCCCTGTGTTTTTCATAGCTCTCATAGCATTCTGAATAGTTTGCATTATTTCAAACATAGAATAAATATACATTTAAACTGGCTGGATTATTTACACAGAAGAAAAAAAAAAAAAGGCACTTAACTCCTTGTTCTGTTTCTTTTTCCCATGAAGTGAAGTAAGAATTAACACCACTGAATTATGCCTTGGACTTTCACATTTACAGATGGAAATGCTGACAACAGCCAGAGTGCCTGCAAATGCATTCACAGAAAATTCATTGAATAGGTGTACTTTAAATTAAAAACAAATCAAAATTCACCACTTACGTCTCTGTGTCATTTACCCAGAGAAGACCTATCGTAATGACCCCAGGCACTTGCACAGTTTTTTTTCACTGCGTTATACACCATGTTCTCTAATGTTAGCACATCACTATACTTCAGCCGAGCTCAGTAAAACACTCCGGGCTGCAGTTACCCCTGCTTTATAAATGGAGCTGTATAAAGACAGGTAACTTGGCCAGAACCGTGCCTAAGTCAGTGGCAGCAGTAAGGAGTCTCGACCATCAACTCTCTGATCTTGTATTGTTCATGAATGATATCTGGTGGCCATGGACTTGACTTCTAAGGCCAGAGGTCTGCGCTAACATCCAGATGGGCCATAGCTTTGTGTGAAGCACGAAGTGCTGGTGCCCATGCCATGCCCTGGCATAACCGCTTGTCTGAGCCCATCCAGGCTGCGCACTCAACCCTTGCCCAGGGTCACTCACAGCCACAATGCCTTAGGGAAAGAAAGGCATGTTTGAGCTGCCGGTCCCCTATTGGAAAATCAGGCACAGAAGGCAATTTCTCCACTACTCCTTCAGAAATGCTGTTGTATTTCATATGGCCATAATTCCATAAATTCAACACACTGCCGAACAATCACAAAAGGCTACTCAAGGACAGGAGGACAGACGTCTGGGAAGGAAAACCAGTCTGTTATATTTGGAGATCCTGCTCTAATGAGTAACCTTATACAGTTATTCAAATACAAATGTCTGGGTAGCTAAAGTGTCATATGTGATTAAATCTCTGCAACAAATTATGTTAATATTGTTACTTCAAGAACACAAATTAATTAAAAAGTTACAAAATGTAGGCATGAAAATCATGTTGTCTAGAACCTGTATAGACAGTTTCCCTTTTCATACAATAGCTGGATTAATTACTGAAGTTGCAAGAAAATGAGAACCCTTGTCAAGTAAGGTATTAGAGACTTCAAGAGTGTTCACTGAATAGCTCACTTCCAGTACTCTTTATGCACACGAGTGTGATATGAGGAGATATTCATAAAGGAACAGGAACAGTATCGTGTCCATACTTCTTATACTAATCGTAACTTTGAGATTATTTAAATTAAAGATGTTTGCCGAAAAAAAATACCAGTTTAACATTCATCACTTGCTCTCTTCCTTAGTTAGCATTCGTGCTGTTCTCTGGTTATAGGCAATTGATTGATTTTTTTCAGCTTCATATTTGTTTCTGACCTGTTTCGTCCACTTGCCTAAACACTTCTCTTAAGAGATGGAAAGACAACAGCATTTGGGCAGGTGCTTAAAATCAGGAATTTACTTCAGTGCTATCTGGACAGGGAAGTGCTTTCCTGAAATGGGGTCTTGGTCCGAGTTTCAGTTCTAGTGAAAAAATGCTTTCTTTAAATCAGTAATAATTGAACTGTGGAAAGAAAGTAAATGCAAACAACTTCAGTTAAGCTTCAGTTGCTGCTTTTTAAACAGCAACAAAAGAAAATCCCTTTCAACTTCAGTTATACTCTGGGCCTAGAACTGTCCAAGTCTTCACACAAACACCAGTCCTTTGTCTGGGACAAGAAGAGTGGCTGCAAAGGGTCAGACACTATCCTGGCAGACAGGCACTTCTGAGGAGAACAGGTCCCAGAGATCCCAAACAGACCCACTGAAGCTAACAGCATTCTGCACAGGTGCCTCTTTCTAACTGTGCAGGACAAGGGCCTTAAATAGTCTTCTAAATCAAGTGAAACTGCAACAAACGGAGGAGCCAGGGCTGCTTTCCACTAAAGAGCCAAATGCCTTCAGGACTGCCTGGGTTTAATACAGAGCATGCAACCAAAAGTCTTTTATTTATTTCTTTGTTCTTCTGAGCTGAGGGAGGGATGCCATTTTTCTTTTTATGCTGCTGCAACATAGTCACCTATTAAAGTTATGGTTGTGCTCATTCCTGGAATTTGTAATGGATGGTAATTGTGCCTGTAATAGTAAAATTGCTCTCAGCTAGGCTTTAGCTTTGCTGTGATGCATTCCCTACTGTCACCCAAATCCTGGGATAATAATGAGGCTGAGCTGCTTTTATCACAGACAATAAAAACTGAATACACAGTATTGCCGAGAAACAAAGTAGAACACTTCCCATTGGACTATCAAAATGTAATACATATGGGTTAATGAAAAAACAAAGTACTTGGTGATTAATTTGAACATTAATTAAACCCTGTATTAAGATATATCTATATAGTGCTGGAAATTAATGCTAGGTCCCTGCATCTCTCTGATTTCATTGAGAAATTACAGCAGCTCAACAGCTCTGGAAAACATCACATGCCTTAAAAGAGATCTGCATTGCATTAGTAAGTGTCATGATGCTTTAAGTAAATCAATTGCTCCAGAACCATCCCTGATTAACTGTCTGGTAGCCCAGTGTTCACCAAATATGTAGAAGGCATACAGAGGCATTGTTCCTAAATATGTTTCAGTCCTTATTTCTAGAGATGAGATTATTCATTTCTGCATCTTTACAGCAACTTTACTGACACTAATCTCCATTTTAGCTGCAAAGCTGTTGGACCCAGAATTTGGGATGACCACAAAATGGAAGTCTGGGTAAGTCTAGGCTGCAAATTTGAGCTCTCATATCTTTCCTGATACGAGCTAATGGTATTTAATTGGGCTTTTGCACAAAGTGAAATAAGAGTGTGGGCAAGCTAGAAGCTAACTGTATTTTTTAAAACATTTTGACATCTTCATCAAAGGCTGGGTGCAACCATCAACACATGGTACTACAGCCTACAAATAGTAGGAAGTAATAATACCTGAGTGCTAATACAAGCAAGCAGAATGTGCTGCTCAAAAGGTGAAATGCTGCCTACCTCAGTGGGATACAAACTTTAGCAATCATCCTCCCAGAAAAAATAACTAAAAATAAGATTTGACACTGCTTCTACCTGTGGGTTTAGCAACTGCAAGAGGAATCCATACTGCCCTCCACCTCACCTGGAGTTCATAGCACTCCTTATACTCTCACCGTAATATGTCAATGCTCTTCTTTCCCCRGGTCATTTTAAGAATGAATATGCCATACATAATTCTCATCTAAGCCTATTACAATGGGCTATAATAGAAACAATGGTGAAATGGCTTTGAAATAATGATGAATTGGGCATGTGGCACATGAATGTGTGCTTCATCAGCGAGTGCCTTGTGGACCCTCTGTGTGTCTCTGAGGCAAATCTTACTTGTAGTCCATTATTATCCTTTTCAGCAGGAAGACCTCTTCTGCTGAGCCATGGTCCCTCTTACCCCAGATCCCTGTTCCTCTGTATTTTATGGCAATTCTGTTACCCAGTTCTATTCCCAGCCATTTTTACCCTACATTCAAAAATAGGAAGGACCCTGATACGGGTCTGCTGCTGTTACTTGGTGGCTATGTTAGAGCTTCCTATCATGGCGTGTCTCAACAGCAGAAAATACACATTGCAACAGCACGGGGCTGTGGCTTACGGCCAATCAACTGTTACGATTACACTACCGTGCTGAGCTGCTTTTGCATTTCTCTGTGAAGAAACCTTTCAGAGGCCCTAAACTACGTTTCATAACCTTTTCTGGTTTTATATGTCAGACTCATCTTACTCACTTGCATCTTCCCCTGCACAAGTTCCCCTTGGGAGTCTCTGGGAGATGCTGATGTGGGCAGCAGGAAAATGGGCCCTTCATTAACGTGGACTGTTCATCGAGTGCACGTTAAGGGGACAGTGTTCAGGACACTGATGGGACCTGGGTGCCCATTTTCTTTTCAAAAGGGAATCAGTTCAAAGCCCCGTGAGAATGCTTGCCCAGCCTCCCAGGTTTCTTTATAGGGATTGTACAGCCAGAATATACAAACCAGCTTGGGCTGTGTTAACAGCAGGTTCCTTTCAAAAGCTAGTGGTTGAGTGCTAAGGTCCTGTCTTTGGTTTTTCAGGAACCCTAAAATAAGATAATCTATGTACAGTACTAAATAATTAATTTTAAAAGTGTGTATGAAACTGTTCATAAGAAATTGAATGCTAATAGAATTACCTTCAAATACATTGATACTCTATCAGCAAAAATCCAGTAGTAACAGACTTCTAAAATGGAAAAAAATGAGAAAAGGAATCAGCTGTGGTGAAGTAGGAAGAAATTGAAAAGCCATCTTTCCCACAGGCCATATCTATTTACCATCTGGATATATTAAAAATCTCTCATCTGCTTCATTCACTCTTGCTATTACCAATGAGAAATTTTGTAACAGGATCTAAAATACGATGTCACGTATTATGGTACATACTGATGTAACGTGAACATGTCTATGTTTTCTAGCTGAAAAAACTGGGAGACAAATGTGGCCCTCACTTCTGCCCAAGCTCAGCGCAGTGCTCATCCTGACCAGCCCCACATGAACCAGACATTGAGCAGGTATTCAAAAGTCCTCATTTGCAGTGCACGCTGTAGCCTATAATCATAGTAATCCTGTAAGCTAGTGCTCCATGCCTGCCAAAGACTGATTAAAAAACTGGAAATATTACTTTTTTTTTCCCTCCCCAAATCAAGCCCAAGGCAAAATGTGTTTCTTTGCCAGATACTTTCAGCTCTCTGTGGATTAGCTTCCCAGACGGGGTAACCAGATGCTTTATACATGTTTCTAAACTGGCATTAAAGGTGTGGCCTCTGGTTTTCAGTTTTTCAACCTGTCAAACATCTTCCAAATTTTGGAGGCTACACACTGTTGACCACTGCTGAGCAGCAAGGGAAAAGCCTGTGAAGTACCCTTCAGGTCTTGTTTTCAGTTGGATCACTTGTAGCTCTGGCTAGCACAGCTTGACAGGCTGACACAGCACCAGGGCAAGAACTGGGCCATGCTTGGGTGCTCCCTGCTACAGTGCTGGTGAAAACAGCTTTTGAGCTGAAGTGATCTTCAGTCCTGAAAGAAAGACAAATCCAACACCTCAATGAAAAGACTGCTGCCACAGTCATCTTCAAACACAGTGCCACACTGTGCTCTGAAATGCATTTCACTACAAAACAGCAGGGAAATTCAGTGCCCTGGAATGAAATATAGGTTGAGCTGTAAATGCTTCCTCTCTGCATCACACCACAACAATAAAATAACGGAAATATTCAGGAGCCACTGAGGCATACACATTATTTATACAAAGGATGCCCTCAGCAACACTGGGAGTTCCCTGTAAGCCAGGGACAAGGTAGAAGATGAAAGAGGTTGGAGTCTCATGAAAGAAAGCTCAAGGAGATAAGATCTCCTGAAATGTGTGGGCCAAAGCTATGGGTAGGAAGTGGGGGCACACGATGTGGTGGGGCAGCTGGCTTTGACCAATGGTCTGATCCTGCTTTGAGCCACTGTTGTTCAGCATGAACCACACAGCAGAATGGTGTGCTTTGGTGTGACCCATGACAGAGTCCTGCAGATACCTCTGGCCTTTTGGACTAGCAACCGGGGCTCTCCCGGTCCACCGAGACTTTACCGCTCACTCCATTAGGACCTGGAAGGAGTTCATCCTACGGCTTTGGACTCCAGTTGCTTATTTGTTATTTATTATTGTTTTTATTATGGTAGCCTCAAACGGCCCAAACATACAAGGGTACCACAGGGTTCAGCCTTGATGAAAAGCAGATGAGGAGCCAGACCCTGCCTCCAGTAATAAAGTGCAGAAAGCTGATGTAGCAATGCAACAAGGCTTTTGTGTGGTTTCCTTCTCACTACCCGTCTCTTGCTTCCTAGGGGATGTAGGAGACAGAGCCCTGGTACTACTTTGCAATATTACTATTAAGGGGACCTATTTTCAAGGCAGCAGAAACCGAAGGCAGCTCCCACCTCCTTTGGCCAGAGCCAGGTCCTAATAGCCCTGTCACATTCAGCGGTACCCTGTATTACCAATGGGTCCTGTGATGTCCATGGGTTTGCTGCTCATGCATATAAAATGAGAGTTATAAAGATCTGGCTCTAATCATTATTTAGCCACAATTGTCTTGTTTGTGCCAGGTTTTAAACTTCGCACATTTTGGGGGGAGGGAGATTTTTACCAGAGCTCTGTTCACAACAAGGTGGTTCAGTTTACGCTGGGGAATGTGTAAAAAGTTCCTCTCCCACACACAGAAGTGGCTGAAGAGATCTTGCTCAATCATAGCACAGAGAGTGCTGTACCCCACTGCACAACAGAAGCCGAACTCAAGAAGTTTCAGCAAACAGAAGTACACAGTTCAGGAAATTAGGAGCCTGCTAAAAGCAAGGATCATAATGGAAAATATTTTGCAACCCTAACTCTTGCTGTTTCTAGAGAGATAAGCAGAGGATAGCCAAATTGAAATCCAGCTAAAACATCTGGACTAATTCTTCTGCAAAATGTCCCATAGAATTTTTATTAAAAACACAGTCAGTGCCCTCAACAGCCCAACGCAATAGAAAAGCAATGTGGGGCTACTGACTCAAGCCACCTACAGAACTAGCAATACCACTTCCCCCAGCGTTTACATTACACCAAGAGGTTTCCCATTCAAATTCAGATCAGACCCAGCCCTATTTAGCTGGTTAATTCTGGCGACATTATATCAGAGGAGATCTGACTTAATGCTGATTTTAATAACATATCAAACCCTCTTTTCTTTTTTTTTTTTTGAACAGAGGCAGAGACTGTCCTAAGTAATACATTTTTTTTAAACTACCAGTTTTAATAACATAAATACAGAAGTGACAAATACATTTGTAATTGCACAGCTAGTTTGTGGTATTGGCATAGCAGAAAATGTTTCAAGCCTATAATACTGTCAGTAAGAATTACTTTAGGTAACAACTTGGGATCAGTTACTTCCTCTAAAATTGGAAATTGCTGAAATTACAATTACCAGAGCTCTCTGGGAAGAGTATATACACATACCACTTGTCCTCTGTGCTATTTGGGAATATTTTAACTAATAGCAAATTATGGGCTATCCATAACTGGATATCATTATTTCAGAGAGAGCTTTTCATCTAAATCTGATTAAAAGACCATTTTCATTTCCCACGTTTAGAGAATACAACAGATGTGGATCTGAATGCTGTTATGTTTGCTAATAGATGCAGGACACATGGTAGTATGGTATTAATAAAGGTTTGGGCCAAGATTTTCAAAAATAGGAGCCTAATTTTAAGATTCCACCATCCATATTTAGTGTTGGAAACGAACAACCTTTTTTCACAGAGCTCCAGCAGCTCCTATTGAAATCAGTGGGTGTCAGAGCTTTTGGAAGTTGAACCACTAATTCAAGAATCCCAAGGGAGAGTTAAGAGCCAAATTTTTATCTCCTCATGTTTGAAAATCTGGGGATAAGATTCTATGTGTAGCAAAATTCCCATTCACTTCAATGGAGCCAGGATTTTTCTCTGATTTGGAGCTAGTTTTGAGAAAACCAAGTTACCCTGAGAGACACAATYAGAAGTGAGTGATGCAGGTCATTCCAGCACAACAAAAGCATGAGGTCATCCCAGAGATGCCAGGAATTTTACAGAATAACTACTGCTATTTTAGATTTTTTTTTCACTATTCTAACAGGCTTGTTAATATATTTATTGCTTTTCACGTTCCTATGTTCTGAGCATTCTTATACACATGGAAGTAAAAGACAATTTTCACCTGTGGATGGACATGCTCAGAATCAATACTGTGCATATGATACAATGGGAAAATGCAGTACACTGTAGAGACTTTTCATAGCTCATCAGCTTCAAAGACTGTCATATCATGGGCACTTTCAGGGATTGGGAATGCAGTTCATGTGGTCTTGGAGCGTAATCCATTTTTCTCTAATTACTATTACTGAATGTCCCGCAAAATACCTTTCTAGAAAGCATTTCTGCAGCTACCACAGGCATGAAGAGGGGGCAGAAGACCAGGGGGAAGGAGACGCAAGACCCAAAGCTGGTCTCTGCCCTTTGCTCAGCCCCTCCTCTTTGTGCCCATGGGACACCTCCGAGATTCAGGTCTGCTTCCAGAGCTGCTGCTAGCAGCCGAGACTGAGCTGCCATCAGGACATATTTTGTACACGTTATGTCCTTATGGATATGAAACTCTGGAAGACTGGGGGAGATTCACTCCCTGCCTATGTCATCAAAAACAGAGTTACACCCAGTCAGGCCAGCAGCAAGCCCTTTGGCTCCAGCTGCGGGTGAATCATGCCAGCGTGGAACCTGATTCTTCAGGGGAGATAACATTGTAGCTCGAATTTTTAATAAACAAGGCTGGGCTTGAGCTTCCTCTGGGTAAAACCACACAGGGCCTCTTTCAGTTTCAAGAGGTGAGAACCGAAACGATACTCTGCCTCCAAACAAAAGCTCGCTTTTATCAATTTCCAGGATTTTCCTAATGCCAATGTTGTGGTTCTCATTTTTCCACAAAAACATTGCTAATAATGGAGCCATCTCTTGAAAAGTTCCAGGATTTATAGCAACTGGCAGCATGTTCAATACGTAATTGTTTTTTGGAACAATCATAATCTTATTAGTTGCCAGTCTCCCCCACCAAGATAAATTTAAAGGAAATCAATCTGCTGACACTTCCCTGATAAKTCTGGCGATTCTAACCTTTAAATTTAACAGTTGCACTGAGCGTATACCTTGAGGGTGTGAAACCCTAAGGCTTCCAGTTAAGAATTAAATAGTTAATTACTAGCAGTGAACAAAGACCATTCACTAGCATAAGCCCTGACTTTGTCCAATTAGTATTACAGGAAGATATTGAAGCAACTTTGTCAACAAGTTCAAGCAAAGATTTCATGGAATTATCTGSATGGGTAACAAACATCAGAACGTCATCAGTGGAGAGAGTAATTTTATACTGCTTCTAACAAGAAATGTGTTGTATCCCTTGAACTTCTTCCCTGGGTCCTGTGGTGATAGCATGAGGTTTCAAATCATAAATTATCTGCACTTTGGGACTGGTCAAGGTTTTGAGTTATCTGGCTAAGTTTACAAAGTATCCCTGCTCAGTGTTAGCTGGATTTATTTCTTTTAGTGAAAATTCAACTGGTCTGGCTGGATATCAAATGCTGAATAACTATTTCTATTCTTGAAATTCTAACCATTGGGAGAATAAAAATCTTGTAATCAAAAATCCTGTTTACCCAATAATGTTAGATTACTAATGATACTGTCAGCAATTGCTAATGGTGACAAACTATTATTTTGGCAGTGCAGTCATACACATCCAAACGCAGATCTGATATAAGCGCTGCAACCATTTGTCTGTTTACAAAATTTGGCCCACTGAATGCACACATGAACACATGAATTGGAAACACAAATATAAAGGTTAGATGTGACCAGAACACTTGGAGGGGTTTGTTCTGCAGAACTAGTCATGCCCAAAGCTCATACCTTTCCGTGCCATGCAACGCGTGCCCAGCGCACCACAGATGCTCATGTGCCGCAGGGACGCTATGCCAGCCATGGTCAGTTGAGTAAATAGGTGTGGGGCCTATGCAGCTAACCTGGAGAGTCAAGTCACGTCTTGTAGGGACATACCCTACAGATCTCTCAAGAGATTTACAGGTGAGTCAAAATGAGGGTTAACCTCTCCCAAATGTCTAAATCCACGGCACTGAGTGGCTATGTCCAACCTGGTCCGCAGAGATTTCACAGAATACTTTCCCGCGGTTACTGCTTAGTGCTATCTGGCCACTTTGTAACCTCTTTTCAGCTGTGCAATTACACAATGAATACACAACATCTGGTTTCTGTTATGTTTGAAACACGCCTCATCAGTGTTTGAATGACAGGATATGCTGGTGAACAGCTCTGGAAGGACGGCTGATGCAGCAGCAGAGCGCATTGCCTTTCCACTGATAGCTCTGGCAGCATGTGAAGCATTCTAGCTGGAGCGATTGCAGCTATAATGGTATGCAGTCGGCATTTTCTGGTTGGAATTTATTGATATAACTCGCTAAAGAGGAGACTATGTGAAAGTGCCCCCTCCTTACACTGGAATGTTTCATAAGCAGGAAATATCACCTCCTCAGCCAACCTGGATCCCCACTACTGCTGGAGAGCAGGAGATGGTGCAGCTAGCAGAGCTGACAGTACTTTACAAAATATCTGAGGCTTGGTGGTGAGGAGGAGAAAATGGCCTGATTTTGAATTATATTCTCTTTTCTGAGCAGAGTTTGGCTCTTTTTTTTTCCCTAGCTAAATTAAAGCTACTGCTCCCTGTAGGTACTCTGGGGGGAGGTACTACAAGAGCTGTTGAAACTAAAAGACAACTAAAGAAAAACAGGTATAAAATATCCATGAATATATTTGGGCTAGAAGCGGAAGGAAAGCTTCTGGTCATGAGAGGATGAGAGCCAGAACAGGATTCTAGTAAGAAATCGTCTCAGATGTGAGTAGGATTAGAAGATAGAGTTGCCTGCAGAAGCTGGAAACTGGACTTGAAGAGTTTTCCCACCAATATATCCTACAGGAGATGGAAAACAGAGGCATTGCCCAGACACGGCTCAGAAGGATCGTTTTAGCTCTCTGGCTGCCTGATTACAACTGCAGCTCTGAATGCCAGATCTGTGACTTTAGGGTGATGGTCTGGAGTCTGAAYTGGGCATTTATATACGTTCTTCACAGCCTAGGGATCAGAAGCCTTTATTAAGGTATCTGACTCTGGAAATATGGGCCCCCACATTGGTATGATACAACTCCATGTATCATCCATCGCTCATGGTGGTGCTACTAAACTGTCCCCTTCCCAGAGCTGCTCAGTCTTCAACCCATATCCATTAGCCTATCCTTTAGCCCAAGTTCATATTATGAGTAGTAATATTGAAAATTATTTTTATCATCCTTCAGACAAAATACCTACTTTCCATTTACAGATTTTTTCTTTTTTTCCCAATAAAAAATACATTTTCTACAAAGACAGAAATTTTCCCACAGCAGTTTTCCACTCAAAAACCATAGGCAGGCAATTTCTGAAGAACTGTTCTTAAATGACAGAAGAAATCCAATGTGGTTTTCTTACCTTGCTAAAAGAATCACGAACCCATCTTTTCTTTTGTCAACTTTTATTTACACAATTCAGCATTAGAACCTGGATTTTGAACACTTGAAAATGTAATTGAGTTTCCTCAGCAGAGATGAAATCACTGAAGCACTCTGTTCATTGTATAAATAACATTGGAGCAAATCAATCCTGAACTAAGCACCAGTAACTATCGTTAAGATTTAGGTAGATCTTTTACAAAGTGTCACACTTCAGGAATTAGTAGTTAAAAACACTGTTTATATTTCAAGACAAAATACAGAGCAGGAATTAATCTCTATCCATATTCTTATCCATTTAAGTGAGTGATGACAGGTACTATATAAACATCAACATGTGTGATAAACTGAGTTGGTTTTAATTCAGTGATCTGACTGAAGCAGTAATTGTGCTGAAAGGTATTTTGAGAATCAGACAAATGTAGTCAGTTGCCTGACTGGAATAGGTCTCGCTTACCATTTGGTGACTACAGTTTGCTCCTGACTGACCACGTGTGCTGTTTAGCGATGAGCACAAGCAGCTGTTTGAGCCGTGCCACTCAGTCAAGGTCCAGGTGTCTCCTGCCCTAAGATATCACAAACTATGACTTATTAGTCAAAGGAGCTTTGTTTCAGCAGATTGCACCGCCATGGCAGCTAAATCCCACTCGTGAATGAAAACATTCACTAAGTTCCTCGTGTCAGGTATTTTTCCCTCCGTTACATGTCCCATGCTAATTATAGAATTATCTGAAGGGCTAAGTGATAATGACTGTAAAACACAGTTCAGTGTTGCAATTACATTTCCTCTTTCTATCCTGTGAGGCTAAAGATTAACTGATTTCATCCTAACATGCCAGTTTTTTGATAACTTCATAATGTTTCCTAATCTCTGACTAACTTCCAACTGAGGAGTTAACTACTGTAAAATAGGTCACACAAAATCATCTTGATGAACTTCTTTTCAGCAAAAGCAGTAAGTGAGAAAGACAGGGAAACAGCATACAGAAACAACTCGTTTTACTGTCATTCATRTGGATACCGGACTAAGTTCTGGACTAGTTTTGATTATAGGAACACTTTACAACATTTTTCATGACTTCTAACATATTTCAATGTTTTAATATTTCAAAAGTTCCATGCTAACATTTTTGGAATTAAATGTTTCATTTTCATTTGAAAACATTTTACCAAGGGGAAAAAAAAGTTATATAAGAAATATTTTAAAATATAAAGGGTCAATATCTAAATGAAACCCAAATGCTTTTTTCTTTGATAATTTGCAAAACATATCCACATTTAGGTTGTGTCAGATTTAGGACACTTGCTTTCAGCATTTTGATATTTTCAGAATAAGAATATTGATTTCTGAGCAGGAAGTTGGCACCTGGATTTTAGGAGCCAATGATGCATACAAGCCAACTGTGGGGTGCTCTTCACACTCATTTCATTACTAAATTCTTCCCAGTACCACTGAGCAGGCAGTATCCAATAAAGAGGATTTTTTTCTATTTTTCCTCCTTGGAACTGTTAAGGATCCAAGGAGGAAAACAGCTCTGCTACCTTCCCCTGGCTGCTGCAGTATCATTGATGGAGGAGCTCTGAGGCAGCTCCCTGTGCTGGGCTGCTCTGCAAGTCTGCTGCTCTTCCAAAGAATCAGACCGACTGCATGTTGTAGACACTCACTCTGGGAACGTGCGTTTTGGCCCAATTCTTCCCGTGGATTTTGTCCCAATTCCAGGCGAATTAGACAGCCCCACTGTGCCTGCATTGATTACCCCATTGTTCTGCTCAGCGGCAGTCAGTCTGATGCCTCAGGGAAACGTTAGAATTGTGGTGCGAGTCCTGTAAGCTGTTCAGAGCATGAAAAGTAAATCTGACCTGTCCCAAAAGAATTGGACTTAGTGCAAAGTAGCTGGTGCATGTGCATATATTTCTGTCCTTAGATTATTTGGGTCCATCCTTTGCTGTGTGAGATGTGGAGCAGGGATGCAGACCCAATGCAAAGAGAGGGGAACTCTGGAGGATGCAGCTGAAATGGTACGTGAGTTCAATGAATGAAATCACGCAACTATGGATGGCGGTGGCAATTAAGTAAAAGGGAGGGCAGAAAACATTATTGCAAGCCCTGTACTGAGAAGAAACATATATTCTTAGCAAACTAACAATAGCATTGCCTTGCACTGCAGCATCCTGATTAATTCTGTCAGCCTGTCCCTGATAAAATGGGACCCAACATCCAAGAGTTACTTGTGCCTGTGTTTTGCAGTATTGACTAAACTAGCTTTGACAAACATTCATTAATCCCATAACTGCCTTCCATGACAGATCAGAGCATGCCCTGATTTGACTTACATTTGCTGTTGAAGATCACACACTGAGTCAGACACAAGTGGAATCCAGGAATCCTGCCTCTGTCTCCCACGTTACCCACCCAGGACTCTAGCTGGCAACTGATTTCATCAATCATTTCAGTATTCAGGGGGTGCCAGTCACCAGACTGCAGGACCCAGGAGGCATAGTTACCTCAGTACTTAAGAAAACGGGAAGAACTGCATTCCCTGCGCACGGCTGTGGGTAACTGTGCACACATGTAGACTTCTTAAAGAAACTCCTCCTCACCACACTACAACTTCAGTCCTAAACAAAGGAGAAAGCCAGCTCTCCCCTGCACTGGGCATGGCTTGTTTCCTTGGTAAAATCTGTAGAGGTATTCCAGTAAATCCATTTAGAGAGAACTCTGCATTTTCAGGACTTGCCCAATACAGCTTAGCCCAGGTAGCAGCCATCACAGATAAAATGCACAGGGTGCAATTAAAGACTGTAATTTTATTCAGATACACTGGAGACTTGAAACAAAGTTGGGCAGGTAATCTTAATCATGGCATTTGCTATCTGCTCTGTGCTTGACCTTGTAACCTAAGTAATTTTCTCTTAATGTAATTTTGTGTGTGTGGTGGCACTACATGCACTCCTGAAAGACCGTATAGCCGCCTTCATCTGCCACAGACTTTCTGTAAGTAACTGGCAAATATTTGTATACAGCTAAATGAAGTCCCTCCAGTAGTCTGGATGAGGAATGTGCGTACTCTCAGGCCTGCGAATGTTCTTGGTGTTAGTCAATGCACTAACCTTTGGCCTCGAATGACACAACTTCTGCCAGTGGCTTGCTGGCATTTGTGTCTGTCTGCATTTGACGGAAGGCCTGAAGTCTGGCTGTCTGTCTTTCTGTCCCTACTCTTTTTATAAAGCTGCCTACCATAGAGGTTCTAAGCACCTTCCAAGATAATTGAAATACACAGAAATTAAGATAATACAGTACCTGAACATACAAAATTCCCAAGTTCAATAGTGACTATGCCTGTGTCAGGATTGTAAGATTTGGTCATACATGTTGATTATTAACAGGGGTCTTAATTTCTAGATTGCTTTAAATAGTCATGTTGATTTTCTAAAGCCCAAGATTTAGCTATTTTGCACAATCAAACACTTGATGACCTCCTGCAAGCAAAGATTTTATCAGCTGTCTACCCTCTGTGTTTGCAAAGTCTTAAGGATAAATTCCATCTTGCAGAATATGTAAAACTGCCTTCAGTCACCTTAAAATAGACAGTGGTTCTACCAGACAGATATGAAAACCAGCATATCAGTTGGACATTGTGGGGTTATTACCAATGCATCATTGTTTTTAATTGATTAATCAGATAAGGAAGGTTAGGGGTAGTTTTATAACAAATGGTAATTTTCTTCCTCTCTCATATGGGTATGCTATAGGAAGCAATAGACCACAGAAAATGGCTACCCCCTTTGATTTTACTGCAGATCTGGCCACAGGAAATGTTGCACATTTGGATCAAGCAGGATAAACAGCAAGGGCTTCCTCTTTTGTGAAATCATCTTTAAGCAGCACCCCTCCCCAGGAAAATAGGTTTTCCACTTTACATAATGTTGCAGCAGCAGTGGTTTGCTCCTAAGTTTTTTCTGGGCAGGTTATGAACTTTATGGCTCAGACCACAGATCAGTTATTTATCATAACAGGAAAGATGAGACCAAAGATATTTCCTAACCTTCTTCTTTGCAGATCAGAGAGAAGCAAGCCAACAAACATTAACGCTTCATATTCAACTGACAAAGATTATACAGAAATATTCGCTCTTCTCTTCTAATCATATTTGGTTGAATTCATCTGTAATTTTAAACAGCAAGGAGCAAATCAACATACACAGTTTCACTCAGATCTCTTCTCCAGTGCAATATGATCAGTCTCTCAAAAGTAGACATGCAGGAACAAAAAGAATAATTTTGTTTAGAGACAAACTAAAGAAGGCAGTGGAGAAAAATCTCATATCTAGAGAAGACTCCTCCATTTGATAATCTATTACAGGTGTTCCTATGTATCCTGGCAGCATGTTAAATACATGAAAAATGTCTTTGAAATATTTCTGGAGACAAAAAGCTTTTCCTCACCTAATGCATTTGCCCCTCAAGAACTGCCCCTCAGCATCAGGGAGCCTGAAAACACTGAACTCTAGTGGCAGATCTAGCATATTTTTTATGTTGCAGGAGAAAATTAATAACTGTAGGAAAGTGTGTTCCTACTTTATAGTGCCATATGACAAGGCGCACATAGCTAGGATTGCTCAAGTTACTGTACCACAAACCTAAAGAATCGAGTATTTCATACAGGACCAGATTGCAGCACTTAACCACAGGCCTGCAGCATGCCGGTGCAGAGCTGTGCTGTTGGAGGGGGAGGTGGGACAGATACCAAACCTCTCCCAAACTAACCTACCAGGAGTGAATTCAGAGAAGTCACCAASAAGCATGCTTACAAGTAAAAGCTTTAAGAAATGAGGGATTAGTCACAAGTACCTAAACCTTTACTCCTGCTACCTTGGAGCAGCGTTAAGCCCCTCTTCAAACACTCCTCCATATTGTCACACACATCAATTGCCCCAGTTAGCGACGAATAGCTTGAGCCAGCACCTTCACTCTGCGCTTGTCAGTGAAAGTGTCAGTTCCTGTTATGCTTGCCCTGTGTCTAGGTAGCATTTTGCTACCAGTCCTGGAGACTTTGGGGTCTTGCTCTCTACTTGCTCTTCTCGCACTGTGTTCAGGTGCCCTCAACCTGTGTTTTAACAGGTTGTTTCTGGCACGTTCCTCTAGGATGCTGGTCACCACAAAATTAATACAAAAGGGAAACTCTACTGCAGTCCTTCACAACTCAGGAGATTGCCTTGGGAAGATCTTTCCTACCCATCTTGAGTGAGGGAAATGCATTCAGACAGGCACACAGGGGAGGTGAACGTCATTGATTACATTACAGAAGACACGCCTGACCAAGGGCTGCTTGAAATCATGAGGCCCTAGCACTGGCTTCAGTAAACCTTGGATCAGATTCCGAATGAATTATTTTTGTTTCCTTTTGACATCAGTTGGACACTTCCTATTTCACATGAGTCTGAACACCCAAACAGGACTCAGCAGGTTGGAACTGCAAGCCATACAAAGAAATCCTGCAAGCCTGAATTTGCCGAGGCTTGCCTCAAACAGAAACGTGGGTGATCTACAGCTTATGGGGCGTAAACCACAGGCTGCTGGCTGAAAAGCACATACTGCCATTTCTCCATCCCTGTGCATTAGCCAACACACGTAAGAACAGAGATATTGAAACGCTATCTTGACTTTAACTCAATTCAACACAATGCCCAACTCAACAAAAGATTCCCAACTGCTTCCTTGCTGGAAACAACATAAAGAGAATATATGCAATTAGCACTTTAAAAAAACTTTGAGTAGCTCCCAGCAGACTTACAGTGTATCTCAAGTAAGATTAACACTTCCAGATTGAGAAGTATGGTCTTTATCAGCCTGCCACTAAACTTTGTGCCTTGTTCCTGCAGCCAAAGCTAGTCATAAAGGCTGTGGCCATCCTACTGTGTTTAGAAAATCCTTTGTAATTAAAATAAATAGATAGATAGATAGATAGATAGATGATAGATAGATAGACAGATAGATAGATAGATAGATGGACAGCGATTAAATTTAAACTCATTTGTTCTTGAAATTACTGAATTTCCTCTGAACACAAGTCTGGCTGATATTATGCAAATATCTGAAATCTACTCAGTTTAATTCTTTAAAAGGAATTCTACTTTGTCTGGTAAAGAAAACTTGACTGCTGCCCTTTTTGAATCAAGACCCTTCTGTTTAAGCAGAAATGTCATTTATAATAAATACAGTATTGGTGGAAGAAAGACAAATCTATTGTCTGAGAAGAACAAGCTATTTAAATTCCACAATGATGGAGAAATTGAAGGGAAAGAGGTGGCTGAGGGGCTTTGTGAGTCGCACAATGCCTCGAGCACTCACAACAAGTCTAGAAAATAATAGTGATCTGCTTAGGGGTTGTGTCTGTTTCAAACAATGATGACAACTCTTCCAGTCTCATTTTAGTACTGTTGCTGTTATGGAAACTTTCCCTGTCCTGATCAGCTCGATTATGTGTCTCTACGACACTAATGAATCACAGCTGACACTTCCGGGGCTCAGCCTCTTTTGAAGACATTTGCTTCCTTTGTAAGTTCTTTGGTCAAGTTTAAAATCTTATTTTCAGAGGCTGAATGAATAGTATGAAGGGAGTTTTGAGGATTAATTGAGAAACACATGAAAACAGCAACGACTGTTACAGTACTGGTACTTCTACCACTGATATCTTTCTAAATAATGTCCTTAAATTTTTGAGAGGTACTCAGATGTAGACAAAAAGAAAATAAATACAAATAAATAAAATAAATTCAGATTCCCCTCTCTAATCTCTTGAGTACCTGTTGTCTGCTTTGCTGGGACTAAGCTCCATGGAGTAGGGAATGCTCGTACCTCTCCTGATGAAAATTTGCTACAGGTACTCATAAGGGCTCAGGGCAAGAAGTATTTCTTCTGGCAGTTTGGAACTCTCTTAGGCACTTGATCATTTAAATCACTTTTGCATACAAGACTCACACTCCCAAGGATTAGATCCACAAAAGACCATTGTAAATGCTGACTTTTAAGAGGCCAACCTGCAACTCTGAGTACAGCTCCCTGTACAATGCCTCTAGAGACACAGACACCAAGGAAGGACAAGTGTGCAGGGAAACCAACCATCTAAATTAGCCTATAGTAAATGCCAAGAAGAAAGACATATCTTTGACCCTAACCATGTTGCATGCTTTCCTCTGGACTGCAAAGACACAGTGCTCACTACCCACATCCTTGACTGCAGGTTGGTACTGTAATGACACCAACCCTTTCTTCCAAACCTGGCAGGGGCAGCATCTGTTTTTCCCTTCACTAGCTCAGTGGTTACAGCACTTGTCCAAGATGTAGGAGGCTGGAGTCACTTCCTTCTTCTGCCTGAAGAGAGTTGTCCCTATGGGTGCGCCCATCACCCACTTCCCAGCTAACTGAGGGAGCCCAGGAGAGCCTGCTGTGAGCTCAGGAGCAAAGCTGGTGGTCTTGAGTGCGGGGTGTTGCACATGCTCTAGAAGAGATGCTGCCAGAGCCAGCACAGCCAGTTCTCTCCCCCCCTTTCCTCTGGGGTGTCCTTTCAGCTGAGAGCTTCATAAGAAACGGCAGCGTGCCTGTGTCAGGTAACACAGCAATACTGGGGGACTCGTTAGAGCTCTCACCTCTGCTAGCTAAAATAAGGATACTTACAGCTCCCAATACACCTTCCTGGCTGAAACGGCAGTGAGTTGGTGGTGCCAAGGGTGGATCATGCACTACAAAGAGATGGGACAGGATGGGATGGGATGGGAAAGCAGGGCAAGCAGTATGCACAGCAGAGGGGCAGCTCTGTGCAGTTCAAGTTTGACTGTAGCTCACTAATATACAACCCATTTCTGACTCTTAATGAGGGTGAAAATTCTCTTTCAGCATTTTTACAATTATTAGGCCTCCAGGAGTTTTTACTGGAAATCACTGACAAGCTCCTGTCACAAGTATAGATAACTCAGTGTTCGATGGCAAAGTTTGGCTGACAGTTTTATTACACTCCTGAGCCAAACAATCAACTGCATTTAAGACCAGATGACTCTCCTGTTGTACATCCATATATGCTTTACAGTACAGCTGTAAACAATAGTGAAAGCCTCTACAGGAAATTAGATTTGCAGATTTCAACTTTTAGAGGTTGGGAAAATTAATTTGATTATTTAGTGCTGACCTGTCACTGATGCATTTTGCATTATATATTCCCAGGGACCTATCCAAAGTGAGACACACAATGTGAGTTTCAAAGTCCCATTGTCACCCTAATGTTAATTTTACTCACTTTGAAACCTACTTCTAGCAAATCACCAAACATTCAGTTATGGTTTTCATGAGCTCGAATGCCAAGAAAATACACTTATTCACTAGCCTAATCATACAACGCAATGACAGAAAGGGCACAACCAACATGAACTTCTTCCCAGTAGAACTATATGCTGTGAGCATTTTTATTAGTAGCACTTACCCACCAGATGAAGCTGTCCCCATAACTCAGCCTGAGTAACTCCTTCCTTCTCAGCATTTTGGAATGTATTTTCTATTTCAATTAGTTTCTTCTTATTTGAACTCTAATGGGGTGCAACCCAGTGGCCTCTCCAAGGCATGCTGGCTGTCCAGCTTTGTTACTTCACGCAAAGGCCTTTTATTTTCTCTCTTAAGGTTATTAGTTTGGATGGGCATGTAAAGGGAAAAAGTAATATATATGAGGATTGAAAGTGAAAATCAGACACGCTTTTTAAAACCTATTCTCACACAATCTGTACTAGCGATGGCATGCATATAGCAGTAGTAGACATCCTGTCTTGTACTTTTACTTTGTATTCATCTACACACAAACTTGCACCAGGTCAGTTAAACCAGCGAAAGCTTTGATTTAAAAGCAGAATTTGTGCCTTAGCTAAGGCCCATTCTGATTAGGCCCATTAGCTGATTCAGGCTAGCCCCAGAAGACGCTGCTTCAAAAGATGCTGCAGGCAGCATTTTATACTAAATTAACAATAAAGTTACGTTTCATTTCCAAATCAGTTTCAACTGTGAATTCTGTATTTTCCACTTATTTTCACAAAATTCCAGTATTTCCTAGATAAAGTGAGCTCCACATAACAGGAGCCTGTCTCCTTGCCTCTCTAAAAGCTAAATTGTAAATTGGCCATATGGCCTTCGCCACTCTAGAAAAATGACAGTGAAGATTTGAAGATTGTCTTGGGGCTAAAGAAGTCTTCTGCTAGACTTGGCTTTATGCTGTCCTTCACTGACCACCTGCATCCCCAGGACATCACATAAGAAAAGCAAAAGAGCAAGTAAGACCCAATAGGGTTTTAGTGAACAGCAATTGAAGACCATTAGGCAGCAAGGACAGACCAGTGGTTGAATACTGATTTCAAAGTAGTTAAATTGTATATTATTCGATATARATTTTAATAAAGTACAGTGTTTACAGCATGAGTGAGGTACTAATTGCTTCACAACAAAGAAGTAAGGCAAACAAATAAGACACAGAATTTAATTCCGTATTCTAAAACTGCAATTCAGATTTATCCCAAAGTGAGAGCCAGTCCACAGATCAGACTAAGAAACAGTAAAGGGAACAAAAGCCATCCAACAAAGGCACTAATGACAACCCACAGCACATAGGAAGAGATGTCATGTAGTACTTATGCACATAAGAAATAGTTTTCTAGCTTTAACAGTGAATTACAGAACTTTAACAAGCAAGTTCAGACCACAAAAAAAAAAAAAACAAACTAATGCAAAATGCTATTGGTGAACTGCTTTGCTAACCAAAGTGACTAGAAGTTACCTACTTTCTCATATAACCACTGCCTTAAGTCTTTGAGAAGTAGCTCCAGGAGAACAAATATTCCCATTTAAAAAAAAAWCAGTTTGAAAATTGATCATCCATGGATCCTGAAAGATCTGTGGCATTTTGGATGCAACCTTAAGAGATCAATGTTGAATTACCTCCTATCTAGGGAAAAAGGAAAACAGAGGCACTGGGAAAGATACAGCAAAGACAGGGGAAAAGAAAACTTGGTAAACTTCAAAACTCTGCAAGTGTAACTACTCCTTGCTAGAAAGACTATTCTGCAGGTGTTAACTGCACACTTGTTTAGAGACAAAGCAAAGTTTTTAAAATAAAAGAGGTAGAAGTTTGCATCACTTCTCAGGTAGCAATGTAACAGTGCTATTTTGGTGCTCCCCATACTGCCGATTCAGCCAGTCCTGTAAGCTGGTCCCCATCGACTGTTGCTGGCATGATCACAGCATTATTTTTAGTGCAGCAGGCGGAAGGAAGACAGGCAGGTAGCCAGCAGAAGAGGTCTGATGGAAGGATTTAAGTTTTAAAATAAAGCAGTACATGCTGTTTTAAAAGCTGAAAGGGAGAACAAGTAAGATTTGAGAATGGTGGGAAAAAGAGAGAAAGAAAATTACTGCCCTTCTGTTGGTGTTCTTGGGAATACTTCACTTGTTCTACGTAACTAATGTGCAACCCAAGGTGTGGACTGAAGGCAAAGCTATTCTCACTCCATCAGTGAGATCGCATCATCACCTTGAAAACAGACCAGAATTCCTTCCCAGGAAACATGCACTGGGATTTATTAATTCTCTCCCAAACTGAGATTATGATGATGAAGTTTACATGGGTTAAACTGGCAAGAACATAATTTCTCATCTTCAAGAACACAGGAGAGCTGTAAAGTGGGGATTTGTATGGAAAATTCAGCTGCGGTGGAACATGTGAAATTGTGCATATCCACTATCCCTGCGAGGACTGAAAACAGCCAAAGATTGGCAGACAGTGAAGACAAAGTAGAGCAAATTCACACCTTGTGTCGTTCCGAAACTCCAGCATCACACAGAGCAGCCTGTGGAAATAGCCATATGGGAAGTTTGGCTTCAGCAAAGTGATGCCCTTATGAAAGAAGTGACACTCACAACCTCGGAGCTGTGACAGGCTGCAGGTGCACTCCCAGAGTCACCCTGCCTCTTCCCCTCCTGGGCCAGAGACAGTTCCAGTGCCTGTCCTCCCGGCTTCAGACCTACCCATGCACATGCTTTGCCACAGCCCTTCACAGGCTGTGCGGGCCGCAAGGATCTGCAGAATCAGGGAGGCACTTGGTGCAACACCCTGTTACTGATGGGAAGAAAAATCCTCCATGTTTTTGCAGCATTGCAGGTAGGCTAATCATTTCAGACAGGAGCCAAGACACTTGTCTACTGCTTCACAGTGCCATATACAGGGGTTTCATTTTCTTCTCTTTAGCTCACTTGGGCCAGGGTCAGCCAAAGTACAGCCTGCAGCTGCTCCCTTCTTTGATTATTGATGAGGATTAGGATTTATTTTTTATATACAGCTCTGTAGGTGTGCAAGACATTTCACACAAATATACAAGGACAGGGCTCTGAAGAGTTTATACAGCCCAAACAAGTCGCAGCACAGCTAGTGAAGACACACATATGATTAAAGGATTATTGATGTAAGCTCCATGTGTATCTTATTAGGTGGACAAAATGTAGGTTGCTTTATATGGCCTTTTTCTGAAGGTAAAGGGTCATTTTTATGCGTGACACTTTAACCTTTTGTTATAGCAACCTGCTGTTTCAAAGCCTAGCTCACAGGACTCCCACATCCAAGCTTGGTGAGGTGATTTGCTTCAAAAATAGCTTATGAAAAAGTTTAATTCAGATTACTGCTTGGGAAATAAACATTATTGGATAAAGGGCAGAAGATGGCCCTTTACTCTTGCTCCAGAACAAAGCCTGTGTTTCTTCAGCTTTGCCTGCAGGACTTAGTAACTAGCTGCAAGAATGTGGGGCTACTTTCCCAAGCTTTCTAAGTCCTTTATTCTCCCAGGAGTAGTCCCAGGGGTTGGGCAAAGGGAATGATAGGATTTGCCCCAAAACACAGAGAAATAGTGCCCTTGCACTTAAAAAAAAAAAAAAAAAAAAAAAGCTGTAGTATGCTTTCTTCTGTTGTGTTACCTCTCTGCTGCTGGCACCTCATTTAGGGTTACAGCTACATCCCAGCGCCTTTCTGTGGCTCACAGTGGGTATCCACAGTTGCCCCATTTCTCACTGTGTTTCTTTCCTTCCACTCCCAGTGATTAGAGTCTAGAGGCAGCCTCACACTGTGCATCCTCACACCATCCTCCATGCACCTGAACATGGGAAGACCTTCTGTAAACTTTTAAATAAGTTTTTGCCTCACGTGACACAGCATCTAAACCAAAATATGAATAAAGGGATCGTTCTCTTCATGCTTCAACAATGTGAATGAGTTTTAAATGGCAATGTTTTGTCTAGTTCTTATGTAAGCCAATTGCAATATTCTTTGAGTAGGTGTGTGTTGAAATGGGGTAAGATCAGCATGTTATATAGCTATTCAAACACATAGTCCAACAGACGTCCTGAAGAGGGAATGTCAGAGGCACCACAGCTCTGATTTCAGCTGCACCACGTAGGTGCTGCATGGCAGATAACTGAGGCTCATATTTATGATTCTCCCCTAGCTTAGGGGGCTCAGGCTAAGAGATACAAAGCCCTGTTTTCAGAGTTGGTAGGCAATGCTAGCTGAGAACAAAGCTCTGGAAAACAAGCTTAACACGTCCTGTGTGTCCTCACAGACACTAAGAAGTAGTTGTCACTTTCTAAAGCTCTACCCTGAACTGTCCCCAGTATGTACCAGTACATACCCCAGTATGTAAAAGGAGGACAATAAGTTTAAGCCTCTAATATGTGTTTCCAAGGACTTTAAGGGGCTTTGGGGATGAGCATGCTGTCAAAGCAAAATTTATGCTGAAGATGAAAAAAACATGTAAGGTTCAATAATGACCACTTCTGCTGATCACTGGAGCATGATTGCAGCTGACTGCAAGAAGACTTGAATGATGGAGACTAATACAAACCCTCATCGAGATAATCCTCAGGACTCTGAGTGAGATGTGCCAAGGCCAGAGGCTAACAATAAGCAGAAGAATCAACACAGGAATACTGAGAACTAACTTGGCATACTTGAGACCCATTGAACAAGCAATGCTTACCATCAAAGACCTCTAACATTACTGAGGAAATTTATTTGGAACCAGTTATCCAAGGGGTCTCAGATTTGACAACATAGCATAGCATTATATTAAGCCAACATGAAGCAATAGATATCCAAGAGGATAGCTGTATCTAAAGAATACAACTGGCAAGACTGGACTTACAGCCTTCCACAGTGCTATCACTGCAAGATATGCAGTGCTGTCCGTGATGTTTCAGCAAAACAATTCCTGACTCCTGGAGCCTTCGAGTCAGCAATATTTATTGGAAAGGATGCAAAAACAGATGCCTTGAGTCGAAGCAAATCTACAAACCAGCCTTTCAGCTAGTGAAAAAGGGCACTGATTAATGAGCTGGCATACACAGGCAAGCTTTTTATTCCATCAACTTTACAGGTTGGCTAAAAGCCCCCAAAATTTTGCAAATCATGATTGCTCCTAGGGGACTATCTCTGTCTGGTTAGTTTATTTGTTTGTATGTACATTCGGTAACTAAGGTCAAAAGTTTTATAGCAGCAACTGTCTCTGAACTGTTACTTGGTTTGATTTTTCATCTATGGCACTGAGACTTTTATGCAATATTGTTAATAATAGAAATGCACTTTGTTTTAGTTTTAACTAATTATAGATTTGCCTGATGCAGTATTTCATGTGCATGGGTAAAAGGTAATTGTTATAGGCTTATGAAATCTAAAGATTAAATTCTGCCTTTAATTACATAGATTTCACTGGTGCTGCAGAGGATTCAATGATGTCAGAATTCATCCGCAATAATGGTTTAGCCATAGGATTAGGCAAAATACCCATTACTTGATGTCAAGTCACAGCAGCGCAAACATACTCTATAACCTTTAGAAATGACTGCCTGGAACTGAGCTGAATAAGCTGAGTTTGCACAAAGACGACTGATTCCAAGCTGCAAAATTCACATCACTAAATTTGATCAGTGCAAGTACTGTGCAACCCAGCATCCACCCCTGGAATTACAAATTCAAAGCCATTCTTATTCCACACAATTTCAAGCTCCCTACATGGCGTTTGAGACAACTTGCACAAAAGAGTTCTGTTCATGTAAGTTTTAAAGAAATGTCCAATCATGACATTTCAGCCTCCTCTGATTTTCTAAAGCAAGTGTTTGTAAGCCAATAAAATTATTTTATATTATCATTCACTTTAGACTTAGTATGCATCCACAGGGCAAACACTGTCTATGAAATCCAGGAACAGACATGATACCATCTATTTAGGTGTCCCTTCCTTTACAAATACTTAATAGAAGCAGCAAAAGTCTGACAATTTGGTCTGTCCACTTGATCTCTTGTAGCAAATGTTCACAAATAACCCTAAGAAATAATATCTGCAGAAAGTGGGAGTTTCATGAACATAAAAATAGCTAAACTCACGTGCAAGTGATTTGCAGTTAACGATATTGCAGACTTCCTGATGTGTAGCTTTATTTAAAATTTCCATCGATAAGCTGAGAGGGAGGAAAGTAGTCTGAAACAGTGAAGAAAACAGACTTTTTAATCTTTAATATAAACTGCAGAAAGAAACAACACCACAAGCACCTACAACAAAGGGCCCCTCTGGGCATGATGCCATCATCACCACTGCTTTCCATTATCAGTGTACATTTGCAAGAATTATGATGTTCAGGTTCCATTTTGAACTCCCGTTCATCAGAGTGTATAAACTTGTCCTTTTTCATTTTCTTCAAACTGAAATTTGGCAGAGGAGTGCTGGTGGGTGGGGAGTTTTTGGAAAGATTATTATTTTTAAAATTTGGTCTTTTCAAACTGTTCTAAATACAGCAGTGGGGAATATGCCCTGAGGAGCAATGCTGTTGCATGTCTCTCAAGGGAGGGGTATTGACAATTAGATATTGTCAGTCTCTTATTCAGTGCGAGAGGAAAACAAGCATTCACATTTCAGGCTAACTCATGGAAGGCCTCTGGCCCAGCAGAAATGATGAGTTCAGGGTGATGCTGTGGGGCCAGGAGGCCGGGAAGCTGTCCATCAAGGGTTCCCAAGGGTGGTCTGTAGTCCTCTTGCAACACACAGAGCTTTTGTATGTGGCCTGAACAGGATCTGGGGGTTGTGGCTGTCCTCCACAGAACCAGCTGATTGTCAAGGCTGTAGCAACCATAGGGTCTCCTCCAGCAGCTCTGGGATGGGGTGAATGTCTGGGCACTCAGGATCTGTCAGCCATTGAAAGCCTGGACTAGCCTGCCCCTCTGGAGCAGTCAGGCATTTTGGCAAGTCTCACAGCTATGTATTTCAGACCCCTAGCTATTTCTCCAACCCTTCCCATTACTCCAAATGACAGCAAGAATCCTCTGCAAGAGCTGGCCCAGGAGTGCAATATTTCCAGAATCAAGATGAATTTCTGCTTTCAAGAGCAGCGGAAGCAGCACATAGCCCAACTCACGGTGTTAGAGTTGAGCACAGATGGGGATAGCAAATTCCCACTCCAACCAGGGGCCAAAGTGATGGACAGAGACTGTCTCTAGAAGATGTGCTCCAGAGGGAAAACTAGAAGTTAAATCTGAAGGAGGAAGAGGGGGATAAGGAGCGATAACCAACAATAGAGTTGAGGCAGTCTAAACACCAATTTGCAACAATAATCCCCTGTTAGATTTTTTCTGAAAGTGCTATAATGCCCACAGCTACCTGTCCTCACATACCAGCACATTACCTGCCTCATTCACCACAGAATCCCCAAAGCCCCAAACACAGTCTGCTTAGAAGGAGCTCAGGAATGTGGTCTAGAAACAACAACCTTCCGTTCACTTGCATGGATCCCAACTCATGTGCAAATCGTGTTTCCTCACTTTTTCTCATTTTATGCCTGCCTGCACCATAGTCCCCAGAAGGATGCCATAGATAATGAGAAAAGCATCGTGAAAGTGTTTACCAGGGGACTAACACAGGGCAAAATGTGCTGCTGTGCTGAATGCACTTAGTTACATGCTGCAAGATTTCTGCATTGCCTGGACATTGCAGGGTGGTACAATGGCCTTAATTACTTTGGCCTAATGGAAATGTTCCAGGCCAACTGGAAAAAAATGGCCTCTGAATCAGGCCCTTATCCCTTAGTTTCCACACTTGCCTGCTTGCAAAACCCCAAAGTGTTCATTCAGCTCCAGTCTGGAAAGATACCAGAGACCTAGAGCTAACCACAAAAGTGAGGGGTTTGAAATTCAGGACAGAAATTTTGAAAAACTTCTTCACTTCTAATGTTTTTAAAGAATAATGTATAAATGGATCTTTCTGTACATTTGTGCTGATTTGGGTTGGATTATGGGGGAATTCCTAATGCACGCTATTTGCTGTACTCCGTAAGGTGCCTTCCATCCATCCTGCTCTAAAAAAAGATTCAAATCATGCACAAATTGAAATGTTGGCAGCTGATCCTTTCAGCCCTGAGAAAAAATGACCATCTTCACACCTGCTAGTATCTCTGGATTCAGCGGGTTTGCTCATTTGCACTTGCAAGACTGATTTATTTGTGTACCATTTCATAGTACATTTAATTTATCAGCTACATGGCAAATATGGTATAATTACCTAACAAGAATACATAAAAAAGTAGGATATGACATGCAGCTGTATCTGTACTTCCTCCTGTGCTTCTTAGAAACTAATGCAATTACAAAGCCATTTTGATGAAGACACTTTTGCTGACTCCTTCACATAAGAGAAGTTACTGGCAGGGTCTTATCTCCTCCATCAGAAGAGAGTTCCTGGAAACAGGACAGTCCGTGTCTAGAGATAACACATCGTGGAATCTTCTGCACCTGCTGGGCTGCAGCATCCGCCCTCTTGGTCACATGTAAGTTATGGTGATAAGAGATAG
The DNA here is from genome assembly GCA_030449065.1 of Oceanodroma leucorhoa. Taxonomy (NCBI): domain Eukaryota; kingdom Metazoa; phylum Chordata; class Aves; order Procellariiformes; genus Oceanodroma; species Oceanodroma leucorhoa. The sequence continues at coordinate 9,603,226 of JASVER010000007.1, read as the reverse complement.
TCATTTCTGTCCCTGCGCAGATCAACACACTCCGTCCCAGAGAACAGAAGTGGTAGCAGTGGCGGTTTCCATCGGCTCAAACAGCATGAAACCCTTTAAGAGCCTGCTTTGGAGCTAGATGCTTTTCAGTCACTTGCCTTGGAAATGTGTTCATATAAGCCCCATGAGGAGGAGGTAACCTGCCCGTTTCTGGAAGTGTACTTCCAATATGCAAAACAAACAGTACCTACAACGTACAGCTGTTACCCTGAGAAGACAGCTTCTATGCTGGGGCCAGGAGCTAATTAGTGACAATCATTCCTATTTCAAATTACTGACAACCATTCACTGTATTACATTTTATTGGAAACCAGCACTAGACATGATTTATTTTACAATATCCAGAGACGAGCTGTTTTAATCCTGGGAAAAAATGTACCTTTTATGTCCCTTCCAGCTGCCCATCTCTCCTTCCCTATTTCCAGCACACAGATGGCAGAAGTCTTTCACAGTGGCTGCTTGGATCACCAAACCTTAGCTGAAGAAATCAGTGCTTTTAGTATATAATTGTCCAGGATGGTAACTGTCACAAAATGTCCAGGATGGTAACTGTCACATAAAACATGCCACAATACAGATGAAGACACAGCTCGTCATCAGTTGCCCTTAACCACCCTACTTCACTTGAATTACAATGAACTCAGTACCCCTGCCCTGAAGAACTTGCAGATCAAGCCCAATGATACAGTGCCCACTATAAGCTCAGCTTACAACCTGACCAAAAGATAGGTGGCAAACAGGAGACATGAGCCAAGCAGATAGAGTTTTGCATAGCTGCTTCCTAGTCACATGTCAGCATCCAACATGACACTCAGAAGAGGGCTGATTTAAAAATTAATTTTAAAAAGGTAGGGAAATTGTGTGATGATTTCTTTAAATCTGGGCAAAAAGAAATCACTCCCTGAATTATAATTTTGTTCAGCTCCGAGGGCTGCCACCCTGCTGTCTTAGCTATGTGGAAAGTCAGGGCGCTCCTTCTGTTCTAACATTTATTTTCTGCATCCTTGTTTTATTTTTAACAGCTTACAACAGAAAGAAACGCGTTATCGCATGACTGTCTAAAGCAAATAGTACATTGTGGTTTTGGGCTTGGACACTTGAATGTGTAACTTCCCAGCAACAAGTACTGTTCTCTCTGTAGGGCACTTCTGGTAACTCATCTCTCCTAGTGAGAAGTAAGGAAAACTGTCACCTAGCAAGCGAAACAGCTATTTCTTACAGCCCTCCCAGTTGAGAAAAAGCAGAAAAATGACAACAGACTGCAATKATTGTACAAGACATAATGCTGCACAAAAGCAGCAGGCCTTACTGATTAACACCAGCACTGGGCCTTGGACAACTGGGATATGGTCCTGACCTGCTAGAGGCTACTGTGCTTCCCCGGCCAAGTCATTTCACTTTTCTGCACTTCGATTTCCCAGTCTGTGAAAACGAGTGTGCTGTGGTTTATTTTTAAGCATTTCAGCAACTGACATACTGTACCTCAAACTCCTTAAATGGTTACATCATTTTCACTGCTATGAAAAGTTCACTAAAACAGCATTTCAAAATCCCTCTCTATGTATTGTACTTTCTGTTCTCAAGTCTGACTGTGGTTTGACTTCTGGCATCTAAGTTTGGGCTGCTGTGGTTGTTTGACTTCAGACGGCAATTGCTAATGAACGCAGATCTATAGATTTGAATGGGCTGCATAATCAATGGAAACATAACGAGTGCAGCTTTAAACACTGGTCTATACTTCTTTTGTGTAAGTCCTGCTTACCAGTGGCTACTCCTTTGAGAATATTAAGACCTTGTAAAAGTTAACAAGTACATTTTTCAGATGCACCATTTATTTGGACCTCTTAAGAGAGAATTCTGGACCCAGATTGATGAAGAAAATGCATGTAAAATGTTAAAAACAAAATAAAAACGTTTTTAAGAAAAACTGTACTTTCCATCCTTGTGAAAGACACCATATAGCCACATTCAGCCCTTGCATTATTTGTTGATTATTGCCAGTTTAGTCAGAAGCTAAAGAGAGATCCATTTTTGTWACCAAAAATGACTAGACCTGGCAAATTATTTTGGTGACAAGAGTATCTTCTGCATGGATTGTCCTGCCAATAGCTTGGGTTCTCTTAACTATATTTGATCTTAAATATATTGAAGTTAGAAACTCATCAAATAAACCTGGTTTCTCTCTTCTGAATTTTGCCATATTTTCTCAGTCTTCTGCTGCACCCAGCCTGTCAGCAAGCTGCGAAACTGCGATAAATGGGCTCTAGAGCAGCTGAGGCCAGCGGTCGCAGACTGCAAGGAGACATGACAGGCAAAGGGAGGAGGAAGAGATTATTGCAACACATACAGAGAGAAATATGGCCAGGATTCGATTTAGCTCAACTCTAGTGAAGTTAGCCCAGAATTACCAGAAGCTGAGAAACATCACAACTACCATGCACATACTTTAACAAGCAAAAGTCAATGGAATGTTCAGTAGGCACAATACTGAGACAGCCCCCATAGGCAGGTACGCTCACCATGCATGGGAAGAACAATTCATATCATTCTGAGAGCTGATAAAGCCACTTTGCCATGCTAATAAGGAATCTTTATACTGCAGGAGCAAAAAAATCTAATCCTTCAGCATCTGTTCACACGATTAACATCATTGATTATTCACGCGGTCTCCCGAGGAAAGACCAGATGGTTTATTCACTGGGTTTGCATCCCYGATTCTTAGCTTAAAAAATCTGGCCCTCTAGTAAATGAACTGAAGGAGTCATGCTATTAGCAATACAATAATGCTACTAGGAGGTAAGCAGTAGATTTCATCTTGTGCAACTGGATGCTGCTGGGAAGTCCAACACATTGCAAAGAGGTTACCTACTTTCCCTCAAAGAAAGCATCATGCTAATGCAGCTGAATTCACCAGAATTCAAGTCAAGCATTCGTCATTTTTCATGACCTCACTTCCCTTTCTCCTGCCTGGGACCTTTGACTTTAAATGAAGGGTCATTGGCCTGTATCCTAAAGGCAGGTTGCTCTTCAGTATCAGCAGTATAGGATAAACACCTGTTATGTGGAGCTCACTAAAACTGGGCACAACTTACTCTGTGCAAAAGCATTCCACATACGGGGGTCTATTACTTTAGCTCTAAAATCACACAAGCAGTGAGGGGCACTCAATCACTGAACACATCTTTCCTATTACTTTCAACTGTTCTGCAACTGAGCAGTTGTCTTGCTGCACCAGCTGTGGTGCAGCTTATCTTTCAGCACTATTTCCTACTCTAGCCTTCATCACTGCATCTCAAGTCATGATTTTCTCTACTGTAATTGATGTAATTCTACCATTGTTTAACATGCTGATTTCAAATGTAATCGTATCAGAACTATAGCAACAAATTTGCAGTGAAATGTGAAAATTAAGGAGCTGCAAAGAATTACTTGAAAGTATTGTGTGAAAGTAATAGCAAAAAATGGATCCTGCTGTTAATGAAATTAAAAAGCGAACATTTCAAATCTGTATTATTTCCATTATTTGCATACTTTTGTTACTGAAATCAGAACAGTGTCTTCCAGTAAAATCTGGTCAACTAAATGCCTCATATGACTTCTAAAGTGACCACGGACTGCTTCTGAGCTGCATGCACTCGCAGGAGTTCTCGTGTCCGAGGGCGGATCAGAAAAAAAGGGGAAGTGAAAATGGCTGACTGTAAAGATGGCTGCACACTGCACTTCCTTATTTATACCAAAATAAAATAGATAACATTATTAACCGTTTTAAACTTTAAATGACGCGACCCCTGAGACTAGGAGCACCGGTAGACATGCATACAAGTGCATGCACTTCATTCATGCCCATCCTGCACGCTAACCAGACATTGCACACACAYGCAAAAGGACTTTTGCATTCAATTCTTCAACCTGCACACATGCCTCCCACAGCAGGCACAGACAAGCCAGGTGCCCTTTACACAKACAGTCTGAGGCTTCCCACCATCCTGTTTACATTCAATTAATATCCCTGCCATACTTCTAGTTCCAAGCCTAGGAAAAATGGAAGCTAATAGAAGAACATACTTGTGCATTGAAAAATCCAGGCCAACATTTTCAGGTGATTTGGTATGGCTCCAGTGCTGGTGCTCAGCCTTTAACACCTGACCTAAGCCTGCTTTTGGGGCACGAGTGAGCTCGCTCATTGCAAGGTCTGGTAGGCAAATGGAAGATAAGCCACCCCAATCACTCTCCATTTCCAAGGATCTTGGAGCTCACTGGTTCTTAACAATGGCCACTACTCAGAGCCATCCTACAGGTCTAAAATTCCAGCTCCAAAAATAGAAGAATATAAGAACAGCATTGATTGAGCAATGCGTAAGTGAAACTATTTTTAAAGACAGACCGTGAGTGACTGAGAGAAATGGTGAGCTTAGAAATGATGAAGTTTTCACAGAGGAAAATCTACAGAAATTGCAGCAGAGGAGGAAAGCTTAGAACCACTGGCACCCACTGGCCTCCAAGAGGAAGAATGTTTTAGGAGAGTAGGTATTTGAAGGGTGATGTGCACTGCTCCTGACTTTGACATGGAGAGAGATCACTGTGGTGCCTAAAGCAAAAACTACAGCGGACTGAATTCTGTGCAAATCCTGAATCTCTGTGCTTTTTTTTCCTGTAGGKTAAAATATACTGACTTCATTGGAACTGCTAGGTAATGAATGAGAGTAGATCTAAACCCACAGAAGATAAATGCTGTGTTCAGAATTTTAGTCTCTGCATTTTCAATACAGATTTATGTCCTCAGTCTTTTGAATGTCAATGAATATAACACAGAGGAGCTTTAAAGAGCATGAGTTTGCTTGTTCGTGGTACACAGCCGAAGTTTGCTTCCTGCAGAGTCTGAGCAATTAATACGATCAGCCCAATCCTCTGTGGGAGGTGAGGGTCAACATGAAACATCCAATTTCCTGAAAAACAATGTTCTCCCTTTATAAAATTCTGGAAGAAAAATTCTGAAAACAATCTAGGCCATGCCATGAATCCTGCACAGGAAGAATGGCCCAAGGACTAGTTTGCCTAAGAGATACCCTGGAGTCTCAAGGACTTCTTACACATGCACCCCAGGGAACTGAGCTGTCAAAGGACAGTACCACCATGAACAGAGCTAGCAATGCAGATGTTACGTTTACTGCATCTCTCAGTACTGTCCTACAGCTGAAGATTTTTTCATGCCATTGTACGCTTACAAGAGAGAGCAACCAGCCGCTAAAAATAATGCTCACACTGAGGCACAGAATAGAAGAAAATATAAAACAATAATAATGGAAATAATGGAGAGTTTTAAGCCATGGGAAAAGCAGAACTGAATTCTTTTCGTATTCCAGAGAAGGAAAAAGGTACTTAAAATTCACCTGTTCAGCACACTTAAGGCCACATAGGCTTTCTCTTCCTGACCTTACTTAACCTCAAAGTTTTCATCATCTTGCTCAACCCTGCAATCGTCTATTGTAATATGGGGCGAAACAAACTCCTCTTCAGAGCTAAACTCATGCAGGGGAAAATTATAGCTTCATTCCTTTGGAAAAACACTAGCAGATTGTTATCTTGACACTGATTATGAACAACACTGTGAGCATGAAGGATAGGACTGAACTGTTTCCTCTACGACCTTACCATAAGCCATGCTGCACTACACAGAGTGCTACATCTAGAGGAGTCTTTAAAAAGGGACAAACAAGCACGGCTAGAGCAAGGTCAGGGCTGAAGCACAGAACCACAGCACAGCTGGGACCAAAATGCATCAACCGCTCACAAAGACACACTGGTCTAATTAAAATCAGTTTAAAGCTGATTCAGTGAGTGCTTTTAAGGCTACTTAAAATTCACCTAACATTAATTTACTGTGGCACCCAACTAGATTAAGATTCACTGATATGGGCTGTTTTAAATTAAGTGAAGAGTATCTAGGCTGGGAAAGAGAAAAGAAAAGGGTGTTACATCCATTGAACAAATCAAACTTTTGAGTTTGAGCAGGAACAAGCTATATTGAATGAGGGTCTCATGCACTCGAAGAGCTTTTGTTTCCCTTCTCAGCCAGCTTCCTCTGCCTCGCCTACTACAACATCTCTGCACAACTCAGGGTGGTCAAAGGGGGACTGGGATTTGAGAGAACAATGTCTTCTCCTATACAGCCAGGTACTCCTTTGGAGGGGGTGGGGAAAGGAAGTGTATATAGTATTCTGAGTTAGCCTTAGATTATAAACTTCCATTCAACTTTCTTAAGCTGCCTGGAAGGAGCACCTGGGGCTGCACTGCATTTGGACAGTGCCAAAAGTGGCAGATGGGGAATGGCAGAGTATGTGGGGATGATGGGGGCTGCTGGCAGGGGGTCTGGAAATGCTGACACAGGTTGCAGGACATGGGAAGGGGCATCCTACCTGTGTGTGCCTATCCTGACAATGCAGGATGAGGGAGATGGGCTCTGCACGGGGGATACTGTGTGTCCTGAGCACTCAAGGGGTACCAGGATGTTTGGAGGGCGTAAGGGCATAAGCCACTATTCAGCTGCTAAGTGGTCTCGGCAGCACCTTCTAGTCAAAGGCCAGAGAGTAAGAAAACATCACAGCTGAGAGATGTGAAATCTTGGACTTGTATCCAAGAGGGTGGTGTACTCTTGGGTGTTGGAAGGAAAGCAGCCCAAGTTTAGCTTGCCACCAGCCTCTGGACTCTCTGGTATAATCTGGTGCTGACACAGCTGGACACCCTAGACTCAAGCTGAACAGTGCTGCACAATGCACAGCAGCCATGTGCTTAAGGCAGTTGTGTGTGGGGAGGAAACAGTGAGATCCCAACATTTTCTCTGTTTGTCCTTTCTTTCCCCTCTGCCCCCAGAAATTGTGCCACTTGTGGCATGCTAGTTGTAGCAAGATAGCAGCTGGCAGTGCTGTCCCCAGACTTGTCCACTGCCACAGGGAATCTGTTTCTGAAAGCAGTCAGGACTGGAGCCTTTTGGGGGTGCTCAGAGCATGCAGAGCCTCTCCGGCATCATCAGACCATGTGCTAGAGAGCAGCAGAGTCAAGCTCCTACCCTGCACCCCTAACACCACTGTCAGACCCAGCTATCCCCATAAGCAAAGCAGCAACGCTGTGAAGAACTAAACTTGCTTGTCAAAATAGATTAAGCCTATCATTCCCCACAATACAGAATGAAAGCAGCAGTAAGTCCTCTTTGTCAAGAAATCAGCTGAAGTCAATGTAAACAGCACAAAAGCATCTGTAGCTGGCTTGTACTGCCCTTCTCTAGGAGCTCTGGCATCCTTTAAAAGGCATCTGTAGAAGGCTACTAGCAGAGCTGAGTGAATCACCTCTCTCGGGCTCTCGCCGTAAGGGCATCGAGAACCTATCCCTTTTATTCCACACCTCCCTACAAATCTCCTCTTAAGGATTAAGCTCTTTCCCAACCATTGGAAAATCCAGCTCCAGATGCCTGACCGACACGCACGGGCCCAGTCGATAGGGAGTGGAGAGGGATATCACATTTGTTTCTCAATTGATTGAAAGACCAAATGAAGCTGAGTCAGACAAATCCCTTGGTTTCCTCACACTCCACTCCCTTTGCTTTGGGGAGCTCCAACATGCTGGATGGGGAGATAACGTTTGGCAACAGCAAAGAGGAGGATGCAGGAGAAGAAATAGGGAAGTCCACCTCCCAAAAATTACTGTAAAATCTGACTCTCACAGATAGGCTGGTGAGACTGTGAGGAAGTGGAAAATCATCTCGCCAGGAAGGCTCCATTTGCTAGTCAGAGAGCAGAAAAGCTGGTCACTACCGGCGGATGTCTCCTGTTTTGTTATCTCTTCCTGCTGAGCTGCCCAATGGGAGGATGAAGATTTAGTCATCCCATGCCCTCCCCACTTCCGTGTGCTGCCTCCTTTGAAAGAACTCACTCGTTTTCAGCCCAGATATTTTATCCTGCCAGAGAGTTGGTGCAACTGGTTCCCGCAGCCCCCTGCAAGGCCACAGCAAGGGCACAGAGGGGTGTAGTCCAACACAAGCCGTGCTCTGGCAGGCCCCAATGGCCACCGGCAGCTGGTCCTGATTAGAGCAGCCCCCAAGATGCTGTAATCTCTTCTCTAATATTGCTCTAATCAGTGCTGGGGCCAGCTTGTAACCTGTCCTCAGATCAGGGAGCTATAATTAATTGGCTACGGCTCCCCATAGGATCTGGGCACAGCTCAGATCTTGGCCTTTGCAGTTTAACTTGAGGCTAACACTTATCTGAGTCTAACGTTGCTCTAATTAGTTTTTCCCCAGTGCAAACCAGGACTGTTAGTGCTGCATGTTAAATAGAAAAGATATGAGGACAAAAGTATGTGAATTACTATAAGTTTTGACTACTGTTCAGGCAAGTTTCAGCTGCCTGTTTACTTTGCTACGGTATGAAGGCCCTGCCTCAGTGAGGAACCTATAGAACTGAGGCCATACATAAATCAAACCTGAGCAATGCAGGAAAAGTACAGTATGCATTTCTTCCATAAAGGTAACAGTAAATAATCTACTAAGTTAATGGTTCACTGATGCAACTCAGTTTAAGAGGTGGAAAAAAAACTAGGGATGTTTTATCTATGACCCTTGGTTTAGGTCTGAGATACAGCTTTAACTGAAGAGCAAAGGTTAACTGTAATAGAAAATGTTGGCATTACTATAGCTTAGAAGCCATATTCTGAATTTTTTTGTCAAAATGAAGACAAACTCTTTAATTATGGCAACACAGCCATAAAAAGTTGATTGCAGAGAACTATTTGTCAATGTTTCTTTAGAGGACCATGGAAAAAAGAAGACAGGAGCAGGTGGAAAGAGAAGACTTGGGGAAGGGAGGAGACTTCATATTCACTTGAAAACTATGAAGAGAAGCAATAGTCAGGAGAGCTCTCATTGATAGGAGAAACATCCTTTTAGACAGAGCTAAACACAGAAAACTTCATGTCTCAAAAGTTGTGCCCAGGCACAGCTCTCACTATGGGCTCAGTATTCTACCAGACAGAGCATAAGCAAAGCAGCAAGATGCAAAAAAAAATAGGCAAATAGTAGGAACTCTTCAGACAAATGTTGTCCTTGGGGAGCACATAAATGTAAAGGAGAGCAGAACACAGTGCCTCAGCCCAGGGGCCAGCCTTCCAAAATGCAGCCATACAGGGGAAATACATACATTACCCAGCCGAAAATCTAACAAACACAGCATAAGACTGGAGGGTACTGCCTTCGCTTTGTTTGACTGACAACTGCTAATACCTTGGGGCATGGTGAGGGGAGGGAAATTCACTCCTGGCAACTACGAACAGCTAGTCCCTGCTCTTGACTGGTATTACAATGCACCAATACTGAACTGGTCAGCTTGCACAGAAATAACTTGAAATAAAATGACAGTGAGGGCAGCATGAGACACTGACAAGCACCAAAAAATAAAAAATAAATTGAAAGCAGTCAGTCTCCACTGAGAGGAATTTTCATGTGGTTTTTCTGGCATTGTCTTTTGGAAAACACTGGGGTTTTGCTACCCTTTCAACTTCTGGAGTTCTCACAAAACCTCTAAACCAGGTCTTTATTTATAATAGGAATTTTGAAAGTATTTTTTGCATTCTTTTAGACTCGTCCAATTCTTGACCCCAATTACATTGAATAATGTGGTTACCACTAACATAAATATAGTTCCGTTATAAATCAGGACATGTTTGCCTGGAGACAGCCCTTTTTCTTCCCCTTGCTCATGTTCTGCAGCTGTCCAAATACATCCCCCCTCTCCCTGGAACCTGCAGCAGAGTCTCACTGCCACAGCTGGTGGGGGCAGAGGTAATGGGCTGCAGGCTTCCCTCCCTTCATGCCCAGCCAGCAAGCCAATGCATGCTCCAGTTTACACTGTGATGCTGAAAGGCTGGAAGAATATTGTGTTCCTGTGAGGGGTATTCGATCTCCCTACCAGGGATGAGGGCCATCCGTGTCAGTTTGATAAAGATTCAGTAGCTGGCTGACTGACTCCCTGGGGCACAGTTCAGTCTTGGCTTCACTGGAGCAAACATCTTACTGCATCTCTATGCAGAGAATAAATGATTCCAGGAATGCAACTATAGCTGAGTATTCAAGGGTTTCCACAGTGGGGATTATTAAAAAGACAACTATTGTCATCAGATATCAGCAATACCACATTTGATTAGAATAGGAAACAAAATCTTTACTGGTATTTACATGATCCTGTCTTCCCCACCAAACAGAAGACCTGTCGGGAAGATTTTGTATTAAATGATACAAATACAAAAGATACAAACAATACAAACAAAAACCCGTTCTTGGGAGGTTACCACCCCAGTTCCCAGTTCACTGGAAGTCACACTGGATAAGCATTGAAAAGTTTAATGAAACAGTGGGGTTCAACATCTACCTGCAAATACATGCCAGCTCAGGATCTGGTCCTTCAAAAGTGTATTCATGTATAAACTCCTGCACAAGTCAGTGACATGGTAGAAGGTCCCTAGAAGAAAATCTTTGAAATCTCGCATGAGAGTTTTAAAAATACAAATGAATTTTCAAATTATACTGAAACACCACCAAGCCTCTAAACTGTCATTATCAAACATCAATCAGGTCAAAAAGAAGAGAGTTTAGCCTTCTACCTACAAGGGGATCTAGAACTCAAATCCTACCATCTGTACCAATTTCTCAGATGTCCACACAGTTTTGCCACTATCTGAGATATACATTTGCACAGTAAGTTGGTGGTAAATCTATTTGATTAGGAGCTGAATCAGGACTGAATTTAATATGTTTTTATTCTTTTCATTTTATTAGGATTGGGAAATTCTCTGCTTGATCCAGCAGATCTTACTCTAATGATATGTTTGATGGAACTCACTGGAGACACAAAAGGCCATAAGCACCAAAGTCCCAACTGCTTTTCGTCTGAATGCCCCATGATAACGTGCCGGGTGTGGGCACAGGCAAGACCCAGCTCTGTGCAGCAGACTTGCAGGAACTGCCTGCATCTTCCTACACTAATCAAGCAAGTAAGCAAACTGAGTGCTTCCTGCAAACGGCGGCCTCCCCACAGAACGTGGTCACCTTCCTCTTACAAGACTATTGCCTTCATCCCCCACCTTCACCAACAGCTCAGTGGCTAGAGCATCCATTCATGGCAGTGTGGAAAGGAAACAGGTTTAATTCCCTTCTGTAATGGAGGGACATACCTGCTACCCCACAGGCATTGGAGGAAGGGCTTTCTCAGCTCAGTTAGGAGCCACTGTTCAACTTTGCATTGAATCATTAAACAGTGACTGAGCCAGAAAGAGGGGATGGGCCAGGGAAAGAGACTATTTCTCATCCTAAAGCTAAAAAAATTAGATGGCCTACAGAATATATGAACTCCTGCCTCGGCTGCATCCGCAAGCTTAGAACTTTAGCTACAGTTCAGTAATTATGAAGTGCATCACCACAAAATGTCCACTTGCCTTGACCTATGACTGTGTAGTATTTATGGCTCTTTTCTGTATATTCTCTGTCCACAGATGTTGAACTTAGAGATTATTGACTCAGGGGCAGATTCTGATTCATTAACACAGAAGAGGAGCTATTCCATGAATAGTCCCACTGAGACTAACTGGACTTTCAGATTTACTGCCCAACTCTATACCCTCTCTCATCAAAAGGTTAACTGGGAGTAAAATACTAGAGGATTATTTTTATCCACTGGGGTTTTATTTCAAAATACCTCCATGCTTTCAGAACATTGAGTTTACAAAGTTCACCCATTAGAGTGCAGTACATTGGCATGAAGTGAAAGTTTGCAGCTACACGTGATCCCGGAAACTCTGCAATACATGCTGAAGTGCAGTATCATAGTTTTGCAATTAGATTCACATTCTAAAAAAGAACTGAGATAAACTAAGAAATAGTTCTCCTACAATATGGCAAAGAACTACAAGAATTTATAAGAAKTTTGCAGACAGCTGCTTCCCAGCCTCTTGGTCATTACCCTGGGCTTAGCAATGGGGAAAAGTTAGGGTGGAGTGAGAAAGCCATCATGTCCTCTTTGGACACTTTGTAAAAATTTACACTGATGAAGTTCATATCATTAGAGTGGAAACCACCTCTCGGTACCTTGGGAAGCCTGCATGCAGTCACGGTGCTAAAACCTAGATCCACGCATTGTATTGTCACCTGCACTGACACTAAGCCAACGTCATGGTAGCTTCAAGCTACACTAAGTGAGGGCTGCTGCTGCAAGGGGTAGGTCTGACCATGTTATCTCTTTCCTTGTGCAAGCACTAATCCTTGTGTGACTGCACAGGGAGCCAGATCTGGGAACCGATCCACATGAAAATCAACCCAATGTATCAGCTAGCCTGTGTTCTCCACACCGCTCCATAAGCACTGGTGCTGAACACAGCTGGGGCAGTACAGCCAGTGAGACACCTTTCTCAGGAGAAACCCACACCTGGATTAGCACAAGGCAGTCATGATCCCACAGGCTAAGAGGCTCTGCTGTCACGCAAACCTCGTGAAGCAGCAGTCAGTGGGAATGAGATGACAGGACAGGTGCTGAGTGGATATCCACACTGCGTATATCTGATGTACAAGGGTTCAAATGGAAAATTAGGTTGCTCTTATATGCTGTTGTGAAATTCTCCTGAGTGTTTCATAAACAAACATTTGCATCTTGGACACCATTTAACATTTCTTCAGACACCCATGTTGAGCAAACTGGATACATATGTTTTCTTTGTAAAGTTTCCAAATACAGTTGCCTCAACTCTTATTTCAATGTCAGTGGGAATTTAAGCTAGGTAAAAGAGCTCAAGACAGGGCCCTTTGGGTAAAAGAATATTGCAAATTATTTATCCAAAAGATCTAGTATAATGCAATTTAATGTTTTGCAATGGCAGGCATTTCACATGTATCAATACTTCTATATTGATCATGCAAGCCCATCACAGCACACACAAGGGAAGAGCACAGCCTATGCAACGTGCTGCAGCCAAACCCAGGAAGGAGCTGCTGTGCCCTGATACTGGCCCTGTAACGTGTGCACACCACACTGTGGGTGACATGAGGCAGTAGCACCTGCTAGCTGCCCCCCTAAGCACCCCAGAGCTTCACTCATGCACAGGAGCTTGCAAAGGGCCTCACTTCTCACCAACACCTGTCATGCAAGCATCACTGGAACCACCAGACTTTTCGGTTAGCAGAGGTGACCTCAGCTCAGTGCAGGACTGCATTCAAGACAGAGAGTTTCTGTGGTGCCCTTTACTAGAGATGGGGGGGACCCTGCACAGCTCATACTGCAAGGGCCACAGAATTGTCTCGTTCCTGACTCTTACATTTAGTTCCTCATCTTTTGACCCAAGGAGCCTTTGAGGAGAGGCCAGAGCAGCAGTTGTATGATCCTAGGTCATTGCTATCTATTTATGTGTCGTGATTCAGGTTATCCAGAGCAATATGCATGTGATAACGTTAGCTCAAGTAATGGCAAACTGGTACATAAACCCATGCTGGAAAATAATGACGAGGTTGCTCAGGGCTTGGTGGTTGGAACACAAGCCTTGGATCAGTTACAGAGGTGTAAATCTTGCTTCAGTGGGCTTAAAGAGAGTTGCATAGAAAGATTTATCCCCCAGATTGTCTCTTGTAGGACATGCCTTGCAAGAGCAGATTAAATCTGCAAGCAGAAACAGTACGTTGCTTTTTTTCCCACCTCCCTGGAATAATTTTATTGATACAGTGCCAAATCCTCTTTTTTTGTATGGAGCAGTATGATTCTGTAACTACTCATTTGAAATTGGCAGTTAGTTATGGCTTTACACCCACCTAACAGAGCAGGATTTGCTCTGTTGTCTTTTTGTTGAAATGTGACTACCCTTCCTTCATACCCTTCCTTCTCTCGTGCAGATGCTGACCACAAGGAAAACCACAATGATAAAGCTGTTTTCTCTTATTAGTCCATTTTTGTAAACAGTTCTGAATGCATGAGCCTAGCTCCTTGGTGTGTGTGTGTGTGTGTGTTAAGGAATGGAAATCTCCACTCTGAGTTGAAATCCAAATGAATAAACTTATGTTTCTTTAGCTTGAAAGGAGAATGTTACCTAGGTAAAGCTGTATCTAGAAAAATCTCTGCAAAATAAAGGGGAATTTAGGTGCAAAAATAATGCAGAATCAGCTCCTAATTGTTCCCATACTTACGCTATTCTGATTTTTTTCTGCTCCGCTGGAGCATTTTTTGTTTTCATCCCCCTTTTCTTTACTGAGTTATTGACAGTCAGATAAAATATTACAATATACCCGATGTATCTAAAAAATAGGCCTGATTCATTAGGCTGAGTCAATCTAACACATTTTCCAAATCATACTCATATAGTCTAATTTTAAACCATTTTAATGTAACTTAAAAATGTTTCAGATTTTGGCAGAAAAAAAAGGCAGCTAGCAATGGTAGAATAAAGATCCAGCTGGCAAGGAGATAGAAAGGAGAAAACAATTTTGAGAAATACATTGTAAATGGCAAGGAACTAAATATCTACTATAATGAAAGCAAATGGATTTTAAATAACCCAGCTAAATTGTTTATGTGTTTTTTAAATAAAAATAATTAACCATCTTACAAAAACAAAACCCTCTTAAATACAATGTACTTACAGAGGCTCTTGAGTGGAAAAGCTTTCTACTGCTCTGGCTTATAGAAGAAGCACACACAAAAGAAATTCTTCCCTCTAAAACCACATACTAACAAATGTTGTGTTTTGTTCTCACATTGCTCTGCAAAAATTATTAGTTAGTAGCTTTCTTAGATACAGATAATTAATTATTAACTGTCTTAAATACAGATATGCAAAAAAAGAAAACCAAGAATACAGTGATCCTTCACCTGCCATTGTCACAGGCAGTATTTGGGACTGATTATTAGATGAGCTGTCCTACTGAAAGGAAAATTATGGATGCTTCCAGAGATACCTCTAACAGAAGAAATAAGAAGTAATCCTCAGAAAATAGCATTTTTCTGTCCTGAGAAGGGTATATTAAGAACAAGTATGATCTCTCTACTTGGTCTTTCCATAGAAAAGTACAGTAACTGAGAGAAAAAGAAGAAAGGTTGAAAAGAAAGATATGTTCAACTGAAAGTGAGAAACTTGATCTGGAAACTGCTTAAAATATGTCTCAAACGCAGGCAAATGTCCTGGATAGGCTACATCTCCCATCATGTACCTCTGTCTGTCCTCCCAGCATGGATGAAAATTTTGTCACAGGAAACCCTTACCGCAGTGTATCAGATGTGAAATAGCCCAGTTGGGGACATTGTCCTCTTGAGACAAACAAGCTCACAAGAGCCTGTTTCTCAATTCCTGCTGTTAAAACACTCAGGCTTTATCTGGGGCTTTAGCAGTTTTTTGGGTTTAGGAGGCAAAAGACCCACTTGCTTTTCAGATGGGTATAGAACAGGGTAGCTTTGGAATAAAAAGCCTTTCTGGATATTAGAATGTCAAGCTAGCTACAGCTAGAGGAAATCCCTGTGAAAGAAATTTGACACATACAAGGCAACCAAACCTTAAGCTCTTAAAGGTCTTCTGGCCTGCAGCAGCAGGACTTGTGTGCTAAGTTATGTGACTGTGGAGACTGATGTAGGACAAGACAGAATGTTGCAGGTGCCCACTCTCCGGGAGCCTCATCACCAGCCGCAGTACAGTGCAGTGGCCACACTCACTGCTGTCACCTTGTAGCTCAGATGCAGCTGGTCRCTGGCTTGCAGCAGGTCACTTGCTGCATCTTGCATGTGGGCCAATGGATCGAGATCATAGCAATGAGTGGGAGACAGGTCTAGTGCAGTATGGACACCCACTGCACCTTGCTCACCATGTGAGAGACCTCTCTGGTCTGAATTAAGAATTAACCAGTAACAGACAGTCAATGAAATCAAACTGAGATGGCAGGTACTTCGGTTCAAATCAGCAGCAAAACTGGCAGCAACTTAAGAGAGTGTGGTCCCTAGCGATGCTGTGCTAGAACACCATCCTGCTAAACCCACAGAGTCAGTAACAATGGTTATTTTGGGTAGCTGTGCTCACCAGGATCAACTAGGATGCCAGTCCTACAAGGAGATCTGCAATGACTTGACTGCCATTGAAGTCAATAAAAGAAACAGTCTCTTTGCAAGATCAGGGCTAGAGAGTGTAAATGCAGAATGTAAAGAGCAGCCAGCTCTCCCTTGTCTCCTTTTGACTGGGCAAATAGGTGTGATGAAGAAAATGACCTAGTTGCATCACCTTGCAAAACCTCGCTGTTGGAGGTTTTGGGAGGTGGTCTGCTGGCCATCTGAGGTGAAGCCATAGCCTCATGCTCACCATCAGTCTTCCCTCTCTATTCATGTCTTAGCATCTCATTAGACAGGTACAGTCATAGCCACTCTGCTACCGATGGAGGGGCAGAACAGCCACAGATGTGCTCAGAGGCCTCATGATCATATGATGCTAATGAGGYGGTGTGGAACCGGTCTGGGAGGTGCCTTTCACCAGAGACTCCTTAGGTTAGTTGCTGCTGACAAGTGTCTGTCTCTCCTTTTCTTTCCTCAAGGCTGTTTGCTCCAGCCATCACAAGGCTTAGTACTAGTGCTCTCAGCAGAAAGGACAGCACAGCTGTCCAGCCAGACTCAGGTCCTGCCACAATCTTTTTGCACCACCTCTGCCCAGCCCCTGTCACAGCAGGGTTTCAGGTGCTGCCTCCAATAGTGCAAATGATAAACAGATTCTGGCACGAGCATAGACTCAACTTCAGCGGCACAAAAATGAAGTAGTACCAGGAGATGGTTTTAGTTATTCAAATTTGCTCTAATTTCAATATGTCACTCAGAAAAATGACTGTGGTGTGCACAATAAAAAAGTAGGAAAAAACAAATCAAAGGGTTAAAGAGATACAGCCTTATAATTGACAAGATATTTATATTGCTTGGTGGTTTTTTTTCTTCATGATTCTGCCAAAACCAACCTATAACCACAGCATTCAATTTTTCAAGTGTATTTGCCTGAGGCAAGGCAAATTTTTGCACCTACACACGTGGGCTTTTTCTAGGCATGTATGTGGCTGTTGCGAGTGCTATTATCCTTCATTAAAAGTGATAGATCTTCAAGATAAACAGGCACGGATTACCATTCCCCAGCTCAGTCTGGATCTATTACGTAAGTAGTCACTCAGTTTCTATAGTTCAGCTTTACAAACATAAAGTTATATGTGCTTTCTCAATGTCTCTCATCACATTATAATTTCTTTCCTCTTTACCTGGAATCTCTTACAATTTTTCAGAAACCAAAACAGTTTCTCTTACTAAATACTAACCAAGTACTGAAAATATATACTTTAAACTGTGGAGTGTTAGCTCAGCAAAATCTACCTTAGTTCCAACACAGAAAGTTTTTCCTTAGAAAATACTCCAGGTGTAATTACAGGCTCATGCAAGTTTGTTTTTCAGTAAAGGTAATCTAGAATTTTCCTTCATTGTGCAAAAAAATCAGTAGTCACATGTTGTGAGAAAGCTTCTCTGAAGTGATGATAGGTTGCCTAGATATACCAAAATGCCTGGATACACCAGGATGAAACAGGATTTTTTTTTTTTTTTTTTAAAGAATGAACCACATGGTCGGATATTAAACAGACTTAGTCAAAGATCAAATTTTCACAGAAGAGGTAGTATCTTTATTTGTTCAACGAGCTTGCTTTTAGCTTCCATACACAGCTAACCTCTCAATCAGCTCCTTACATTATTTGTTGGCTAGCCTGAAAGCTTCAAGCAAAGCTACTTAAATGGCCATTTAAGTATGCTTGTGTCTCAAAGTGCTGCAGATAGTTTCCATCTCTATGAATGAAATCAATGAAGAGAAAGAGGACAGGGGCAGGAAGCCACAAGGAATAGCATCTTAATATTATCTGCAGTGTAAAAAAACTGCCCTAGTTCTTCTACTTATCCATACGCTAAGTGCTTTGGGGGCAACCTCTGGTCCATGAACGTTTGGCATTTGGTTGGAGTGATGTCCATGTGCAACAGGCAAGCGGCTGACTGCTTTTGCTTGCACACCCATCCACACGGTCCAAAGTACATTCTTCTAATGTACAATGGCTCAATTATGGCTCAGCCTCCAGATGTTCATTTCCAAAGCCACGGCAAAAGTCTGCTTCTCAGACCCCTGGCCGAGTTTGCCATGTAGGGAATTAGGGCTGGCTAGAAAAGAGCTATTCCATTTCATGCAAAATAATTTCAGTGTTTGAAATTTGTCTTCAACACAATACAAAATAAAAACAAAAACTCTCAAATATCCTGGGAGACCAAGCCCTGTATCCCCAACTCAATAGTCAGCAGTAAGAGCATTCATTGATCTGTGGGAGACTCAGGTTCAAGTCCCCACTCTGAACCAGGAAAACACTGACTTGAATCTGGATCTCCCACATCTCGGATGAGTGTCCTAACCACTAAGCTTGGGTGGAGCTCTTCCTCTTGCTTTACCCCACCCTGGATCTGATGACATTTTTACTGGAACAGATATATTTGTGTGAAGAAGAAGAAGAAGAAAAAAAAAAAAAAAAAAAAAAGCCCAAAACTCAGGAACAACTCTTATCAGATATTTAGCATCTGCCAGAATCTGGATTTATTCATCCATTTTGAAAATGGGTAAAAACATGACACTTTCCTTCTTTGAAGGACCCCATTAGCAAATACAAGACAGGCCTGTTCTGCAGGAGGGGAACAGGATTTGTCAAGTGAAACAGAGGGAAATACATCCATTGCACATTTCAGAGTGCTCTGCAGGACTTACTGAGTAGCAGCCAGAGCAGGAGACAAAGGAAGAGAGGGTGCCAAAGGTTTCAACAGAACATAGACTGTCCCAATACTCTTCCAGTCATGGAAAAGACACTGTAGGAGCAAGGAGGATACATATGGAGGCTCCCTTGAGCATCCCTGAGGCATGGAGAGCAGGGTAAAGGGTAAATTGTATCTCCTCCCTTTTCTGTCAACTCCTTGAAGGGCGGTACCAACTGGGCACTGGGAGGTAGGTCAGGGGCTTTTCAGATGAAGATGCCAAGCACTTCAGCTGGTGAATTAACCCGGAGCCCTCATGCCCCAGACAACAGCTAGATCCTATTATTTTCAGGGCAGAACTTGAGCCTGCTGAGTATGGTCCCACTCCTATTTTTGTGCCATGAAAACTCACTAAGAAGGCTGCTGTGAAAAACAGCCTCAGTTCCAATGAAGCTGCCTGCTTTTCTGTTCAGCAAGTGTGAAACATAACTGAGCTATACCAGTTTTGTGGGGGAGGGAATTATAAAACTGCCTGACAAACTGCCATGGATTTCACTAGAGGCCAGCCCAGCCTTCCATCGGTGAAGTCCCCACTGAACTGCCTTGCTTAGGGCTCAGCCACACAGTATACTCTATTGCATTATTATGTTCATTATTTCCTTTTCCTGATGGGTCTCTTAACTGTTCCATAGATTTTATACACATGGAATCAAAAGCTCATTGTTTATGTACTCACAAGTCACAGAAAAAGATGCACTAATTTTCCCAGAAGTTATTTCTACTTTTTTCTTCTTTTTTTTTTTTTAATATAGAAGCCTTTTGCTATGAAATATGGGATTCTCTTCAATTATTAACTGCTATCTGGTAACTTATTATACAAGATAAAATTAAATGACTGTTTAACCTGGGGCCATACACCAGGAGCAGTCATTTTGTGTGACATTATTTCACGCTGAATTCCCTTGTATCAGGGGAAATCCTTGGGGTTTAAATTTTCTATTTTTTTACAATTGTATTGTATTTATGCTCAGGAAAAAGATGGTCAAATGCAAAATACATTTCTCTGGCTCTACTGGAGCTTGAATTTGATCCTAATAGTACTGAAGTTCTCAAGCACTATATCAGTTCTGTGAATGTCAAGAAACACAGCAGGTGTGCATTAATAATTTTTTAGGGGGAACAATTTTCAGTTTTTATCCACTCAAAGCAACAGATGTAATGGGAGATAAAAGAATTAAGATCTCTGTCTTTCCAGACACCTGATTTCTTTTAATATCATGGAAATGAACAGTCTCATTGAAGAGGCCAAACAACACAGACAACGTTATGTAGAAAGAAAAAAAAGTTGTCTTCTAACACAAAGATATTTGGAGAAATTCATACAATTGATTACCCTACAAATACTGACAAATACAGACAAGCCTATCAGTCAGTGTTCCCAGGCAGCATATCAACTTGTGCTGACCAAGTCACCTTCCTGTTTGGCTGCAACCTTTTTTTTTTTTTTTTTTTTTTTTTTTTTTTATATATATCAAATTAACACCTGACATTTACTTTCAAAAAATGCATTTCCAGTCAACTCATCTCCACTATCAGCAGACAAATATTATTTGTTTATAATATCTCAGGAAAGACTATAGTCTTGCAGATGACAGCAAAGGTGTTTACTTTCTATAGGATTTTTTTAAAGCAGTAACTGCTTCCACCCAGCTTAGATATTGATACAGTCTCATCAACATTCCCTATTTGTACAGTACCATTAGCTGGTTCAGGATCAACACATTGGAGGCAGATCTGGAACCGGTAATTTCATTAGAGACATAAGAAAAACATTACTGGATCAAACCAAGGTCCTGTATCCAGGCTCCAGCAGTGGTGAGTAACATACAATGATATTTCTCCAGTGCAGCCTCCCAGCCTACAGTAACTGCTCCAGCTTCTTAACCATAAGCAGTACCCTTCTGCTTAACAGTCTTTGATGAATTTTCCCTCCATAAATTTCTCTAATACTTTTTAAACCTGTCAGCTTTTGGCATCCACCACAATTCATATCAATGGGTTTCATATTGTGCTAAGCCCCTTTCTGTTTGCTTTGAACATGCCCCTTGATAATTAATTTGATGTCACATTCTACAACACTGACCGGTATCCCCTAATCACCTCTACAGGCCACTCAGGACCTCGATTGCCACTTACTCAACCAGGCTGCTAATTCCTAGCCACTTTGGTTCTCCCATGTATGAAAACCGTCCTCTGCCTTTCGTGGCCTGCAGCTGTTCTGTCCTTCCTGAGATGAGAGTGAACACTGCACAGTGTCCAAAATGTGGATGTATCAAGGATTTACACAGTGACATAACAGTATATTCTGGTATGTTCTCTATTCCTCTCCACTAAATTTGAATATGTCATTTACTTTTTTAACTCCTCCTGAACCCTGAAGCCAGCATTTTCACAGAATTAGTTAATAAAACCTCCAAATCTCTACCTGAGTGCTAGCAACTAGTTCAGAACCAATGAAGCTGATGTGTTTTTCCTATGCATATCGCTACATGCTGAGGTCAAAAAGTCTCTGCTAGTACACTGTAGTACAGTATGCATCACATGAAGATCTGGCATAACATATTGTAAGTATTTCAAAGTCTCCATGTGATCCAGTTTGGTTTGTTAATCTGAAACGTCAATTCAAGTCTTCTCTCAGTTTCTAGRGTTCCTCCCAGAGGGCTGTTCAATCCTTACACTAGATCATCCTATGTACTTTATAAAAGGCTAGGGAATCTAGATTAATATTCAAGCTGTTGGAACAGGCAACAGGTCTCTTCTTAGCTCTTTAAGTGAAGCATCCATGCATCTCCCAAAAGATGTTTAACTGCTAACACATCTGCATTTCACAGTGGCCTTGAGAGAACCCAGCACATAACAAATTTGACACTAGTTTGTATATCTAATATTGAGGTAAGACCATTTGCAAATAGCTGCTTTTTCTTACTGTAACGCTAACCCTTTTCTATACTTTCCCACCCAGTCACTTCACAGAAAACAGGTATGCTTCATTTTTAAAAATTCGTTACAGACGATAACACCCAAAAAAAATATTTAACAGGAATAAACATGACAGAGATCTTATAGTGTGTAACCCTTATTTTTACCTACCTCTGACCAAAACATTTAATCGTGAGGGTATAATTAGATTCACTTTGTCAAAACCTTCTCTCTCAGGTATATTCCCAATACAGAGCATTGTCCTTTACCCTACATTTAACAGAGGTGATGGAAAAGGATTCTAGTCAGTTCTATTCCCTTAACCACAGAGGCTGTCCTTCCACAATAATCTCTTTATCAAACCAACAGATTGTTTTCTTGCTTAATATGACAGACATAATAAAACACTGGGGGCTTTGAGTTTCTTTCCAAAGTTCACAAGGTATGTTGGCTTGTACATACATGCTTTAATGACAAGAGCTAAAACACACTGAAAAAATATGCAGCAGCATTGAAAGTGATCCAGGATGAGCAATACGATATTCAGCTTTACTAATTAGTGCAGAACATAGTTACTAAATTACCAATATCATTAACACATTGCATGCAACTTTGCATAATAGACTGTAAACTAACCGCATTGTAATTCCTGAGAACAGATAAGCACATTTGGTAGATGAGGCTCACGAAGAAAATTTCCTTAGTCATAACAGGATCCAACTCTTCTATTTTCCCTCCCCATCACATAATTTTTTTAAGCAGATGAACTATTGGACATAGGTTTTTTAATTTTTTTTTTCAAACAATTAGAGAATCTGATATGAATCTGTGCAAAGCTGAGTGAATTTTCTGCATAAAGCATTAAAATCCAGGTCACACTCAGTCACTAATCATCTTTGTATATGCAAAACTCCACATCACATAGATAAGAGAAGATAAAAACCTGACAGGCTCCCAGTTACTTACCTTTTGTATCACATTACTTATTTCAACCAGATTTGACAAGGAAGGGTATATAACCAAAAGAAAGAGAATGCTGTAAATAAGAGAAAACTTTATATATTTTAAAAATTCAGGAATATCAAGAGTTCTTTGGCTGACAGCAAAACAAAGCCTCTGCCTGGGTTAGCCTCCTCTGTGGTGGTTGCATCATCACAGTTGACACAATAACTCTTAACCTATAAGTGGCCAAGAATCTCCCACAAGCTTCCATGCACCATCACCTCCACGGCTGACTTACCCAGGTATTTATGTGAGCAACACTACTTAACCTAGATGTGGGCCCCTCCTCTCCAAAACCATAGACACTTTATCCTTTCGATTTCACAGTTACGTGTGTCCGAGATTATATCTTATAGGACTTTGGGCTGAGATGCTTTAGGACTCCTTTCCAGACAGCTGGCCCCCAGCTGCAGGAGTACTTGCCTGTCTTCCAAGAACACCATGGCAAAGGCATTGCAGGACTAACAGCCCTTGAATGATTTAGTCTCACTATGAGGTGCACAAGTTCCAGTCCACCTTATAGGCAAATCTGGGCTAAGACAGCCACACACTTCAGCAAAATTTGTGCTTAAACCACCTTGATACCCTAAATCAAGAAACTCTTACACGGATACGAAAGGGACTAAGTCACAAATCCAGCTAAGATCCAGGTTGGCAGTGCAGTATTGATGTACTCTGACTAAAATGCACCTTGGGAGAAGTGCCCCCTCCTCCTTGAGTTTGGCAAACATGGTGCATCTAGAAGACCTTTCACATCAGCGTATACAACCTGAGGCAAAAGCTGGGAGTCACCCACTTTCTCAGTTCTAATCAGATGCCAGAAAGCACTGGCTTAAAGCATTTTTTGTCTCTTCCTACCTCCTTTCTCTCTCTTTCTTTCTGCCCCATGCACTTTGCTTAGGATGGTACTTTGTGATTTGCCTGCAGCAAGGTCTATTCCCGACCAGTCTAAGACATGGAGACTCTTTAGTGTGGTGCCCTTTTCCAAATCCTCTTATACACAATTAGTTGATATTTAAATACAGTCAGTTGGAGTTGAGTATGTTGTCTGTAAACAATGTGAAGGGAGTGAAAGAGAGAGACAGTCAAGCCAAACAACTTGACATCCTGCCAGCCCAGCAGGCATCTGAAAGGAGTTTTCAATTTCACGTCAACATTTTTGTTCCAAGAAAAAAAGAGAACTTGCACTCTATTTAAAAGCTGTTACAATTCTATATGCTGCCTGAAAAGGAGCGTACTTCACCTAAACTCCTCACATTTTATAAAAGAAGCAATCTATTGACACAAATTAGGAGCTATGATGCTCTTCCATCTCTACCCATAAACTTGTTCTGTCAAAAGGCTTTATATATTTAAGCATACTGAAAGAGATTCAAATCTGCCCTTTAACCTGGTGTGAAATGTGCTTCTAAGTTAGTGTTTAAGTTTCAGCATTTAATATCATGCCACACTCTCCTCACTTTTTGCCCTGGACTACGTGCTTTCATCTCTGTAAATGATGCCTGTAAAAGTTAGATTCATTTGCCAAATTTAATAACTATCCAAGGGTGATTTTTGTCTATACTAATAAATTGAAAACATACATGTTGTTAAAAAGTAATCATATCTCAATTTCATTTCCACCCCTGAAAGTTTTCAAGTCTATGCCAAGCAAGGTAGAACTACTGGGTTCCTGAAGATATTTATGCAAGACAATTATATAGGTCTTCTCAAAATTTAGAATTTACAAACACCTGGCAAACCTTTTGTTATCATGTCTTCCCCCTCTGCATGTTTTCCCTTTTCATCAGTTCTTGCAGTCAAGTTGATCAAATACCCTAAAACATATTCTCATATTTTAAATAAAATAATCAGAGTTTAAACAAAAAAACCTCCCAAATATTGTCCCAATAACACTACTCCAGTTTCCTAATGTGTTTTATCCACAGGAGATGTCTTCATAGATTAACAGGCATGAGAATTTTCTGCCAGCTCTCCTTGCTGGCCAGACATTATCTGAACTTTAGAAGCCACATAGACTTCAGAGTCCTGAATCTGAGTTGATAAGCCTTGCTAATGAGGCAGATATATTAGCTTGGGCTTAGTACTGTGTTAATGTGTTTGTACTCGCATCCAGTCAGCTCAGTGTACAAGCAGAAGAACGTGTGAGCCTTTCTCCTCTGTAGACATATCCATTGCATTCTACAAAAACAGTACCTGTAACCTGCAGGCAACTATGCTATGAGATAGAAGCAATACCTGTCAAAACACAGACTGAACATTCAGCATCCACAAATACTCCTATTGAAATAAGAAGGGCTAAGAGCATGTAAGATTGGCTCATCCTCAAGAGTACAGTTAATCCAGGTACACACACCATGTGCAATGCTATTCCACAGTCCCTGTAGAGTTCACTTAAAGCATTTTCTTAGATGGCTTTTATGGACTTTGAAAGTGCTCCAGGTGCTCCACTCAACTTAGCAGCTTAGAAATTTTATGATCTCAGTGTGGCATACACCATATAGAAAGCAGCTGGGTTTTCGAACAGGTTCTCCTAATCTTTCACACTCTCCCTTTTCAAGCCTTCTTTCCCAGGAACTTACAAATACTTCTTCACAACTGAGTCTCCCCCATCTCAGGGAGCCACGTCTCCCACCTTCAAAAGAAATACACTTCACATRGTCTATAGATTATAGTCTTTGCATAGTCCATCCCAAGTCGTCTTCTAAACCAAAAGTGCAGTTTCTCAGGAACCACAAAGTATGGCAAATTCTTTGGCGTTCACATGTGTAACATGCTAAATTAAGATGCCAGAAGCTGTGTGCGTCATCCTTTAAGGTTTTGGCTACAGAGTAAGTCACCAAAGCAGGCCTATGGTCACACAGAGATGATCTACAAGTATTTGCTGATCTCAAGAATGAGTCTACAAATGCCATTCTAGCATAGGTCAGATATTTTTCTTAAAAACAAATAAGTAATTGGGAAAAAAACACTTGCTTTAAAAAACTGCTCACATGGGGAAAGCTGAGCAGCAGCAATGTAATGCTGCCATTGGTTAATGCTGATATGAAGAGTGCTATCCTTCTAGCCACCAGGTCACAGCAATTAGATGAACTGTGGCTGCTGGTGTGACAACATGTTGTGCACTAAGCTGCTGTCAGAGGACAGGGTATGCTCAGATGTTTTTCATAAAAGGTAACAGGCTACCCAGAGAGGTTATGGAATCTCCATCCTTGGAGTATTCAAAAGATGTCTGGACATGGTCATGAGAAACCTACTCTAGGTGACCCTGCTTGAGCAGAGGGTTTGTATAAGGTGACCTCCACTCCCATCCTACTGCAACCATTCTGTAATTCTGGAATGACATGGCTCCTTTCCAGAGACATGAAGATAATATCCAGTGCTCCATGCTGACACTACTTCAAAGCATAAAGTGACAAATAATAAGGATGAACACACAGTGCAGATTTTATCACATTTTAGAAACGGCACTTAGGAAATCAGCATGCCATTCCCTCATCAGTGCTTTATCAGTTTCCTTTAGCCATCAGTCAATGCTGATGCTTGATGACTCAAGCTGCCTATCTGGCGCTTTCCTGTGGTGCCACTAACATAGGTGACCCTCTGCCAAACAAGATTCAGTGCAGAGCAGAGTCCCTTACAGCACACTACCTTTTCTTCCTCCTCCCCTGGCAGGACAGCAGGAGCAGCAGAACAGATACATAGGTTGATCTGCCCAAACAAAAATCTACCTTGCACCAAGGGACCCTAGGCTGGTAGTTCCCAGCCAGATTAGCATAACTGCAATATTTGAATTTCACAAGGGACCCAAAGCCAAACTAAGACCCAAATCTCTTTATTTTGACAAATACAGGCAAAACTGACAGGTTTGAGGAAAGGATTTGGGGAGAAACAGAATGGAGAGCCAGACCTTCCTAGATGTAGCCCAAGGTGTAACCGGAGCTCACCCTCTGGGCAGACTTTCTGCACTGTTTTTCCCCTTTGTTCCTCTGTTTGCCAAAGAGCTAAAGGCCTGAAGAACATCCTCTGCATCATTCCCCAAATCATGGGCTACAACAGCATCAGTACAGCAACACATCCTCACTCAGCCCCTCAGACGTCCCACATTTTGCAGGATGTCAGTCATGTTAATGCCAGAATACAGGTCATGCAAACATGAAGCCCTTTCCTTTTATTGACTCAAGTTATTTACTGAAAATAAAGAATCATTACTCTGAGATTACAGAGACATATTTTTATGGATGAGGTCTAAAGTGTTTTAAGATTTTGTCTGCCTCTGACTGAAGCTTGTCTCCACAGGAACGCTTTCCCAGTTTCATGGTGCAATTACACTGGTGTAGTTAAACCTCTAGTTATATTAGAATTACTTCTTCCTCCCTGTGGTCACTCTTATTCCAGAATAAGGATGGGGTTTTATGTTTTATTTTAACTACTTCCAAGTACTATATGGGATAAATAAACAAACAAACAAACAGAAAGGCATTCTTGTATCAGAGTAACAGTGCCCAGACATGAGGCAAGATCCACATCGCTCCCTTAGTTTCTTTGCACACTAGATTTGACCTGAACACAGTTCCCTTGCAGACAAGCCCCTTGTGCTGTTGCACAGCTTTTCCCCAGCTACTGGAGAAAAATCCCCACAGGAGTTAAGGCCCTGCTGTGCACACGCAGCGGGGCCCTGTGCTTGCTTTGGAGGGCCTTTTAATCCCCTCAGCAGCCCTCCTCACATCACAAAACGTCTTACTGCAGAAGCTGGTCTGTCAGAGTTACAATAAAGGGAGCATTTTCTTTAAAGAGCAAACATATGCCAGTTCTCAAGATGGAGCTACTGTGGGACTCTTTACCTAGTCCAGACCTAGACTGGAGCTGATCTGCATTTGCCAAAGCTATGCTGAGGTTTCAGTATGTCCTAATGAGAGACACTCCAAACAGCCTGCTCACTGCCTGCCAGACAGGGAGACACAGAGAGGCACTGCCTGCGCTGGAACGACAGCAGTAGCAACGTACAACTCTGAAGAGGTGTTCATCTTCAGGCCCCTGAGTTAGGGTGCCTTGTCCTCTCATGGTAACAGGACAGTAATGCAAAGGCAATTACATGGATACAACAGCTTATGGACCAAATCCACAAGTGTATTTCCACATCACTGTGACTGTCCACATCAAGGGAGGCTGTAGCCCACTATCGGTTGAGTACTGCGCGGACAGCTCTGAGTCAGCTTCACCCAGTTGTCTCCAAACTCATTTTATAAACTGCTTTCCAAAGGTACTGTCATCCTCCTCCTGCCACCACCACGGAAGGCATTGGGGTCGCAGCCGCTATAGGAAAGCAGGAGCAGCTACAATCAAACCTGAGCTGAAATGATTGGGCCACAACTTCCCCTCACAATACCATGGGGAAGATGAAGGTCCAAAAGGTGGCTCAGATGCCTTGCCATAATCTGGGAGGGGCTGGGATAGTTGCAGAGGTGGTGCGCTCAGCTCCCTGGAGGGAAGGTGCGCCTGGAATCACTCATCAAGAGGTTCCAAACCAATTAAGAAGAGACGCTCACAGACTACGTTGTACTTTCCTTTTATTTTTTTTCCTCAAAGGAAATTGTTGGGCCACGGTATCAATGAACTTGTACTTCTTTTCCGGAATCACATGCAGGAGATTATATTGAGAAAAAAATTTAAAAATCCCCCACAGATTTTCTGCGAACTTTTATCACTGGCAAGAGCCCATCCTACAGTTCTTGTTCACAGCTGACTCAAAAATTATCAGATCTGAGTAAAACTTCTCAAGCAAAACCATTTTCCCAGCACAAAACGTCATTTCACTGAAAACAATCCTTTCCTCTAGTGGCATACTGTATTTGTTAACATTTAGCGATGGGAACTCTCAAAGCAAATTTTTCTGCTTTAGTCTTAAAATTTCACTCCAAACAAAATTTCTTATACAGACATTTCCTGGCTTTTTTTTTTTTTTTTAAAAAACAGGAGGGACAACCAAAAAACCTCAACTTTCTAATAGTTGTTAAAAGTATTGGTTACTTGTTTGAACTTGTTATAGGAAAAACACTAGGAAAAAGACAACACTGTGACTGTGTTTGGTTTATGTTACAAGTTAATATGCTATTAAAATGTTTAGGTCTTATTATGCACTTTAAAAACGTTAGCGCTTAATGTGCTCTGATTACGGCTTAACAAGCCCTTTAAAATGTTACAATGTTAAACCACCAAATCACATTGTCTCTAAGGAGTAAGAGGCTTAAAAAAATCTTCTGTTCTTCACAACCTAACCCTTACATTAATAAAAACAAAATCCAGTCATAATGAGTTTATATCATATATCAGAATGTTTTGACATCCTTAATGACTGGGAGTTAAAAAGTTGGCTTAACTCTGTGCGCTAGTGTGTGCTTGTTTGAGTGTAGGAGTTAAGGTTAGTGGTTTTCTGAAAGCCTTAAATAACAGAGATAATGGAGATGAACATTGTGCGTTTTTGCCATAACTGGTGTCTGGAATCCTATTGCCTAATTTAAAGGGCCAGTTATGTGACTGTGAATAACTGAGAAAATATCCATTTAGCCTCGTAGCTGTGATGCAGTGGGCAGAATACCGAGGTAGTGACACTGCCAGTGAAATCTGGTAAATTCTGGTTAGTACCCGCTGTTTAGCRCTAAGGCGCAGATTTTCAAAACAGGTACGGAAGTATACCCACAGTGCCGTGTGGGGGACGACGGCACAGACTAACAAACCTGGGCCAGACTCTGCTACCTTGCTCAAACCAATCAGTATACATGCCAGCGGCAGTCTTGCAATGGCAATGGTGGTTATGGATTTCCAGTATTAGACAGTTCTTACAGTCACACTCTCATAATAAACAGTTTTTGTTACTATTCCTCAGTTGGAAAAAAGCTCCACAGCAAAGGACATCTATCATAAACTCCAACATAACGTCACAAACAATTAACAGAGTAACAATGTTGGCTTCATGAAACAGGTGCATGTGATAAAATAATTGCAAAGTACAACATTCTAATTGGGGGAGGAATTGTTCTGGTCTGGTCAACAAAGGATACCCGCAACGGCGATCAGCGGACGTCCCCTATCTATAGCTGTGCACAAAACATTATGACAGTAAACATGACAGGCTTGTTTCTTTGTTCTGCTCTTCTAATTTAAATGTGTATTACTCTCTGGAATTTGAATGATCACTCAGGCAAAATGTATTCACTTCAGTATATGCCCAGCTTTCTTGAAAACTATAAATTTGGGAGACGTCCAATCGCAGCAAAACAAACCCACATGACTTATCTAGCTAATTACAGAGTGTGAACTGTGAATTCTAAAGTAATAGCCATGGCAGATAGTTCTCGAGGTTGAAATACGCTTGCACACCCTATTCATCAAATAATTCCAAATAAGTAATTCAGCAAAATGCTCAATCTTCATGGATAATTAACAGAAAAAGTGGCCTAATTAGCTCAATAAACTGTTTGCTGCAATTAACTCCACTAAGCTTTAAAGGGCTGTTCTTCATGGATACAGTTTTCAAGACGACTATTAAAGTATTACTGAGTATTTTCCAGTTACATGGGATGTGTTTTCGAGCTGACTACTGCCACAAGTCAGACCATTTCAAGACGTTGAGAGTACCGATGGCTCCCCATATTATTTTATCACCTCAGATAGCTCAAGGTTATGTTATAAACTTAACTTGCGCACACCTCTGTGCTAATATACCACCCTGCTATATTCAAGCCCACAGTGTTTACTTACCCCTCATTAAACTGGATGAAAATTTCTTGCTAGATAACATGACATGGAGAATTTCTCTTGCCTTTGGTTCTACTTGTTTATTAACATCAGCCTATTGTGAAACAAACATGAAAAATGTTTAAAGGCTTAAAAAGTTCTTTCCCTTTCTCTTGAACTTTCATGTTCTCTTCATTTAAATATGTGGTAAATTGATTTTTTATTTTCCATATTAATTTCCCCATGTTCCTTTGTATTAAAATAACCAACACAGAAAAATGATTCCATCTGCTCTGCACTCAGTTGTTTATGCCTTCAGAGATGCTGGGCTCTGTGCAGCGAGCAAATAGAGTGCTTCAGAGCTACTCTTCCCAGTCCAAATTTGCTCCAACCTCAAGCACCCAAAATCACAAGGTTAGATTAAAACGAATTATTATTATTCGAACTCATCAAGTAATCCAGACACAAAAAAACACAGTGCTTTAGTTTTCCTTCCATTTTCTTTCTAGGGTCTGAACTTTTCTATTATACACATGGCAGGTTTTCAAAGTCTTCTGCTTAACAATTACAGCTTAAAACTTGTGTGTGAGAGACAAAAGACACAGAGAGAGAGAAAAAGAGGGAGAGCGCAATAGGGGAGAAAGTCAGAGAGAGAGAGAGAGAGAGAGAGACAGCCATGGGATTGCTGACTCAGCAGGTATTCTTTGCCCGGGAGTGGACTGGGGTACCAAGGCCAGAGATGGGTGCCTAGGCCAGCACCTGGCAGAGTGCCTGACGTGCCCAGGCAGTGAGGTCAGCCTCACACTTTCCCATTTTTGGGGGGCATGTGGCTGTGGGAGGTGCACAAGCACAAGGGGCACGCCTGGGGCCAACAACTCCCCAGGACAGTCCACGGGCAGATGTTCTGCACAATTGCATGCACATTTCCCCTCTGTGGGCCCGTAAAACACCCAGGCCCCTCTCCCTTCTTTCTTTTGTACTCCTTTCTAACTCATTAACTTATTTCAACAAATAGGGATTTTTTTTCTCCTGTCAGCCCAGTCCGGGTGCTGCAGTGACAGCCGACCAAGTCAGAAGCTTTGCAGGGAGGAGTTTGCGAAGAGGTGCAGGGCAGGAGGGCCTAGCAGCGTGGTCATGCTCTTTTAGCTGGACTCCACAAGCTGTTTTCCAGCTTCCTTCACTGGAAGGGGGCTGGTGTGAATGCGCCTTGCTTCACGCACATTTCACCCTGCGCCTGGGACACTAACCAAGGCTGGCAGCAAGCTACAAGCATAAGAGCTTGCAAACACACCCGCTGCCATGCTGCGGAGTGTTACTGCCCTGCTTTCCCGCAGTGCAACAGGGAGCAGCATTTACTRAAGTAGAGAAACTATTAAATTCAGATCTTGTTAATATTCCTTAATAGGCGAAAGGCAGAAGAGTGGGGGAAGAGAGCAAACAATACGTAACAGTGTTTAAATTATAGTAAAGTACAATAACAATAAATACTCCCCTGTCAAGAATATGTCATGTAATTATATTTACTGCACTGAACAGAGGTAACCAATGTTGTGAGAGGGTGGTTTTGCACTCCCAAGATGACTCTCCTTCGGGGACAGCATATGTGAATAATCAGTCAGACATGGGATATCAGCTGTGAAAAAACCTCCTCCAGCGCAGTGTGCCAGTCGTGATGGCTAGAAAGTTAGCTCCCTCTCCTGGATTAGACCAGAAAGTTGATGTATATTGCACTGATCTAAATCAGGGCTCAGGCATTCTTCGGCATTTTTATTCTTTTTCTCCCTAGTCCTAGAACCTCAGTCAAGGGAAATCTATGCTTTCTGAAGAACTGGGGTGTGCGGAGAGATACAGAGTATCACCTAAGCAATGACAACAATCTCACTGCCAAACTTACTGTGACCTTTGTTAAACTGCTGTACAACTGTAGGATGCAGAATACACATCTGCAGAGCCCAAGCAGTGTGCCCTGCTGTCACAAAGTGCCAGGATCCATAAAAATGTCATTGCAAACTGGACCTCTCTCATGGCTTTGACACTTTGTCCCTCAGCCCTTCTGCAAGCAAAAGGACCATTGCTGTGAGTAGGAATTTGGCCTGGGCAGAGTGCACCTAAGGACAGCAGGACTTAGTGCCTAAGCTGAGAATTTGAGAACTAAGGCTGAGGTGGAGACAAAAAGCAGATCATAAGAACAAATTTTCCTAGGGTTTTGAGTGTTTTTACTAAGTGTCTTTGCAAAAAGGTTGAAATATTGCACAGTTTTCACACAGTTTCCAGACCATATGGGAGCACAAAGCACTTCTATTTAGAGAATTACAGCTTCAGTTTGCAGATCACAGAAGCTTGGAAACTGAGATGCAACTAGGAAAAGAATGAAAATGTAGGTGTTCATAGCTCACCGTTTGGGATTTGATCAGATTCAGATAAAATCAATGGCAAAGTAATTAAGAAGTTCCCTTTGTTTTAAATGTAGGGCTTACAATAGCTATATGAAACTGCACATACAAAAGTTTAAATAAAGTTGTTTTCCTGTCTAACTGTAGACTTTATTAACTGCTAAATACAATCCTTTAAGATTATATAGGATCTTTCATCTGAGAAACTGAAATTTCTTCACACTTCGAACAGTACCCTCTGGAGATAAACATGCAGTACTTATAAATGAGAAAACAAGGCAGAAAACCAAAAAGTAAAATGAAATGCACACAGGACAAGTGGTTTGTCCAAACAGGAAACCATTAGGATTAAAGCCCAGACTTTTCAACTTCTCTATCTCTGCTTTCACTACAAAAAGAGCCATTCTAAAATGGAGACATTTGAAAAAACAGTGTCAAGAAAGAGACACATCTACGGACAATTCAATCTCCTCTAAGTTGGAATCACCTCCTGCAAGAGGCTCTTTCTACTGAGGAGTCAACTGCCTTCCAGCTCAGACACTCCAGTTAGGTAGTCAGAGCCTTTTAAGAGCAGTATTGCCAAAGAGTTTTAGAGCAAGCATGGGAATCCATGCCATAATAGGAGAGATTATCCACTACTGTATCTCACTAGCTGGGTAAGAAAAACAATCTTGTTATCCAAACTCAAAAGCTTTGGACTTTATATTACTATTATAAGTAGATATTCATAGAYACACACAGAGTTGTCTCCAGGGGTGTTGGTGCTGTATAAACACTAAGCAAGCTAAGGTTACTCTAGTTCAATTACTCAGATAGGATGAGCTCCTTAAAAAAATTGTGAACCTCTCCGTTGCTGAGCTTGGATCCTCCTGAGCATCTCTCTCACAAAGCCACTATTCAGTCACAGACTTTGGGGACAGCGTGAATAAACTCTACTACTCTGAGGTTTCAATGGGTGCAAGAGTTCCTTACTGACTGGCAGCCTTTCCTGCAAATGGGATGGGTAATGTGGTGGACAATGCCTGCATTGCCCTGCTCTTCAGATCTGTCAGTCTGGAAGACCTTCATAAGAGCCAAGACATATCCAAGCAGTTTTAATAAAAGTAAATAAAAATCCTATTTTAAACCAGGGTATCTACCCAAAGAATTTCACTGGCAAAATTGTATCTTCCTATTTAGTTAAAAAACCAACCAAACAAAAAAAAACCTCTACAATAAGCACACAACATAAAATTTCACTAACAATAAAATATACAATACATTTCAGATATTATTTTCAGATACCATACTGAAAGACTCTCATAAAATAAAATATTCTACCCTAATGCCACACAAATTAGTAGTTAGGTTAGGGCTAGTCAGCTAATACTAGCATTAGATGAGATAGGTTATAAAAATGTGTTCTCTTTGAAATAGCAAAACATCACACACAGAACAGCCATCTCACCCAGGAAAAGGTGCAGAATTTTCTGCCTCCTGAGATCAACAACTGTTGATTTTCACTCCTGGGATCTCGATGGTTTGGCTGTAGCAGGAGACCAACTGAGTCACTAGAACACTTCCCACCTTTCAACTCAAATTGCACAAGACTCATTAGCTTTGATAAACACTGGGGAGGAAAAGGGACAGTAAGGGCTAGCAGCAGCCCTGATCATTATGTAGGAATTCAGTCAAGAAAGGAAGAATAATGCCTGGATAATGAAGCACAGAGATACAGAAAAGATACACACATAGTGGAAATCTTCAAAGGGTCTTGCAAGTAGCCTTTTGCATTAAAAAATCTTGATTAACATCTGTGACATATACGTATATTCGCAGAGAGACACATGTTTTGAGGCAAAAGGAGGACTCAAGTTGTTCTATACTGTGTTTTCCTGGCTCTCTGCACAACTGGTATCTGTAAAGGAATCTCAGGAATAGTAGAGCATGGAGCACAAAACCTCTCCCAGGGCTCAAGCTAATGACATCATTTCTATGTCAGGATGAATCTAAGTTGCCAGAAATTATTTTGGCTCCTTCAACTTCTACAGAACTCCTGGAGAATTAAATATTCCCAAATCTCAGTTTTGTAAAAGATGTACCTTAAATTTGGCCCTATTTTTGTCACAATACTGTACAATCTGGCAGCATTTAAGCACAGATAGTTTGTGCTGAGTGCACAGTAGTAACTAACAATACAACTGGTCTTCTATTCTGAGTATTGGGTATAAGAATTTACAAGCTTGTATAATGTTCCAGGGTTGTAATATTACACATCTTGGAGATTTACTGTAATTCCTATTGATATGAACAAAAAAATTCTTTCTGAATGAAATGTTGCAAGTTAGTGAAGACTTTTATTCTCTGCTGCATAATCTGATTCATGTTTACCCTCAACATTAATATTAGCTGTGACAGCTATATTAAGAAACGCTTACAAAAAGTAGCAGCTTTACAAACTCTCAAGTTCCTGCAGTGACTGTTGAACTCTTTTTAGTCAAATAACGTAACTTAAAATAAATGCAAACTGTTTCTTTTATTTTTCACTCATGAAATGTGTATTTTTACGCTTGGCTTTTGCAGTTGTTAAAAAAAAAAAAAAAAGGAAGTCATGTCCATTATGTCAAGTGTTTCCCATAAACTCCCCTGATAGGTTCATTGCCAATATTTTTGTTGCTAGTCTCCATGGAAACCAATACAATGGCTTTCAAATTTGTTTCTTAGAAAGGACTATTCCAGTCCCATGTTTCAGACTCCATAGATTTTCAGTAATTGCTGAGATGTTCTGACGTTCAATGATGCTATCCAAATAGGTGTCAAATTTGATAATAGTGCTATGTTAAATTAATCATTTTAAAATACTATACGCACACTAGTAAGAACTTGTCAAAAAAATGACAAAAAATTATCAGTTAATTTAAATAATTTGAATATAGTATTTTACTTAACGTTACAATAGAATTATTTACAATTTAAATATCTAAAGCCAACCAATCACTTTGGTGTTCTCAACTTTTCCATTGCTTAATTTCTGAGCCCTCCTACTCCCTTTTGATTCCACACCTCTGCAGTCATAGTATAATGGGAAAAGAAAACAAAGCAAGAGATGAAAAAGTTTATCTTTCAAAAGACCCATTTTCACATGATGAAGTTTTAATTTTTAGCCCATTTCAACTAATTTGTAACTATCTTTTTAAAAAACGGCAGAGGCATATACACAGTCTGTATTTCTTCTAATTAGCATCCATGCAGATAGCTAGCACATGCAATGAGGTGCAAGTCAAGCACACTGCATGTGGGGCTATTTAAAAGCTAACAGCTACAGAAATAGTAGAGTAAAACCTGATTTTTTCAGAATAATGAAGAGGTAGATGAACAAATTCTTAAGAGTTTTTCTAGTTTACTTGATAATTTGAATAAAACCAGAAAAATTCTCAAAAATTGTGTGTCTTAAGAAGTTGAGTTCCCAGTAAGGAATGAGAAGTGTAAGTAATGGTTTTTAACAAATGATTACTGCCATGATCCATTTGTGAAAATAGCCCTGACTTTCAGTGAAAAACAGTGAATCATTAAGCTAAAGCTAGAATATTAATGACAGCCAGTAATCACTTTGAAGCTTTATGCATTTGGCCTGTTTGGATGTAAGCCTAGTTTTTCTGGTCTTTTTGATTGGAAGCAGATTCCCCTAATGTCATCCTGAGCACTACAGTGAGAGTCCATCCTGCCACTCTTCTTCCCATGTTCCCACTGTGCTGAGAGAAAGCCAGATGCACCTGTCCTACTGCAGAAGCACCTGAGACAGAGAGGACACATCTAGGGACAGGATCAAGGACTGTGGCCATTCTGACCTCACAAAATCATTGTGGAAAGGTCAAAGGACTATCCAGTGACTCAGGAAACTGCGCTATGCTATTAATCCCAGACTCTATGAGACCTGTGCAAAATAACAGCCATTATTATGAGCTTATGCTCTGTCAGCTATAGAAGAGTGGCTTAATTCCTACTTAAATGAGTGCGCAAAACATGGGAGATGATCAAGAGAGTGTCTATACATGAAGAGAGTCTCTTACTTACTCAGAGGAAATCCAAGAGGTACTTTGTACTGCTTGGAGACAACCAGCATTGCTGAAGTAACTCAGCTGCTCCTCAGGACTCCTTGTCAGACTCTCGCCATTCCTGGCAAACAGGACATACAGTACGTGTTCCTGTTCTGTGTTGTTTCTCAGTACTGCACCAGTCATAGCAGGAGCTGAGCAAGCACTTCATTCAAACTAACAGTGCCCCGTAGAGTGAACAGGATTTTTACTTTTGATTTCTACGATGGCAAATCACAATGTATGTGATTGCATTTCCTTCCAAACTATACACATTGAATCCTAAGTGATCAATTAATGTTACTTAAAAGTTTATATATCATCTCAGTTCCTTTATATAGGTCAGATGTATTTGAAATTTTTTTCTCATCTTCTTCAATATTATGAAACTGGACAGCAAAAATGTCTGAAGTTCCTCTTTTATGGAGGGTATATCTTGTACAGAAAGTGCTGCTTTCATTACATCTTGAACTCTCTTTTTATGACCTGCCTCCTTAGGTTAAAAGGCCAAGGGTTGGCCAGCAGCTGCTTTTATGAAGGACTCAAGAGTTAACTTATAAAGGCCATAACATCCCTCTGCTTGTTCACAGTGGCAGTGTTCAATTTACCTAGCTAACAGGTTATTTCAGTTAAATATTCACATCCTGCATAGGGTGAATTTCTGAACTATGAATGGTATCTGTGCCATTGTTGATACACCCTTTCAGAATCTGTGGTGCATCAGTACATGTGGTTTTTCTGCCCAAGCATCCTTGAATAACACCAGGGTATTTGTATAAAGAATATGGCAGGAAGGGAAGATAAAAACTGAAACCTAAGATGAAATTTGAAGAGATAATTATAGTTAAAGAATTTGTGTTTGATTACTGGGCATCTGGGAGTGTCCTATTGCACTCTCATATTAATATAATCTTGTCAATCTGAGAACGATTGGGCAAAAGAAAAAAAACTATCATTCTGCACAGATGTGAATCAGCAGAATTGTGTTTTCTCAACTGGGAAGTGGTTTAAACTTCCTCTTTCATCTCCTATTGTTTTTAGAAAATTGTCTTGTGATTGTTCTTCAGCTACACAAACTAAGCCACTCCCTGGATAGGCCCAGGGTATGCTTTGATTTCATTAACAATCTGAAACAAAAACCAAGGGACCTAGCAGTAGGATTAGATACGTACCAGGAGATATGACACCATGTCCCTGGCACAAAGGGGTTTTTTCCATTGCGAGCAATGCTGAACTTTGATTAAATGCAGATAGCCAGGACATAATCTCTTGGCTTAAAAAGAGAGATGCTTGTCCTCCATTCGTCCCTTGGCAGCACATACTTAGTACAAGAGGGACTAAGCCACCTTCTGCTACTTCCCTTGCAAATCCCATGGCAGTGAACAGAAGATCGTACCTGCAAGTTACAAGTCTCTGTGCAGATTCTGGGCCTCAGTGTGCCTCAGATCTATATACAGCTGCAGGAGCTCAAAATCTGGGTGTAACAAAGACGGTCTTACAAAGAGCTCCCCTCACCCTGATGCACCTTTTGCCCAGACTGTAACTCCCACTCTGAAGTATCACACACACTGGCTGACCGTCTTCCTACTGCAGCAAGACCTATGATGCATCTGTTGAAATGCCCACCACCACCACCACACCCCTCCCCTTTTTCTTTCACTGACAAGTGGAACTAACATAGAGAAGGAGGAAAAAAAGATAGAGGAAGAAGACTCTCATGTGGCCTGCTGCCAGCACTGGCTTACAAAGACACCCTGCCTGAAATCTGTTTGCCTTTATCACAATCAAATGCATTTGCCTTCACTTGCTTGCAGGGAATTGTTACATTTTCACTTTCCTTCAGTGGCAGAATTGAGATAGTGAAAAAGTCTAAACAAAAGAGAGATGAGCACCTAGCTAGTATCTGTGTCTTTACTACGCCTGGTAAGTCTGTCCATGCATCAAACTCTCCTCTTAATGGTCATCAGATTATACCAGGATACTAGAAACATCCCAGGAGTAATTCCATGAGTGCTAACCAGATCAAGCTCATTAAAATTACACTTGTCTCACTTGGGGTCACTAATATGTGAAAATTGCCCAATTATGGCTTTCAATTTATATATATCAGAATTCATAGGTGACAGAGTTTTGAAGGAGACGGATAGAGATTGCAGTGGGCAGCATTAATTCTGCAGGAGAGCTCCCAAGGGGAGAACGGTGGAAGCTGC
The DNA here is from genome assembly GCA_030449065.1 of Oceanodroma leucorhoa. NCBI lineage: Eukaryota > Metazoa > Chordata > Aves > Procellariiformes > Oceanodroma > Oceanodroma leucorhoa. Next base: position 9,563,990 of record JASVER010000007.1, on the reverse strand, counting down.
TGAGCTGCAAACATCTGGAGGCGGGAGGGGATCTGTGGGGTAACACCTGTGTTTGCCGGCATTTTCTCTCTTCCCTCAGCACCTGCTTCTGGTCTTTGACAGAGACAGGGTACAGGGAAGAGGGAGCTTAGGAAAGGGGCTGAGGCAGAATCTTCAGGGACAGCAGTAGTCACTAAAAATCATACAAGTTACTTCTGTATTTTTTGTTCCTGTTGAATTAAAAACTATTAACTGGTCATAAATATGATCAGAGAGATCTATGGTTTTTAAACTGGGAAAAAAGCTGAAATTTTGAACTAGAAAGATTTCCCTTAGTCAGTAAATTACTTGAACATACTAAGGGAGAAGTGATTTCATGGCTATCAACATCAGAGTAGTCAGCTGCATAGCATTCACATTTCATTGTAGAAACAAGCAGATAAACAATCTCCTTCCATTGTTTGTAGTAATCACAGACTGCTAAATAATTTCATGTCATTATTTTAGTTGTGCAACAAATAGGGGAAATAGCAAATAAAGTCTAAAGCTCTGTGTGTTTTGTTCTTGTATTTAAAATCTGTCCTTTTTTTACCTGTTTAAGACAAATCTACAATTTATGCATGCTGTATGTGTAAAGAGGACAGGCATACTTTTGCCAGAACAAAACTGCATCCCAAATCTGCTTTCCCCAGAAACTGTGCTCATCTATATACTTTAGTTTTAAGATTCCAGGCCTCTCAATGCCATACAGAAGTAAGGCTAATGGTATTCTGCTAGCCAGTAAAATTTAAACTTTCAAATCTGTAAGACTGAGAAAGCCTGGACACTTAACACCAAGGGAAAAAAGGAGTCTGTATTATTCAGTAAAATTCTCACCTCAAGCCTGGTAATCTTTAAAATAGGTTGGTGGTTAGGGTACCTAGAAAGCTAAGAGAGTCAAACAAAATCTTAATTCTATTCATTCGTGTTTGTATTTTGATAGCACATATTATGAAATAGACCCTGTTGTTTTGGGCTCTGTTCAAATACAAAACAAAAATAATCCCAGCCTGCAGGACTTAATTAATGAAATGGATAGAATAGTTCTAGCAGACTTGAGCTCTGCTTGTTCACCTTTAATATCTACAACATGCGCTGTAGATGGGAGGGTATCACTGCAAGATCAGCTTATACATCAATAGCGAGATATTTGTTCTTCTTGCTTGGTACAACTTGGTATTGATCCCTTACTGCTGGCACAGATTAAAGGAGAACATTTTCAAACAGATCCTTTGCTTTTGTTTTGTTTTCCAAAACCACATAGTAACGGTGATCTTAAAATAGATATGCTTTACCCTTGATCTCCAAAGTCCAAATCTAGAACCAATTTTAAAACAACATTTTAAAGACAATTCAGAAAAGAATTGGAAAGTCTCAGATCATTTTTATGCCAACTTTGTACTGCCAACTGGTGTTAAGTATCTCATCGTTCATGAGTGCAGCACCCGAACACACTGAAATGCAGAGTGACTGCTGAGTTGCACATTTCTCAGTGTGTGTAGGGAATGAGCAGGGAGAATAGGGAACGTATCTTTTAAAACTACTTTAGGCCCAATATGTGCATCCTTCATTCACTGCAATGTCACAAGATGCTCTGCGTACACCAGCATGACCTTAGATAACCCAGGGGCTGCAACAGCTCAGCACCAGAGTAAGCTCAGACTACAGTGTTAGCTGTCTCCTTGCTCAAGCTGAACCTAAGAATTAGTTACTTTGTGGGAGTATATTCATATCTGTTGTTTTGACAGCACAAAGATCATTTTTCACTATAACACAGTTGAAGCAGAGACAGGTCTGGGCAACCTGAACACTCAGTGTTGAAAGGGAAGATGACCTTGTGGTACCATTGTTTGTTCTTATTAATATACTGAAATTGTTTGACAGTATTTCCCACGAACCACTCTGGAGAAGACAATGGAAGGAATTGGATGTCAGGCTGCATCTTCCCCCGAGAATCCATGTCTAAGTACAACACCGTAGAGCCACTGAGGGTACTATTACTACACTATCATCACAGAGCCAGGCAGATATGATGTTAGCGAAATGCAAAACAGTGCAGTCATGACAGAAGAATTCACCTGGGAAGAGCATTTAACTGCTAAGTGGCCTACACAGAATGTTTCCTATCACTAAAGGCATTCATTCAGAGATCTCTCAGATATTATGGCCCAACCCTGAAGAGCTGTGTGTCCTAGTGACTTGGGCCATGGAAGTGGGAACTTCAAAGAAAAGAGCAAAGTCACATTGGAAAGAAAGGGTGGACAGGCAACTCAAAAGAGCACACAAATGGGGAAGAATGTAGCCAGGAAAAGGGAATATAAAGATGAGGAAGAAAGAATGGAGAGACATGCTAAAGAAACAAGAATGCCACAAAGGAGCAAGGTCAGCAGTAGAGTGGAGGAGGGTGAATTTACTGGGAAATGCTGCTTTAGTCATCCCGAAACTGTTAAGTGGTCAACTGGTTTCATCTGGAGAGAATTAGCAGGGGCAGAGGGGGAGCAGCTTCACAAAACTGCCTGAGGAAGTGGTAGTGTCAAGCCCTATTGCCAAAAGCTCAGCTGTCAGCACGCTCAGGTTGTGTGGGATCAGTTGCCTTTTCTGGCTGATGGCATCTGAACCAACATTTCTGGAAGTGCCTTGCCCTAGGGCATTCGGAGGGGTGTACTGATCAGGGAGGGAGGGATGGAGCAGTCTCTCATGTTAATGCTATTTCACTCGGTATGAAATAGTTTTATTCAGCATGTGTGAAGGATGAGGGAGCAAGAAGAAAATTACTCCATTACCTGGTTGTTGACAAGATGGATGAAAAGGTTGAAGTTGCTGAATAGTGGGTATTTAAGAATTTCTGCAAAGTGGAACAGCGACCAAAGGATAGATTGAGAACAATCAAGGGAGCCCAGACTACATCCCAGTGAGGGCAGCTGCATGCTCTCTTAGATGTTGCTTCCAATTATCCCAGGCAGAATGGGAATAAAACATCTGTAATCCAGAACAACTTCTTTAACTGCTGGGCAACTGGATTAAAAAAGCTTACAGAAAACCTGTCTGAAATGTTCGGAACAAAAGGAGAATTTCACCTGACAAACAGCAACAATTCATGTGGTTTTCAATTTAGTAAATAAAAAATGTAATTTAATGCTTTTCAGGAATTATTACCATCATTACCATCATTATCATTATTATTATTGTTTAGCTTGGTGACCAAGCCAAAAATTGATTTCTTGTACAGATCCAAAAAAGAGACAGGAACAGAAACAGTGGTCTTTTGGCTGTGAGACACAGGAATTATCAGGAGAATTCAGGCACCAGCAGTAGGGAAGCTGCAAAGAGCCACCAAAATCAAAGGCAAGAAAGATGAAAAAGGAAAAGTAAGATACTAAGAGGAAGAGCTAACCCCACCCTATTCTTTCTGGCACCACAGGCATCCAGAGTACATGACACATGATTTGTTCCACTGTATTACGGGAGTAGGAGGACTCACTTGATTTCTACCACGCCTTCTTATCTACCATCTTCCACCTACATTTAAGATTCAGAATTGCCAGAATTCATATTTTCTCTCTTGGCAACGTTTTCTTGTCCCTCCTTCATTTCAGTCTGAATGTGCTGGGTTACCAGGGTTTGCTTTGATCCTGAACCAGATCTGAAGACATCTGCATAAACCCTGTTCAAGCTGTGAGCACACCCTTAGGTGAAGCAGGTTCTTCATCCATACATAAGTTCAAAATAATTCAGTCTAAGTAATTGTAATTGTAATAATAAAATAATTCAGAGACTTTGCAGTGAAATATCACTCAGAAAAGACTTTAGCTGGTTAACTTCAGGATCTTCTTTACATTTTTTGGCCCACTTTTTCAGTTCCTAATGTGGATAAAAACAACACACCTAATATTTCTAACATAGTTCAATCCCAAGCCACACTGACTTACAGGAGTTCTTTTGATATTTTTTAATACACTTTAGTTTACCTGAAAAGTACTTAAAGGTTATGTTGAGCCAGTCATGACTCTCAGTGTGAAAGTACAGTTCCCTATCTAATAATCAAGAACACTTCAACTAAGGGACAGAGGAACATGCTGAGGACCCAAACCCACTCAGCCTTACGCACATGAGCAGCCCAGGTAGTTCAAGAGGACCAGTTGTGAGAGAGTGTGGATCTTTACATCTTTAACACAGTGTAGCTTCTGTATGCAAAGTAAACATAACATCATCTTCAGGATTTCAAGTCAGCCGTGTCACAGAATATAGTAAATATAAAATACATAGCTCATGTATTGCTTTAAACCATCTCTTGCTTCTTTTACACCACCAGTAGAAAATTGGGATTTTTCTAGTTATTTATCTGTAATGTGTTTTAATGCCCTCTCTTGAAACATATCACAGAGTGGTCTAACAGCACATTATTAGCATGATCAGTAACAACCACACAGCTGAGGAATGGTTTGAGCCCTTTGCAGTACACTATATTCATGTTACTTCTGTGGTGACCCATGGGAAGTGCAAACTAATGAAACACGAGATCTGTGTTGAGTTTTCACGATAGGTTAAATAAGCCAAAAGTCATTGTGATTCATTAAATCATTTTTATGCAGGTCAATAGGATTGCCTATCCTGTCATAATTGCACAGGTATGGTTATAAATCTCATAATTAACCTGTATCTTTAAAAAAAACGATAGACCAGTCACACAGCCCAAAAGAGGGATTCCTGTGGTGCACAGCATTATGCACAATTACTACACATTAACACAATCTTAATTATTAATCTTTCGTATTTGCATAGTACTTTTCATCCAAAAGCACTTTGAAAGCTGTATACAAAGAATACCAAAGAAATGCTGAAAGCTCTAGAATCCTGGGGCAAGAACTCCCTGTCCCAGGAAGCACTCAGCAGATGGGGATAAAAGCTCTCATCCACTCGCACCAAGGCAAACCCTGCCACAGAGGGAAAGTACCACAGGACTTGAAATTCTTATAAAAGCAGAAAGGAGCTCTACTTTAACATTGAGCAAGCTGAAACATTTGCATTTGTCTTATTTGGAAGAATGTAATCTTGAGATATGTTACAAGTATTTTAATACAGAATGCCAGACATCACATTTCACGCTTCAATTCTGTTTAAGAACACACAAACTTCTGAATCAACTAAATGAGTTGCACGCCTTTCCCAGTCTTTGCCTTGTCACTTCCATGCTGCCCCCTTATGCTAAGAACAGCTTTATTTTCCCTCTTCTTGCTTATCTGTGCTGTTCTGCCATCTTCTGCTCATTCAAATCCTTCCTCACAAAGGCTTGAGCAACACAACTCAAAGAGGAAGTTAATTTTAAAAACAATAGCTAAAATAYATATGGCTCACTATCTAATTATGAGTAAGATCTCCCTCACTTATCCAGATAATAAACTCTGTAGAACAAGTATTGTTCCTTTTTTTTTCTTGCACTGTTATGGGCCAAGTAGTTTGTCATCTTCTAATGTATGTATTGTTAGGCTTACATAACAGCTAAAATATACTTATCTTTTTGGTATTCAGAAAACATCAGCTATTAGTCAATTAAATCAAAGTAACCTTAAAGTGTTCAACTTGATAGGAACTCTCCCAGTCATTTACAAAACACATTGTTCAGCCTCTCCATTGTCATAACTTCTTTAAAATACCACAATAGATACCACAAGAATAGAACAGTTCTAATTTTAATAATATATATCATAATCAGAAAACAGGTCCTGCTCAAGCAGACGCTGTGATGTGTTACATCACATCTGTACACCGACGTATCACTGAATCAGAGATGTCACACACTGCTGGCATTCACCTCCTTTCAGAGGGTCAGCAGAAAAGCTTCTGCCCAAAACAACTCCCACTTTCACACCATAGCCATGACATTGTTGTATAACCAGACAATACCAAAAGTAAATAAATATATAAATATATATAAATAAATATTGTCAGTGCTGTCTCCTCACTCCTATTTACATTTTAATGAACTCTTCTAGTAATAACTTCCAGTTTCCTCCATTTCCAGAAAGCCAGCACTCCATAAATACTGAGTTGTATTATTATCTGCTGATGTACCAGTTTTCTATAAACAGAGAAAATCCAAACTTATCACTGGGCCTAGCTGTTGAAAAAGGTTAGTATAACTAAATAACAAAACAGGAATGTTGTTTACTTGTTAATGTTCTACTAATGAAAAAAAGCTGTTATGGCTTTGATTAATCTAGACCATACTGGACAATTCTGGCATAACTTTCCTTGAAGAGTGACTATTGATTTCCTTTTCATTCTACACTTTGATACAACATATCTGGAATCTAGCCCAGGTTTCATAACTGCTACTATCTCCACATTAACAGCCTGTGCAAGATTAGAAATAGCTTTTGAAGATATATGCAAGGGTGAGGCAATCCAAGAATTTTCTCCATTTCCACAGGTTGAGCTTTTACATCTGTCTGTGTAACAGCTTTTAAGGAATTAAAGGTGTTTGTAGGCATGATCAAATTCATCAATTGCAACTAATTAATTATGCCATTGTTTAATCTTTAGCACTGCATTGTTTTTTCTCTTCTCTGTCTGTATTTATAATACCTGGTGTAGACACAGTAATTACCAGATAGTATGGGATGGTGACTGCTTTATCAGCATAAGCTTGGGAGAGCCACAATGTCTCATAAGCCGTGTAGAGTGAGTAATACCAATGGTCTCAAGTAGATGCCAGTAAAAATCTTTGTACTACTCCCCTCCATCTCGTATTCTCTCTAATGATACTCTGTATATAAATCTGTATTCTATATGGATCTCTCCTATTGATTTCTACATACACAAGGCACAGGCATAGCTTGTCCAAAACTTGTAGGTTAGGTAAGTAGCTTTCACCTATGAAGAGCAATGTATTCAAAAAAGGCCTCAGTAATTTGCAAACAAAAGAAAAAAATTACTTGTAAAGAAAATATCTTAAAATATTCAGTGTAGTGAAGTGTATTAATTGACTGGCACATATGAGACAACATCATCACAGTGTATTCTGGTCACTTCTAGGAACATGGAGCATAATAACTGATGTGGTATTCATGCCTCAAATAAGTCGTCTTTGCGAGTTGGTGTATTTTGTTTTTCCATTTTACTTCATCAAGTCACAGAATAGCTACTCTAAAAAAATCTTGTGTCTGGAAGACATAAAAGGCCCAGCCATGCGGTACTGGGTTAATAACCAAAGAACTGCAATAAATTAGGAGTTCATCAGTTTGCAACAACAAAGATTAAGACCTGGCCCATGGAATGATTATGAAGCGATGACAACATGCCAAAATTAAAACGGCAACTGTACTTCCAGAATGGATCAGAAAAGGCTCTTCCAGCAGTTAGGAAAACATCAGTGCCATGTAAAGAACTCTAAAGCTTCCGGTTCCTCTTGTTCAATATGTCATTTGAAACTGGGATGTGTGCGCAAAGGTCACAAGGACAAAAGGTGCAAAGATAAAGCCTCACAGAAAGGATACCAAAATAGCTGGCTTGGTTGGCAAAAGCCAAGAGGGGACAAAATCATTGTTTATGCATATAGCCACAGGAGTAAGCACTAAAGAAGGAAAACCCATTTAAACACATAAACAGTGTTTGCTCATTGACAAATGAACATAAACTGGCCTGGAATAATGTCAGCTGATATTTGAAAGACCATTTCTAATTATCAGAGCAATCAGAGTTTGGAAAAACCTTCAAATCAGAGCAGACAAAAAAAGGTAACTGATTTGATGACCTTCAGTACCCCTATAAAGAGGAGCGTACACTGAGGGGTCTGTAGAAGGGTCTCAGTGATCCTAAAGGTTCATCAGTCTTGAGTACACACACATGACACATAATGAAGGACATGTTTATCAAAGGAAATAAGTATTGACAGAGGCCTATCAGACACTAGCCATAAATAATTTCTGAATTAAATTAAGCTCTCTTAAGGTCTCTTTGGTGGGCCAAAGAGTGGATAGGAATAGGTAAGGAATGACTGGGCAATAGCAGCCCACCCTCAGTGCAGTAGAGATTTAAGAGAAGCCAGACAAGGCAAGTCTGCTACAGCCCCATACTTCATATCTAGCGCTGATATAGTGACCATAGTAGGCACACAGATTCTTTTGACTGTCAGCTGCAATCCATTTAGACAATTTGAAAGTGGCATTTCTGCAGTACTGAATCACTGTTGTTTTCTTCCAATGGAACTTTACCCTTAACTGAGCTTAAAAAATAGGAAACAACTTTATTCCATCTTTTCTTTCAAGAAACAATTTTTTGTGACAATGTTATAAAAATCTTTATAAAAATGTAAGGTTTTTTAATACCATTGACACTAATGGATTTTTGCTTTTGTTATGTTTTCATTTTAATTGAATTAAAATACATTTATTTAAAATAATACAAATTAATAATACTTCATTAAGCTTTCCTCTTTTCAGCTCAAATGACACTAGGTAGTATTACAATTATTTAGCATAAGAGTTACTTTTAAGATAAATTCATAGTGTAAACTATAAAAATCAACCCATACTGAACAAATAATTCAGCCACTATTAATTTTAGTGTGTACCTATAATGCAGTATGTCCACGATAGAACTCAGGAGTAGTCCTTTACTCGTCCGTTTACTGGGAATGTATATTTACTGTGAACTCCCAAGCAAACTGGTAATACTAATTTATCAACAGAAGAAAAATAAAACCATACCTTTTTTGTCAATTGTCAGCAACTGGCATAGTCAAAGGCAATGAGATGGCCATTCTTACAGAAAATCTAGTTTATGGATGCCCTTTTTATAAAAATATCACTGTTAAAATTGCTCTTTTTAACTCTAAATAAATGTAGAAGTCAAATGACCCAATACTGTAAGAATAAATTGCTTAAGACAAAAAATTGCTGTGTAAATTTAAGACTTTTACACCCGTTGCTGCCATAGTCTGCCAAGCACTCACTACCACAAGGAAATTTTTTCTATCTAGGTTTGTGTTGGGCAAAAACATTAGAAAATGAAGCTGTTATTCAAAAGAGAGGTTTATTGTTACACAGCATCTTCAATTAATATTTTGCAGTTATCCTGAACTCCAGAGAGACAAGATGGGTCACGTGAAAAAGACTGTTAGACACAGAAGAGAAAGCCTGGTGAACAGCAGGCTGAAGGGGAGTCTGAACAGTGCTCTGCTGTTGCAAACTGAGCAATCATCAGGTTGAGAAGTGAGAAGGAGCATTATGCATAGAAGACAAAGTTACTTCCTCCTGGACTACTGGTAGCCTTAGCTAGAGCTCTCTGCTCAGATGTGGAAAAAGGGGGAAATTCAGCAACCATAATGCTCAGGGAGCTAGAAATCGTGATTTGTGCAGACAAAACGAAAGAATTAAAGCTGTCTCCAAACAAGAGAAAATCAAGTACTAGGTAAGGAGTTTTCAGGTATGTAAAAGGTTTCTGCTTAAACAAGTATCAAGCAATGCTGCAGCTCACTATTAGATATTGCTCTCTAACACAGAGTAGCAGGGGAACGGAGTGACCTGGGGCACTGGAGCTCCTTTGAGACCATTTACAGAAGTCTCTGTCTGCAAGTTTTAGGCAGATCTGATTCTATCTTGGAAGAGGAATAGCAACAAAAGGGCTTTTCCAGCACGATTATTTTTTTTTTTATTAATGATCTTAGACAGTGCGTACAGGTTTTCTAATTTTGTTGTTCAAACCACAAAAATAAGTAGGAGAGAAAGGGAAGCAAGTGCCCACTCTCAGCTTCCAGTGACACCGGACAAAACAAGTAGCAGTATTTGCTTCATAGCCCTGAAAACACCAAGCCACACTCTGGATTTGGTTTCTGCCAAAGCTCTTCTCAGAAAAGCTATAGGCCTAATGGGAGCATAGACTGGGCTTTTCTATCCATAATCTAGTTTCCTGAAAAGCCAAAAAAACATGCTGAACTGAGCTACTGAGAGGTTTTCTAGTGTGGAGATCAAGGGTCATGGGAATAGGCCGTATTTCAATGAATATGCTCCCTGTTCTTAGCAATGAGATCCAATCTTATATGCACAAAGTAGATATTACCCCCTTCATGACCAGTTGCATTCACATGGGGACCCACTTGAAAAATTTGAAATTTGCTTCTTATATTTTAACTGGATATTACAGTAGAACTACAGACAAATGCATAACAGGACACAAAGGAAGCAGAAGTTTTAGACAGGCAAAACACATGCCATGCATTTTTAATAGTGCAAGTGATTAACCAAGTTGTTAGGGATGTTGGTAGTGAAGTCTTTACATCAAGGTCAGATGTCTTGGTACCTAACTAGAAGATACTGGTTTCCTGCAGGTATTGCTTGATGAAAGTCTATGGCCTTTGCCATACGGGTCAAAGCATTCCCTTCCAGCCCAAAGAATGTGATTAATAAGGGCAGTAACACAGTAGGTAAAGGATGGAACAAAGAGGGCCACAGGCAAAAGCAACAATTAATAAATAATAGTCTGCAACACTCTAATATAGCACTTCACATGTCCAATGTGATAACTAATTAATCATAGCAACAGCTTTGTACTCTATGCTGTCTTTCATCCAGCACCTCAAAGTGCTTTGCAAATGTTAATTAATATGTAGGCTGTACTTTGAGGAAATACATTATGGCATTGGCCCCAGTCAATGTTAATTTGTTCTTCAACAGMACGGCTTGTGAAATCTGGTCAACTTTCCCAATGTAACATAAAATGTGCAAATCTTCCTGGCAACAAATCTGAAAATGTGAAATTCCATTCAAATATAAGCTATTCCATTGTATTGTTGACAATATGGCATGCTCCATCCCTTCACGTTGTACTCCAGTATAACCTCACATAACACAGCATGGTTTAAATGTAAGAGGAGATTAACTTTTCACAAGAAAATTGGATAACTGCTATTTTAGTCTGAACATCTGGCACATTTTTAGCTAAACTGTTTCTTTAAAAAGCTATTTTTTTGCTGTGCATTCACATACTACAAGTGTTTTTCTAAGTTTAGCTCAACAGCTGAGACAGAAAGCTAATTTCTTTGCTGCAATGACCAGACTGGGGCTACCCAACATGACTGGATGTCTGTGTATTTTACGATTGTTCTAATTCCTCTATTTAGTACTGTAAATTTACATGACATTTTGTATACATTCAACCAATTTCTGCTCATACAATCAATCTCCTGGCTTCAAAGGAGTGTGTGCGTGAATGAGACACACTCAGGATAAATCACAGGATTTATCCAACATCCCCATTAAAAAATCATAATAGATTGCTCTTTAAATTCTTTGAGCGTGTTCATGTTGTGCACAAAGCCCTGACTACAGAGTTGCTGAAGCAAAACTTTTGGGGCCCCTATGATCAGAGCTTGAAAAGGTCAGCTAGTTCCTCTCTGTTACACAGGTTAAGTAGAAAATGGTTAATAGATGGAAAGCTATTACCAACTGTTGCAACTTCTCTTTTCTTGTCTTCTTAAAATCTCATAATAGCACATCCAGACAACCTTAAATTTACACTGTTGGAAAGCTCTATTTATTCTCCAGAATAATAAACCAAGGATACCTTCTTATGTCATTCAGTTTTTGTATCAAAAACATATTTGCAAACATATATTTTAAATACATATGCACACACACACATTTTAGTTGTTGGAAGGAAATGCTAAGGAGAAGCAATCCAAACTAATCTAATCACTAAAGCATTAACATCATAGAAAGGGCTGCCTGATATTCTGCAATAAATATTTACCATTTGTTTAGGGAATCACTTCCCATCTTCATGCCCTAAAAAAATACCAGCAGTGCAGGATAGAAACAGAACCAGCAATTCCTAACTTTTGAAATGAAAAGAGTTCACAGCAGAGCTGAGTTTCACCTTAAGGGTTGGAGAAGGGAAGGAAGAAAAAAAAAATAAAAAAAAAAGGGAGAGAGAAGAGTACAAGAACTATCATTGAACAGGTGTCTGCATAATAACAACATGAGTAGAACTAATAAGCTTAATTTCAGTGAGCTTTGAAGTCAGGTGCAGGCTATTAAGAGAAACAGTGGGTTAGCATTCCTGGGAGCAGGTTTACTAATAGTATTACACAATACGAAGTCATTTCTTTACAACTTGAATGGTCATAACTAGCTAGGGTTTACAGCTTGCTTTTATCAATAAAATGATTAAGATAATCCAAATCGCAATGTAAACTGACACACTTTGTGTGTGGCTCTGTGTATGTGTGTGTGAGTGTGTAGCAACTGCTTGTAAATTATGCAAAGCATCTACCTGTGTTACATTTACCCTAATTGGTTTAGAACTTAAAAATGCAGATGATGTAAACTGGAAAAAGATGAAAGACCTCTGCCTAGTGACCAGTATCATGTTTCAATAAATCTGAAGTATTCATGGAGTACACTTAGTAGTAAGGAACAGGAAAGAGTCGAAGAGTCAAACTGTTGCTTGGATCATGAAGCAAGCAGCCTTCTGCTTCTCTTTAATCAAGATTTATTTCAACTTCTCATCCCTTCTCCCATGCAGGGACCTGACAAGCAACTCCCTAGCTATCCCTTGTCTTAAGAGAGAAAGACAGCATGTCCCAGTGGCACAGAGAACCTTTTAACACTGTTCTCTTTTGGGGGTTTATGTGTGCTTTTTAATAAAAGGAAGAACAATCCTTTTCCTTTTGAGCTAATAAGGAACTTAAGAATAAATGCAACTTCCATCTAAACACAGTTTAAGTGTGTTGATACAATATTTCTTTGAATTCTTAAGGGTACACAAACAGCAGCCTCCTGACCTCAGCAAAACGCTGCCTTCACTTAATTGAATCCAATATCTTCTTCCATGATTATGTCATTTAAATCCTTTTAGACTAAACATAAAGACTGTACTCTCCAAAACTTAGCATATATGGTATAGCTGGAGATAGTAGATGTCTCTATTAAAACAACCTATTCTTCCACATATCTTTCGTTTCACTAGAAATGCTAAAACTTAAAGAACCCTGATTACATCAGTTTGTGACCCACTGTATTTCTGGTTAGAGTTTTTTCTTTTTAAACCCACACTAGATACTCATTGTCAAGGTCAGAGATATTAAAAGTGATTTGTTAGATGTAAAATACTGTTTATTATAGTCTAAAGAGCAAGCCAGCTTGAAATAATAAATTAGTGCCAGATGAAAAACTGCCAGAATTCTCTATTATACATGCCTTTCCCTGGAAAGCATCCCAGATTTTTTTTCTTGATAGGCTCTTTTACTAAAGACTCCCTGACTTATGGAGTGCGAGCAAAAGTTATAGCTTATAAAAGGGTCAATGAGGAGCATTAGGGGGCTCTGAAAACAACAACAACAAACAAAACTTGTGTATAAACTGAGCTGTGGCTACAGCCTAAATGATACAAACTGATGAACTGCAACAAATGCTAAGAAAAACTTACGGAGTTCACCCACATAATTGCGCTGGGTCAGATACTTGTAGCATCATCAGAAATCTGAAAACTGCATGAAGGAAGAAACCTGAATTATTCTCCTCTTCCCCACCACTCTGCATTGCTCTGTGTTGCTTTACAGACAACATGCATCTGAAAGAAACTAGTAACTTGTCTGAATTATGCATTTCATTCTCAACATGAACTTAAGTGATTTGGGAAGGACATATCTTGATACCATGAAAGAGGAAAGCACTACTGATACCAGCAGGAAGGCTGGACTATAATGAAAGACTGCTTCCTGTCCCAAGGTAAATGTCGCCAGGAATACTGCAAATTGTTATCTGTTGCTATTCTTCAATGGAAAATAACATACTTAGAATTTATATCCCTTTTTGTAACTGTGAGAATACGGAAAAAATGGAAAAGTCAGCCTCTTTCTCTCTCTCTCATGCATGATTATTGATTTCACCACTATATGCTGAGAAAGCAGGGTGGGACCATCGGTCACTGTAAGTCAGCATTAACAGCAGGGGCATAAGGAAGTGCTTAAACCCAAGCAGCTGGCTGTGGCTGGGAACCTGAAGAGAGAAAGGGATGACTAGAAGTTTTCATTGTATGTGTTGCAAATATTGTGTAGTTCCAGGTCTGTTGGCTTGCTGCATCCTCACAAATAAGCCAAAAAGTGCCATCAAAAGCAGTCTGCCAGCAATAAAGCAACAAAGAGGCCCCCATCGGAATGGTCAATGCTGAAAAATAAAAGTCATGTTATAAATGTTTACATGATGTAAGTTTGGAGTGTAGAGTCCAATAATTCTCACTGGCTCTTCTCTCTCACTTCCGTTCTTGGCAGCTAGATAACAAGTTCAGCCAAGCAACTTACTTAAAATGTACTGACATGAATCCCCATAGTGTAAATAACATATCTTACCTATGAAGGCTGATTATGTTCCCTTTATTCTTGAAAATAACATCTTCCTAGCCTTTTCAGGAAAATCAACTGTTTGCATTCCTCATACAGTTTATAGTATAGTCTATAAACACAATACTGAGTATTGCTTTTAATAACTAGAAGTTTGACATGGGCCCAAATCTAAACCATGGAGCTGACACCCCAGAGCATAGAGGAAGTTTGAATCTGAACATTGCATCTCCAGTCTGTCTCTGCGGGAAATGAATTCACAAAGCAATAATAATATCATAAACAGCACTTAACGTGTTAGGGCTGATCCTGCCAACCCATACTCCTCCAGCACAAAAAATCTTGGCAGGTCTTATGCACTGCTGAAGTCTCACTGAAACTCTCTAAATGGACCTTATGTGGGATTTAAGAATCATACCATTGCCAAAGGGTGACATTAACCCTTCTCGCCTGTACCACTGAAATCAGTCATCATGCTGGCATAAGCAATCCACGATATATACAAGTAGATCAGACCATGCATCACCCCTGCAAGAACACCAGTCATCTGATTTTTGTCATCCTCCCTTTTGGGATTTTATCACTAGTGATTTTTAAATAAGGGCAGATAAATCTCATGAGCACAGAAGTCATGAAACACATTTGGGTCACCTTCTGCAACATCACAACTGCTGTTGTCTGCTCTGCAGAATCAGATCCTTTTTGTTGATGCTTTCTGCAGCTGACAGTCCAGTTCAGTCTGGCTGTACGTCTGTCAGGGACTGGCCTGGAGGGTATCATACAAACTGAGAAGGAAGCCAGCAAAGGCAAGTGCTGTGTTACTGGAGGAGGTGCAGACAGGCTGAACATGTTGGAACAGTACAGCTCTGCTAGCTGAGATCTGTCCCCTGTCCTCACACTACTGGCAGCAGCTACAGTTTCATTCTCCAGCTGGCTAGATGTGTATCTTCCACAGCAGACCAGCATTATCCTTCTGAATACACATGCTTCTTGCCTTCAGACTTTCACAGTTGAGATTTTATTTTCTCCTAACACATCCACAAAAATTCAAGTTTTGTCTGTATCTTAATGCATTTTCTAAATATGAATTCCTGGAGCAATTCTTTACCTTTCACTCTTCTACAATCTTCAATGAAAGCATTAAAAGTAAGAGTACAATTTGGGCAAAATTTCCAGACAGTGAAGAATGCTTTCTGTGCAAAGAACAAATTGGCATACGTAAATACTGCATATGGATAAGATTACTTGCAGGGACAGGTACCATAGAGGTACTTGCATAGACAGGTACACAAAGATATACACAGCACCCAATTCATATACTGTCACACAATGTTTGCATAAGAAATTCAGAGGTATATCTGCTTTAATTTATTTATTGCATGTACTATTAAACTACTGAATTTTTAATGTGTTTCTTCACTCCAATGTCAAACTGAACTTTCAGGGATTTACCATGAAAGAGGAAAATGAGTGTTTAAAACAATGGAAATTGCCTTAGCAACACTCGGTTATTATCACCTTTCAATCTAGGCAAGTCTCAAAAGCTTAAAAAAAAAAAAACCCTAAACACTGAGACATACTCTTTTCAAGTTGGAGGTGAAGGATGCCAAGAATTGCAGTTGCCCTAGGAAACCTAGTT
Source organism: Oceanodroma leucorhoa (assembly GCA_030449065.1). Taxonomy (NCBI): domain Eukaryota; kingdom Metazoa; phylum Chordata; class Aves; order Procellariiformes; genus Oceanodroma; species Oceanodroma leucorhoa. The sequence continues at coordinate 9,547,995 of JASVER010000007.1, read as the reverse complement.
CAAGACAAGCCAGACTGACTTGGTGTGGATTTTTTTCACTGGGGCAAAGGAAAATCAGCAGTACAGGTTGAGATCAACAGGGATCTAGTAGCATGGTTCTCAGAGGATGTTTGTCTCATATTGGTCCTCAACTGGAACTTCAACAGGTTCGTGCCCTTTCAGAAGTGATAGAATATCTTCACAGAGAGGGAGACATAAAACAGCACTCAGATGGGATGGGACATGCTAGCACCAGAGTTCAAGAACCTCCTCCTTGACACCAGCAGTCACAGGACTGATGTGACACAGCAGCTCCAAGCTGCTGAGAAGGAATTGCCTGCTCTTCTTGTCATACTTAGCCCTTTATCTGCTCCAGGATACCAACCAGAAAACCTTTAACTGGAGGACAATGAAGTCAATGGGAAAGAGACATGACTTTATATGTTTGAATGCTCATATACAAACAGTCATGGCTGATCTCTTTCCTCCTGACAYATTCCCGTCTGGGATTTGGAGGATGTATCACAATTCATAGCATTTGGGATTTATTTACTTGCTGTCTTAAGGCTTTCCTTAAGGTAACTTGAGCATGAAAGGTTTTAAAGCTAAGCAAACTAAACAATGAAGAAAACCAAACATCTCAAATGGGATAACGCATGTCAGCAAAGATAGCTAACAGCCGACTGTCAAGCAAAAATAACCCGTATCTTTGTGGTTAAATAAACAGAAGATGAGCTTACTAAAATATAGGTTCACGCTATATATATAAAAATTGAGCAGAGTTGGAACCCTTTCCTAGCAGAACTATAGCAGATATCCATTAAAACTGCTGCTGGAACACAGCAATACAGCAGACCAGCTTGGAACTCATCCTCTCACACTTTGGGTGTTATATGTGGCTTTTGCTTTCACTATCAGATAAAACTCTCAGAAAAGCACCTTTCTAACTAGCCGCTGAGCCATTACACCTTCCCTTACCACCCCTCAGCAAAAAAGACACAACTTAGGATAAATACATAAGTACTAGTTGTACAATCATATTGCCCATTACTTTTAATAATGTTACCTCCATTAATTGTAATAATGTTTTCATTTGTTTCTGCTGTCTAGCAACCCCTGGCAATTTTCAAAATTAAGTCCTCTCTTCATACAATGATTGAGGAACTGAAACACTACAGCACTGTAATATTGTTATAGCTTCACTGCATCTGAAATCCTGCTACTCATTCCCAAATAATTTCACCTGAACAGTGAAGATTTTTTTGATGGACTTCCAGAGCTTATGTCTAAAGTGAGATGGTCCCACAATGTAAAAAGAAATTTATAAGATTTGCTTAGCAGTTATGTAGACCTTTTGATCCACAAACATCAAATACTCCAAAGCAGAGGCAAAACTTTTAGCTTTATTTCACAGTCAAGCAAAAAGACAGAGAGCAAACAGATACCAACTCTACAGAAGAGCTGGTACTGGAACCCAGGTCTTCTCACATTTCCTGTTCCATGACTTATTCACCAGGACTACATTCCTTCCATTCTCTGGGCATCTTTCCACCTTTTAATTAACCTCCAGTAGCAACCATTAACTTGCCTGGAATTACTAAAGAAAGGGGAACTGAAGGTCATCTGTGTTTTGAGGAGATGGGATAGAAGCCCACCAGCAATCTAATATCAGGCTCACTCCTGGCAGGGAACATTGCCACATGGTTCTTTCAAACCTTCTCTGGCAGCAGAAAGATACTGCAATGTAAAATACAGCCAGGAGTCATGAAGTCTAATGAAGAGCCAGAATGAATTCCTAGACTTTTTCCACCTCAGTTCCACTGATACAATGAAGTGATTCTCAACAAACAGCACAATCATTCCCAGTGCCAGAGCATGAATCAGCACATTGGTCCTCTCTGACCAAGGATTCTCCAGCGGTTATCACACTATTCTGTAAGGCCTTTGCTCTGCTCAGATCTCCCGTTGCCAGCAAAATGAAACCTTCCGTGTTTTATTTGTAGAATCTGTCATAGCACCTCATTCAGGGTAAAGAAGTCTCACACCAACTTATTCTGCATATTTCAGTTCTATAGAGTCTCAAATCAGTTCAGACACTACAAGAAATCCTATAAAATTTATCCTTAAGCACTAGTGGAACAATGTTAACATGCTGTCATGTACAATAATTGAGCATATGCTTCTCTCAGGAGTCTGACAGCCAATGTTCAGGGACTGCACTATCATCATCCTGTATTTTTTCCCACTTCCTTTTTGACATGGGACAACTCTATCAAGAGCCTGTCACTCAAGGCTTTGCAATAACTAAGTTGAAAGTATAAGATATTGTGTGTCCTGTGCATATTCTAATGCAACTGAAGTAAATCAAAGCAGTAGATACAAGCATTCTGAATAACAGGCCACTTCAATTTACAAAAATGTGTAGGGATCTAAGGATCAACTCTCATGAAAGATGCAGGCATTTTACAGATCATTTAGGAGGAAGGTAGGTACCTTAGTACAAAACTGTGACACAAAAACCCAATACCTCATCTGGATATGCCCTAATTCCAGAGGAACCCTTAATTTTTACCATATCATCTTGTTCATTGAGTTCTGCTCAGTACCTATACAACCGCTAACCTGGATCAGGATATGAGAAGTCAGTGCCTGCCCATCAAAACCTCTTGACTTGCCAGATGGTCTCAGCCATGCCTGACAGCAACCAAAAGACCCCACTCTTTCAAAATGCAGCCAGAGACTCCGTTGAAGTGCTCGTGTGCAGAAAGCAATTCAGAATTCACTGGACCAGAAAAGAGAGAGAAACCAACATGAACCTGCCTCCCTAGCCAGGTACTCAGAGAGCTTACCTGGGAACTGTTTGGAATTGGGACTGGATCCTGATTTCTGGTGAATTCTTTAGTCACTAACTGACAGATTCATTCCCTCCCTTGCACTCAGTCTCTCTCATACAGTCTTGTATTCCTTCTTACAGGCAGCTGACACAGCTCTCCTGGGAGGAGGAAGATGCAGGCTGGAGACTCTCCTACCCGAGGAGGCTTTGAACATGGGCTTCCTCATTAAACTGCTGGACTATCATATACAAAAGTGGGTAAAATCATCTTTTAAAACAAATTATTTCTACTTAATTCTTTGAAAGAACAGGAGCCAGCACCTACCCTCAGGAAGGTGGTTTGAGCTATGAATTCACAGCTCCTGCTGCTCTGTGTGGGCCCACTGAACCACCTGCCTATATATTCCCGCTGGAGACCMAGTGCCCTCCACATGGAGCCGATATAGGGCTCTGCTCTCTCCACAGGCCACATACTGGAGGATAACCCTACAAGACAGGGTGTAAAGCCACTTGGAGGGACAGAAACAAGCTCTCAGTGACTGAGCTCAGGTACCAGACATAATACAAATGTGTTAATTTCATGCTCTGCCTAGGCTGGTTTATCCTCATCAGAAGAATGGCAGGCTGCCCCACAGGAACATGCACTAACACAATTATACTGTTTCCCATATCCAAACTACCTTGTTCAGCAGTTGCCTTGGTACCACTGTACAGCCCTGCACTGCTCCACATAGGCCTTTAAGCCATCACTGCCTAAGAACTACATTCCTACCTGAATCTACCCTCTAGGTCTAAAAGCTCGTGTCAAAGGACTCAAATCAACAGTTTCCCCCATCTCACTAAGTACTCATATGAACAACAAGTCTTGCATTTCCCTCTCAAATTAATCCAGCTATGATCCCTTGCAAATTGATCAAGTCCTCGATCCTGTCCACTATGCTGAAAGAGGTGGCATGGCAGAAGTTCAATCAGAGGATGAGAGAACTGAAAGGATAAGGGGGGAGCCCAAGGCTAGAATACTGAAGTGTCTACCTGGAGCGTATCAAGAGTCGGCTGAGAGGAGATGGGGACAGACAAACTCATCTGTCTTTATGGTAAAAGACAGCTACATCACTCACCCATATAGGGAACTTATTTACTACCTCAGAGTTGTAGTGCAACATCTTGTAGAAGTAAACTGAGCCTTTCAGGCATGCAACATCAACTCAACTAAATTGAATACCATGAAAACCTTTCTCTGTGTACAATTTGTAGCAGTCATTGTCAGCCATTAGGAAACTAGTGTCCTTTTGCAATCACAAATGTCTCAGCACTGTACAAAACCTAGTGTAAAGCTATCTGAATCCAATTGTGACTTACCAATATGAAAACCCTGAAGTGCTCATCTTCCATTTTTGATATGCTGTGCTTCTGTAATGAAAGGATTAAGTGTATCTTTTAAAATAAGTATAAAAATTACACTAACATTGTGTGAATAGGGAGAATAAACTTTGACAGACAAACCCAGAATTCTGCAAGAATATCCGACAGACATTTTACTGCTTTACAGTGGTTATAGCCAGCACTTCTGCAACAAAGGGGAGTTTCAATTACTCTGGGGCACCAGGCACAGATTGAAACTCCTATTTCCTTATCTATTTAAAGTTGCTCAAATAAGCATAAAGTAGTGGTGCAATCAGAGAAGCTATTTCCATTAATCTTTATTTAGATCTTTTTTTTTCTAAATCAGGCCATAAAGTTAGTTTATAGGGACGATCTTCCCTTGCATGCAATCTCACAATGCACACAATACGTGTGGGTTTACCCAGGCAGAATTCCCACTGAATCTATGGGGAATTTCTTCCTGATTATAGAGCACAGAGTCATTTCCAGTATTTTACATTAATTATCTCTGAGATGAGTATTGCCAGTACTGGAGCAACTTTAAATAGAAGCAGGACTAACTCTGTAGTAGTTTTTGCCTGAATTCTGCTAGCTATGACATTTTGTAAGTCCAGGACCAGCTGTTATTAAGGTCCCTGGGTGTATGCTAGGGCAGCCCAACATGTGACGTTCTGCATTTAATTAGAACTTTAACTGAAATATATTGAGACAAAAGTCAGGATAAAAGGTGCCCCTCCCCTTCATTCAAAAGAAATTATACTCTCCAGCACACATGTGAGAAAATTATATTGTTTCAAACTCTAATTAGGAAAAAAATAGAAAAACAATTCAATTACCTCACATGTATTCTTGTAAGTTATTCATAAAGAGCACGTGAATGCCGTATCTTCATTACAAATAATACAGACATACATTTATACCTAGTATGCTAGCAATTGCAGTAGATGATGTAATGCATATAAAGCAGAATGCTGAAGAGGACAGACTAATTTGGTAGATTTACCTGGAAATAGGAAAAAATGCACAAACCCAAGATACTCCCATTAACTTCAGCACGCTTTGGATCGGGCTGTACTTGCCTGCCTAATTAGGGCTCTTCTGGCTTCCTGGCAGCAAATTTCTAAGAGGCCACCCTGCCAAGACCTCTCCTACTTGTTGCTGACTCTACTACTCCCCCTCCCCAAGGAGGTGGGGGTTCTACAGCACAGAAACCAAACATATCCTTTCCAAAACTGCCAAGACATGTATGAATCCAAATGTGCAATCCAAAATTCGGTTCAGCTTTAACAATATTTCCTTTGTCATATGGAAATTATTGCATGCTCTACTCCAAGGAAAATACAGATATCCCAAAGTCTCACTCAAAAGCCCTGCTTTTAACACTTTGAACTAAGCTACAAGAGCCGAAAGCTTTGGCGAGTTTTACCAGCCGGATTTATCCGACGTGTTTTAATTGCCACCTAGCGGGAATAACGTGCAACTCCCCCTCTCAACGTTTCTCACATTACAGCCCTTCATAGAGAAATCCTGTCCTCTCCATCCCAGACGAACCTCTAAATTTGCAGGACACAACTGCCCAGAAGGTGTTTGTTCTGGCTCGACTCACCTGGACACAGTGAACCATTTTGTCTGGGCCAGCAGATATCTATCAAAACCAAGTCGCAGTGATGCCTTTTTGTCCTCAAAAACAAAGTTATACCTAATCAGAATAAGCCCCACACTTTTCTAAGGTCTGAGAAACAAATKATTTCTGTATGCCATTCCCAATGTGAGGTTTTCAAAACTCTGGAACGACTTGGACTAAAATGCCAACAGCCTAGGCTACATTTACAGCAACTCCTAGGCACTGGCAATGAGAAGATACTGCAATGCTTAGGAATCATCATTCAAATCCCAAATATTTATAGGGAAAGAAAAAATATATTTCTTCACTTATAGGTTATTAAATCTTTAGGGCTAACTCAACAAGTAGGCTAGCCCTAATTTACAAACATATAATCAAAAATCTTTGCTTATTTTCCAAGTGTAAAGCACTGAGCCTACCAGCAAACTCATTAAACAAAAGCAATTTCCATTTATAAGAGCTTAGATTCAGCTTTCCAAATACCTCACTTCTATCCCTCCAATTAGCATGCCACATATGGAAGATATTACACCAGATACCCTTCACCTTTTGTCCTCAAAGCTATGAGAGGGACCAAGTGTTCCTTATTTCCTGATGAATCCTTAATTACCTGCAATGTGACATATTCCTCCTTCTTTCTTTTTGATCCTAAAATCTGAAAGGCAAAGCCAGCAAGGCACACTGTCTTTCTCTGACCCTTTCATTCTATATGTTTCCCAGTCACAGACTTTAAATAACAAACACTTGCAAATGTGTAGTACCCATCCCCATTCCCTTTCAGTCTGTCAGTCTCTTCATAGACCTGGTAGTCTCTTTGTTAATGGCTCAGCTAGATTCATATCCATGATCAGTTATTTCTCAAAGGGCAACAGAGATGTGCTGGACAGCAAACTGCTGTCTGCCCAGTATGGTGTCAGAACCATCAGACCCCAGACATCCAAGTGGTCATCAGACATTACAGCACAATCACAAAGTTTGTGACATGAATTCAGGTATTCTGTGTTAACGTAGGCATCACAGGCTGACACAGAGAGCAAGGGAGAAACAAGGAACTGCTGGGGTCATCAAATGTACCTGTGCCTATTCCCTTCTCTGAGAACATTCCAGTACCACGCCACTCCTTCCGAGAATAGCAAAGTACATCAAATAACATGTTTTAGCTAACAAGCCTTACAAAATATGTGCACTCTTTTATTTGGCGTCCTATCCTACAAATACATAAGTTGGCAGGTAAGCCAAAGACAAGATGCCTACTTGCAAAAGAACAGCCAATTAGCACGTGGCACTTTGCTATCAGCCTGGAGTTCCCACATTAATGGACCTTAATCAGGGCCGGATTAGCATTTAAGAAACACTTTTTGTGTAAGTTTGGAATCTTGAAGTTAATATCTGGTCTATGCAAGCAAAGAAGTCTATTGCATTAAGTTGACAAAGCTCACATTGGCCAACCCTATCCTACATCTGTCAGGATCATCAAATGGTACTTAATACTTAGGACAGAGACAGCAGAGACAACTATACCAGTAAGACTGCCACTGTTAAGGACTTTTCTCAAGCGTGATTTTACTAGAGTTGCACAAAAATGCAGCTTCAGTGGATGAGCCGAATCTGTGTTTTGCTTAGGTAGTGTTGTGGTACATCTACATGCTGTGCCTATAAAGTGTAAGAATGGCATAAACCCATTCATTTCCTTTTCATTTTTATGCTCTAACCTAATTCAGAATAGGAGGGCACCAAAGCAGCTCAAGCAGTTTTCCAGATAGTATGTCTAACAGCAAGGTAAGACAGCTTCATCACATCTGTTGCCTTGACTGGAAGAGACTGTCCGGACATGTTTATCTCACTGCAATTAACACAGGAGTCCTCCTGTGTGTTAGAATAATTGTATGGTCGCACTTTATAGCACATGGCAAGTGAGGACAAAAAGAGTGTGACCTGCCTATAAAACAATAACCTCATTGAAAGAAGTTCATTATCCCAAAATGATCTGATCTTATTTGTTAATACTGCCTTTCTATTTAAGGCTCATGAACGCTCAGCTGCAAGAAAAGCCCAATCACATGCTCAAATCCATGTTAAAGTACAAGCACAGTTTATAACTCAACACTTTCTGAATTATTATGTCCTTGGGACACAGAGTTTCTGCTACAATCAGTTATTTTTATTTCTCGTGTAGCAGTGATTCCATCTGGAAACAAAAGTTATCTCCTATCCAACAAGACTGCATGCTTCCATGTGCTACGTGTCATCCCCTGGTATCTCGGCTTTCCCCAGACTTCAATGTTTCAGTTGAAAAAAATGGAGAAACAGGCGGTGGCCTGTTGCATAAGGTATGCTCAGCTCCTGACAAGACTGGCAAACAGTTAAGGAGGCACCAGGCACTGATAGCTAAGACAATTTTCTGAACGATTGCTCTGTAATGCCGTCTGGGTCAAGCCTGACCAGCTACAAGGAAGCTATCAACAGAGACTTTGCAGGCTGTTACTGCTCGGCTACTTCACTACATTTAAAAGCAATATGACCCATCTTACACTTAAGTGCATGATTCAAGGTGCTCCAAGTATCAAAACAGCCAGACGTTTTGTGACAATCTACTAATAGCCATTAACATTCTCAAATGAAAAAACCCACATCTCAATGCCAATATTAGTTTAATTACTTGCTCATAGGGACTAACTTTAAACCATACAAACAAAACTGAAAACCAGTAAGTAYCGTGGGGTTTTTTTCAAAACATGGTTAATAAAAGAATAGTAATAATGTATCAGAGAAACACAGACGCAACATCATAATTATCCTTCACACTTGCACAGCACGTTTCATCTGAGAAACACAAAGTACTTGAAAGACTAAAATTAATTCTAATTAAACCTGTCAGCATCCTATGTAGTTATATGACATTTACAGAGCAGTAAGCGAGACTCAGAGGTTTGGTAAGTTGCACAGTGTGATACAGCTCGTCATTGGTGGAGTCAGACCAAAAATCAAGATCCTGGCTTCTAGTTCTGTTTGAACTGCTAGGCTACGCTGCCTATTTTGTTCAGCACCAGGTTTTCTGCTATAATAAAATGACAGATGAGGCAAAGGGAAGAGCAACCTATTTATATTCAAAAATTGTGAGATTTAATGGCAAGCTAAATTGTTTTAATAACTGACTATTTTCTTCAGGCTCTACATATGCTTCTCCATTCCCCAGTTTTCCATCTCATACGTAGTCTAAGCATGTTGAATCAAGCACCGTCAGGATAGAAATTACCTCTGGAAGGGAAAGGTTTTCGTCTGTCCACACAAGATGCATTTTCCAAATCTAGAATAATTTCAAAATACATATAATAGCAGTGGCCATCACAAGTAGAGTTTTCCATTAGAAATAATTGTTAAAACATACATATTTAACTAACTGTATTTTAATGAGACTTTTTCTTTTAATTATTATTCGGTTCTCAGGAAAGGAGGGAAACTGAAGAAGCCAGACAAGAGAAAGAGATAGTGGGGGATGAAAAATAAAGAAGGTGCCGATCAGATAATTGCTTAGACCAAAGATAAACACTTTCTAAAGCATTAGAATAACATTTCACATTGCAAGAGATGTAACATCTGCAAAAGAGCAGATTTTTTTCCCAGTCTTTTTTCTTAGCCTATTAAATAATTATAATGTAGGAAAAAGCCTTTTTCAACCAGTGAAACTTGTTATAAGTGCCTCAGATCTATTATTTGAAAACTATTAGCAAACATAATAATCACAGCAATTTTTTGCAGGTCATCAAGGAAAAGACATCATCTACAAGAACCAAACATTCTGAATGCTGATACCCTGGTTTCAACAATGTCATTCAAAATGTAATTGATTTTCATAAAGAATTTGGTACACAGACGTGGACATTTGGGAAATGGGGAGAAAATTATTACTAATTCACAAAAAAAAATCAAATTTCATAGTCCTATACGGTACATAATTCCCACTGGTCAAATGACTGAAACTGACAGTGTTTAAATACAGTTTAACACTGTTGGTCCTTCCTATATGACGGAAAACAGGACAGAAAACTATAAATCTGATTATAACCATCCATGAAAGGACAAGATCAAGGGAATGACAATAGACAGGACAAATCATTACGCTTAAAATAATTGAAATACATAACACACACGGGATTGAGTCTATTTAAAAGCACGTATGCTGAATTCACCCATTTTTTCATAGAGAAATTACTTATCCTAGTGAGTAGAAAACATATCTCCTACTTTTGTGTCGCAGTATTGAAAAATCTGGCCTATAATAAGTCATTTATGGAACTAAGATATACAGAACCACATATAGATCACAGAATAGCTGAGGTTGGAAGGGACCTTTGGAGGCTCCTACTCTGACTCCCATGCTCAGCACAGGGCCAACTAGAGCAGGTTGGTGAAGGCTCAGCTTTTGAATATCCCCAAGAGTGGAGACTGCAATCTCTTTGGGCAACCTGTCCCAGTGTTGGACCACCCTCCTGGTAAAAAAATTTTTCTCATATCTAGTTGAAATGTCTCTTGTTACGACGTGTGACCATTGACCTTGTCCTTTTATTGCTTGCCGCTGAGAAGAAAGAATGGAAAAGTATTGAAGAATTCCTTGCTGAGCCTCCTTTTCCACAAAGAAACGTCTTTTAGCATTTGCTATCTGAACTCCTGGATCTCGCCCATATAACCCACAAGTGTAAGGATGTTTGGTTTTTTCTTTCTTCCTAAGTTTTTTTTGGGTTGGAGACCAGCTGTTTCATGTGGGTTTTGAGCAAACTGTAATTAATTAAACCGAGTAGCTGGAATCATCAACAGAAAAACCTTAGCATGCATTCTGGAATGAACAAGTAAACTAATGCACAAAAAAAACAGATGACAAACTACTGTGACAATAAGCTGTTAAGCTTTATGATAGATAACTCAGTCCTGATTTGGGGAAACATGCTTTAATAACTCTAAGTCACTCTTGTGAAATGATAAAGAAGCAGAATAGGAAATCATATTATTTTATACCATTGATGTTTACCCCTAAAATGTTCCAGAAAAACTTTTTGAATGAACATTGATATATTCATAATGAATTATTATCTGCAKAGAACATACCTTGACTGCCAAATATGATACAGATTCCTGCATATTGTTCCTAGTCCCCTGAGAAGGGAAAGGGGAGACCAAAAAAAGCATGGAGCTAAAAAGAGCTGATAATCCTAGCTGTCACTAATGCCAAATACATTGCTACTACAGAATCCTCAATTACTACCCAGACCATCATGTAGAACCTCATTCTTTGCTATAATTGTTTGGGTACCAGGTACATGATGTACACAGATAAAACATGGTACTGGAAGAACTGTGTGTTAGAGAGAGAGAGAGCTGAGAGCTGCTATAATGCAATAGCAGATCACCTTGCCTCACATTTACCAATCTTTTCCTGAGGAAAACATCTTTCATATGAACTTCCACTTCCTAATTTAGCAATAAAACCTTCCTCTTTTTTTTACTCTAGCAGCAGCTTTTCCTGTTTAAAATATTTTGCAACTGTGTTCAGTCTCTACATGAAGGGGAGGGTGCAGGGGATGAGGGGTTTATTTTTTAATTTTTAAGTGTAGAGCTTTTAACTGAAACTGTAATATTATGCTGGTACAGGACACCATAAGGAATAGGACAGGATACCATTCTCTAAAGGTGAGAAAATTGCTTGTTTTCTGCTTGTGCTTGCTACACGGGAACACTTGTATGACAGAGCTAATCCCGTTTAATAAGCAGACACTCATTTTACGAGAGTCCTACTTTTACAATCCTGGTTTTCTCAGAGTCTGTAATCCAATTTTTATTTACTCCCATCTACAAAATAATTCAAACTGCCTGATCCTTTTTTAAAAATGAAGAGACAAGGAAAAAGGAAAAACAACAAAAAAAATTGGATTCATTCCACTGTAAAAATCCTAGGTTCACTGACCAATGTCACTGAGAAAAATCAAGATACAAAAAAGCTCCCCCACCCCACCCCGACAGTTGTCAAAACTGAGGGGATCAGAAAGGAAATAGTGTGATAGGGTTTCTGCTTTGCCACAAGGGCCTGCTATATTACTTTCCATGTAGCCATTAACCTCTGAAGTAATGGATTGACATGTCAACCATTTCATTAGAGCGACACAAGAAGAAGAATGACCCTGTGGTTAACACAGAGCACTGAGAGGCAACAAGGAAAGGTCCTGTTCCTGCCTGATACATCAATAGTCTGTAAGAATCAGGGCTAAATTTGATCAATGCGAGGCTAAGATCCACAGAAGCGTTAGTTCACGGTACCCTGCCTGAGACACCTAACCTTTCTCAATCTTTCAGAGATGCTGAGCACCAACAGTTCCTGTGAGGAAGACTGCATTTGTGATTGTCCACTATGGTCATCAGCATCCACAGCTAGGCATGCAAATTTTGAAGATTTACTTTGCTCAGTCTCTAGGACTCAAAAGCTGTGTTTTAAGTGTTTACGTGCCTGTCAAAATGATTTCGTGTTTCTGTGACACTAGGATGCAAAATTTGTGATGGGACCAGAGGCCATTGGTTAAGTAATCCACTAATACAGGTAAACATGCTTCCCTTAAAGAGTTGCTCAGCTCTCAGATATTCTCAGATGACTACTATTGAAAAAAAAACATGTTAGTGTTATGAAATAAAAATAACCAAAGGCTCAATACAATAGGCACTTACAGATTCTGTTTATGAAATGATACAGTGTGAGGTCCAAGGAATACGCATAAGAGAGCAATGTATATATTTTTATATATACAAAAATATATATCTCACACATGCATACAGCTTACAGTATTGTGCAATAAAAGGGTGTATGTGTTTTTAACCTTCTATTTTTCCTCACAGCATTTTGTGTACAGCTTAGCTACTATATTTGGTCTAAAGCAAACAACTACACTACCACAGATTATCTGTTACTAATTACTTCTGTATCAGTTTTCATTTTCCTGTTGTGTAAAGCACGGTTTATTTAGTGTGTTTCTTACAGAGATCCCAACCTTATTTCAATGAGTTCTAAATACTCTTGTAATATCGAACACTGAGTTGCTGTCCAGCCCTCCACACAGCTACACGTCACACTGCATGGTCGAGTGTGCTACATTTCTGCTAGAAGGCACAGYGGAGCAGGCAGGCAGAGTGCGACAGTTACTGGAAGAGCCTAATAAGATTTTTTTCCAACCTGCCAGGGTATTTAAAAATAACAGTGCTGCTTTGAGGACAAAGAGCAAGAGGAGGTACAGAAGCAGGCAAAGGCAGGGCTCTACTAACGAAATGCTCAGGATTTGACAAAAGAGTCACCCTGTCCAGGCTGCCTGGATAGGAGCTTTCCCTTTCCTTACAGGCCTAGTCTCTTACTGTTAATTTTTTAAGTCGGTGACAACGCAAAGGAACTTTTTATTGGGGTTTGGGTTGGGGCGGGGGGGTGGTGTGTGGATTTGTTTTGAGTTGTTTTTTTTAACATGAAGACCATTTGTTGCCCATAAAGATATCCAACAGTTTACATATCACTCTTTCAGCTTTTTCTTAAAACCAGATTTTACAACATAATAGGATATCTCAGAATAGTAAAATGGCGCCCCTAGAGCACCCAGACACTACAGCAGCAAAGTAGCTCACTGTTGAAAAGCCTCCACTAGACTCCAAGAATTAGCTCTCTAATAACCATTTTGTTTTCAAATGGTTGGTCTCACAGATCTGCACTCCATACTCCATACTTCCCAAGATAGTGACAGTTTTCTTCCCAAAGTTCAAGTTTCTGACAATTTATTTCTTCCTTTCCCACAAGTCTGTCCATCACTCCAGTCTCCTCAGCATTTCAGCTGCTATGGAAATTGCACCAGTCTGTTACCACAATAGAACTATTTCAACTCTCGAGTTCAGAACACGCCAGAATCATGGTCCATATGGGTCTTTTTAGACTACAGTCTTTGCTCACATCCTCTGCACTAGAACAGAAAAACGTGATAGGTGATTTCCACACAAGATCTTAGGTGCTTGCCTAACACATCAGGTGACTGGCCCAAAATTTATTAGCACTTGTTTGTTATTAGTACTTTGCTCCTCACCACTGCTACTGAGTCGTGAATATTATCAGGGGATGAAAAAACATCTCATTTGCTAGAGCACTAAGTGTTAGGCTTCATCTCACATCTAAGATATACCTAGGATCACAAACTCAGCATCCTCTTGTTGATCTCATTTGGAAAACTCACTCTCAGATCCTAGAGGACACCTACCAGATTGGACCTTGAAGAAGGCACATCTGAAGACAGACAAGTATGATACTGTTGGTGACCCTTCTATCCCAACAGTCCAGTACACTGAGAATTTATCTGCAATGTAAGACATCTGGTATATGTATCATATCCTGTGTGAGGGCCTGAACTATGTATGCCTCTCTAGGTATAAGCTCTATTATGTTCCACTGCGCAATCACAATATGATGCTCATAGTGCAAGAAACAGAGAATAACCTCTTAACCAATGGTTGCAGCGCTCAGGTAGGTGAAGGACAGCAAAACCAAACAACTTCAGTAAAAGAAACGGGCAGTGGCAGCCTGTCCTTGACGAGCTAGCTGGAAGAGCACTGCTGAGCACGTTGCCCCTGCCAAATCACCCACCCCTTTCACTAGGTGAAGGCCCTGGTGCCTAATGCAGAGTTATGAGGTTTGCAGCACAGAAAGTGTAGAACAAGGCTGTGTTAGTCTATGGTTACGCACAGGACCACGGGGGTGCAGAGGACCTTTCACCTGCTGCGYGTACAGGTTGCAGTGCTGTACAGCACACATCGCATGTCGGGCTCCCTGCACCATGCACTGTAGCAGCCCTTCACAAGTGCAGCAAATCAGAGCTGCTATGCAGAACGTGTGGAGCATAGCCACAGCGTATCATGTGAAACAGTCCCCGGTTACAGGTAAAAGAATAGAGTGGTTTTTGTGGTCTTCATTCTGAGATTCTGAATATGGTGAATAAGTTCAATCCACGTGAGATAAACTAATTCCTGGATCTGAACTTTTATCCAGAAGCATTCAAACTCTGCCTATTCTGCCTATGTAACATAAGTTCACTGGTCATGCCACACCACCCAAAAGCTAACCTGATCGTTAAATATCCAGGATATAGATCACCAGACTGGGTCCTGTTCTCCCAAAATATTGCCACTTGTCCTCTTCGTCTCTGTTCTGCTAGCTCCTTTTTGCCCCAGAAGAGAACAGAAATTCAAAACTCTGAGAATTCAAGAATTTTCAGGAAGAAACCAGTCCTGTGTGCAGTATACATGTGTTTATGGGCACGAGGGTGACCTTCATTATCCTTGGAGGCATAGGAGAAACTGAGTTTTTATTCTCTTCAAGTGCCTGCCTCCCTGATTCATGTTACCTTTTCACCCCAGTTCACGTTCTTGCAAGGAGCATGCAAAAAGCAAAGAAACAACCATGTGCAACTAGGGGCAGTGCCCTGTTTTACAACACAAAGCAGAGGGCTGTAGGCATTCTTCATAAATTGAAAAGCTAGCAAAAAAAGGGTGTGTTGGGGTATATGAATTTTACCTTCATAATTACCCTGTTATTTAAACCTAATGAATAATTACTACAGCAACCTTGCTGTCATACAGTATACACCTACTCACCCACAGCTCAAGACGAAACCAGAGAATCACATTTGGGGCCCAATCCTCCAAATACATCTTACTGAGTTTAATGCTTAGTTTGCCAGCATCTTATGGCATTAAGCACCATTTACTGAATCAGGTCCTTCACTAGCATTCATTGGTCTCAAAACAGTTTCAAGTTAATCACATCTAGGTTTTTTTAATACTTCAAAATCCTTAGCAATAACTCTTCCATTCATGTTTACATTCACCTACCGATTCTTTACTGGAATTTCTTCTAGCATATAAAACTTTTTACATGCTGAATTTTTCTTCAGAGGTGCTGCTGATAAGGAAAAAACAAAACCATAAACCTTCATTAGTACATGCAATCCACAATAACTGAGAAATCCCAAAAGTGAAAGTAAATTGGAGCAAACTGAGTGAGCTGAAAATTTTTGCAACTTTTACAACACTAAAGCTTTGAAAAATTAAGACACTGAAGTGTCTATATTCTCCTCCACAAATCTTGCAATAGGGCCAGTACTAGAAGAGTTAAAATGGCTCTCCTATAAGCAAAGTTTATCTGCATTTGCCTTTTAAACAAAGCAAATTTTCTGACTACTGTGTGCTCCTGTATGAGAATTAGATTAAAATCAATGTTTGGAGAAAAAAAGGATAGAAAATACTACCCTTGTGTGTGTTTTCCCCACATTATCCCCTCTCCAAGGGAAATACAGGAGAGACGTAGATTCTGGGTAAGAGTGGTGCAAAAGCAGATGAAATCCCACTAGGACTCTGGGTTACCAGGAAGGAATAAATACTTTTTTACCCTAATGGAAATCAGGTAGACTTTATTCAGCTGCATTAGCAACATTGAAACCACTGTTTCATATGCAAACAAAACAGAAATAGGCCCACTTTAGGCAAATGGGGGTGGG